>JAUESR010000211.1:2457500-2977500 GCA_030914345.1 Drosophila koepferae
AAGAAAAAGTTAAATAAAAAACGAAAAAAAGAAAAAACGGTTGTGTATGCGACATGGCAAACAATTAAAAAAAAAATCCAATTAACCAATTAAAAATAAATTAATCAATTAATTTGTAAAAATTCCAAGGCAAAATCTTTAAAGATTATTATCGTCTTTTTGAGAGCTATTAAAAGGTTTTTATTTTGTTCTTTTATTTTCGAAAACCTTCTATGCCAACTTTTATTTATGCATTAAGCATAAAACTAAAAATAAATAATAAAAAATGAAAACGAAACGAAATCAGTTTTATTTACGAAAATAACATATGAAATTGCGAGCAATAAAATTTCATATCTTATACACAGTACGTATAAAATGCAAGTAATTATAAACAATTAATGAAATCTTTATGGATAAATTTTGAATTTATTATTTCTTCTTATGTGCTGACACACAGCTCAAATGCGCAAAGAAATGCAATTTACAATTAATAATAGTAAAACTCTAAAAAATAAAATAAATAAATAAAAACTTAAGTTCGCAGTCTGTAGGCCCCGGTCTGAGCTCTGTGTCCCTGAGATAGCAACGATCTTCGTTAATTATATGATATACTAAAAGCCAATGTTTTCGATATGAATCATTAATAACGAGTATTCTTGTGCTTATCGTTTCACTCTTGTTTGATCAATTAACATTTTCGTTTTCTATTAATAACTGCAAAATAACCCACCTTTAAATATAAAAGATAATATTAATAACAAATGATATAATCGATTTCTATACCGGTATAATAAATCTACATAAATGTTGCTTACTACCACAAAAAGTAAAACAAAAATCGAATTAAATGTTAAATAAAGTGAATTAAAAATAAATCAAATATATACATATATATATTTGTGTATGGAAAATATATATGCATATTATCCTGGCAAACATTATGCACAAAAGAAATCCTTTACCATAATTAAAAAAAAGAAAAACACTAAGTAAAACCCGAATAAAACAAAAAAAAAAAACCGAACACAAATCAAAGTAAACCAAATGTAAAGCGACAGATGGAAATTTTAAAGACATTTTTGAATGAGAATTGAAATGAACGAAAAACCAAAAACAAAATGGAAAATATACATATATACATCTATTTTTGGCCTATTTTTCTATAACCGAAACAAAAACGAAAACAACTTTTTAAACTGCAACAAAAGCGAAAGCAAAACAAAAAAAAAAAAAAAAAAAAAAAAAAAAAAAAAAACAAATGAGAAACTTTTATAATACGAAATAGAGCAACATAAATATCTATCGTTAGTTTGGTGTGCGTTAATGTAAATACACATAAGTTAATTCATTTCCATATTTGTCTATATGCATAATTTTCTTATAATATTTTCATTACTTTCATCTATCGTCTTTTAGCTAATTTTGAACCTAACGAAGATCGTTTTATATTTTATTTAGAATTTTCTTCACTTGAGTTTTAAGCTGTTGAAACGAAGCGGCAACCAAATTGTGTGTACAAATTTGTATATAAATGTTATTAACTAAATATCAATGAAAAACAATTTTTATTTTCAATAATTTGTATGAATTATGCGACAAGAACTTGATGTTTTATTTATTTTAGTACAACATATGAAATACATTTAATTTAAGCATAGCGAAAATAAAACAAAGAAAACATAAACCTAGCAAAACCCAAAGAAAACAAAAATAAATAAATAAAAAAAAAAAACGAAAATAGTTTCTTAAAACATATAACAAGCAAATATGATAACAAATAATTGTTAAATGTTTAAAGTAAAATACATATACAAGTGCATAAGCAAGACACATACACACACATTCACACAAACACACATACACACATACACAGTAAAATTATATACACATACCGTTTAAGTATATAGAAAACACACACAGTCAGTCAATATGAGAAGCGTAAAAAAAAATAAAAAATAACACTAATTGTATTTATTTGTATTTGTATATTTAAAAAAAGAAAAGAAAAAAGAAAAACAACAACAAAAACAAAGAAAGAAAACACACAAAAAAAAAAGAAATTAACTTTAACTATTAATGTAGCAAATGGTCTCAATGCAATGCCATTCGCACAATTTTTTAACAACTATTGTGAAAAAAAAAAAGAAAATGAAAACGAAGCGAGAAAGAAAATAACAAAAGATCAATTCGAACTCTTATTTCGAACTATTTATTCTTTGTATGTATTTGTATTTGCTGTACATAAGTTTAGCCTGCGTCTGTCTCTCTTTTTCTATTACCCTCTCTTTCTCTCTCTCTCTATCTCTGTTGAAGTTTTTCATTTGTAAAAGAACACGTTGATGATGATTATGATAACCATGGCAATGACGATGATGATGATGATGATGATGATGTATAATGTGCGCATTTTTGCGGCCATTTTTTTTAATATAATTATAATTCCATTATAATTTACTGTTTACATATTAAAAGTATATATATACATATATATATTAATTAATTAATTATATATACGAATATTATAATATACAGAAATCAAGCAACAACAAAAACAACAAAAAACTATACATGAAGAAGAAGAAAACAAATACACAACTTAATATACACTGAAAACAAAACAAAACCAATGCATTTCTAATTTCATACAACTTTATTACCTTCCTCTATCTCTCTCTATCTCTCTCTCTCTGGGCACTCTTCTTTCTCCACAACAGATGCGTTTCCTTTCCCTCAAAACGTTGCCAACAATTTTAACAAACAATTTGAATTGTCTTTTTGCTTTTGTTTATTTCATATTGTTGGCTGAGAATATTCACAGAATTCCAGTTAAAAGCAAGTTTTTAATTACTTTTTGAACAGTTTTTAATAGTTTCCATTTGCATTCGAGTTATTCGAGAATTCTCTTATTCAATGCTCGCAAGTTTTCCCTCTTTATTTTTTTCTCGTTATTTCTCTGAAAGACCTACCCAAAGTCTCTCCCCAACAACAACAACAAACGATATTCCACACAGCATATGGCGAGAGCTGTAGCAGACTCTACACACGCACTCACACCACACACAGTAAGTTCTCCTCTCACTAATAACAATCTTAACAATAACACTCTCATATTATTCACTCACACAAATGGTTTTTAATTTGTACGCTTACATAATTTCTGCTTAATTTTCGGCTGCCTGACATAATTCCAGAACCCAAAAACTTGACAGTGAAGTTATGCTTTGAAGTAGCACTTAAGCATTTTCGCCTTCTCGTAGTTATTCAAACAGTTGAAGTGCAATTCAAAACTCAAATCTTAGCTAATTTTAGCGGCAACTTTCAAAGTATTCAAGAAATCCTCTGAAGCGTGCCTCGTGACGCATTCTCCGCTGTCGGTCTGTTTTCCAAGCCAAAAAAGCCAAAGGTCTTCTAGGCCAGGAATCAAGCTAACAAGTTCCGAGTGTCTGCTCAACTAACGCTCTTCATGACTGGCAAACGGGCAAACTTTTCAAACAAAGCACAGGCTAGATTTTTGCATTAAATTTGTAGAAGGTAAATGAAAATAAATTATTAAGATTAGATTAGTTTATGTATTTCACGAAACAACACATATATACATGCATATAATATATATATATAAATATATGAAGCGGAATCTTTGAACAGATATCAAATGCAGGCGAGTGTTAGATGGGGCAAGCAGCTGGTTTTTTGGAGCGAATATTTTCGAATTGGAAAGGTATATGACTTTGCTAGCAAATAACAGATGCATGGGTCGGTAATGAAAAGCAGTTAAGCCATTATATTTTAAAAAAAAATATATATATATACAAAATATATTCTATAGATGTTACTTAGTAAATGAGTGTAAAGAACATAAATATTAGCCAACAGAGCGTTACTAAGGCATGTCTATTTGCCAGTAACTAAATACACAATTTTGCTGAGCACTAAAGCACTAGGCGAGGGGAAAACAGTAATACAACAAAAACGAAAAATAATAAATAAAAAAATAAATTAATTAAATATATAAACACAATTTTAATATTTACATATAATTATATATGCATATTTAATCGAAAATTATAATCAATGTATTAGGTGTCATCAAGCAGCTTTTGTCTAGACTTTAAGAGAGCCTTGCGGCAGTTTGTTGAAAAGTTTGACCGCGAACAGAGTATCTTGTAACGGATAGGCCCGAAACTGCCAACACAATTTGTTGAATGCTTTGGAGGCAGCATGCAGAACAAATAGACAGCAGTTTATCCTTGAACTATATATAACTGTAATACTGTAAGCCATAATTATGCTCGCAGTGCGTATATCGTATTGCATGCATTGACACATCGTATCGCTGGCGGCTCTTTGGCAAAGTGGCCTTCAATGCGCATCAGGTGTTGTGTGCCATTGATTCGGGCCTGCTTTTTCATTACAGCCAAACGAGCAAACAAAACGAAACATACTTACAAACTATATCGACTTACAACAACAACAACAAAAAGCTGCACTCAATGCGCACAACCAGAGCCACTGATGCAATTCAATGCCACTTTCAATACCCTACACTCTGCAACAATTGCCGCCCGCGATATGAGCCACACACACACACACACACACACAACTCAACAAAAAATGATGTCCTATCTGATTTAAATAACGTCAATAAACCGAAACATACCCAAGACTAATAACTACAATCTGTTTTGCATGCAAATTGCTGAAGCAAATTGTTGTCCAAGCAGTTGGTTGGCATATAAAAATAACTGAAAACAAAAATATATAAATAGAAAACAAGACAACAGACAAATGTCATACAAATTATAGTGGATTTGGCCATGCCAAAGCAAAATACAATTTAAATAAGAGCTAGAAGTTTCGCCCACAACATAAAGTTTCCCTTCGCAAGGAAGCAGCCAAGGGGATTTCCTTTGTAAACCAATTGATTTACTTTTGTATCGATTCTAATGCCCATTGAGACTATGAGCCAAGGGGCAACAACAAAATGAAATTATTGCACTTCAGCTTTAGTTTAACTCTATAAAATATCGAAAGCAAATCTTTTACTTACCTCTTAAATGCAGCAGCTGTAAAGGAATTTATTTTATTTTATTTTTAGTTTGTCTCTTGATAAAAAAGTTTGATGGATTTGTTGGAGCTATGAAAAGAAAAACCTTAATTGCTTTTAAATGAATTATGCATTTTGTGAGCAAAAGAACTGTTATTATTGATTTATTTTTATTAAATTAAATAAATTGCTAAGAAATGTTATCTTAATATAGACAGAGATATTTTACATATTCGCAATTCGATTGCCGCTTTTAAATAACTTAGAATGCCAAGTATATATACTTGACTGCTTAACACTTTGCTTAAATTCTGGATATTCACAAATTTAAATCCAAGGCTTAGCATTACTCTTCAATGTTCACTCTATGAGCCAGCTCAGCGAGCATGTTCGCAGAAACTCAGCCGTCTCCTTGACACGTAGAGAGTTTAGCTTTCCGTTGGCTGTTTGAGTGACCCAGTTGGATGAGAGCTGGGCTCAGAGATTGCCAGATAAGGTTCTGTAAATGAGCGACACGAATGCAAAGTGAGTGAGTGAGTGCGTGTGAGTGAGTGTGAGTGAGTGTAGATGAACACGCATGAGGCACTGTGACAGTCATGAAAGTTCACTGAGTTTTGTTTTATTTTATTTGCAAGGCAGCAACGCTGATTTGATGAGAGTTTTAGTTGACGACATTTTAATTTGTGTAATTCGCTTGACTCGAAGTTGGACGAGTTCATTAGAAGATAATTATGCTGTGCAGATGTAGTACGGTAAAACTTATACAAACATCTCAAACACATACAAACAAAAACACACCCACACACACACACACACACACAGACACACATATTTAGTTACATCAACTGCATGCACTTGTTAAATGTTAATCATGTTTACGAAACTTTACTTTAGAAATACAATTCTGAAGCGAAACTTTATTGCAGGCGAAAACCCCAATTAAAATACAATGAATAAACTTTAAGCATGCATTATTAATGGCACATTTATATAATATTGATGCAATTTATTCAAATTGCAATTGCACGCATTATCAATACATTTATTTTCAATTATTATAATTAGCACAAGAGCAAACTTGCAAAACAATTAGCGTTAACAAATTGCACCAATGCACATTTATGTGATAATCAAATGCAAACGAACATACAATTTTTTTAGAATTTATATACTGCACCATAATTGCACTTACCTAAATATTATAATTAGAGAAACAAAAAAAAAACATTTTATTAGATGTAAAGAAAAAAATTAATTCGTATTAGCGCCTAATTAATAAAACATTTTCTGTTTCAACTAGTTTCTCTTTTCTTTTTAATTTTATTTTTCTAATTATGTGTAGTCTGTAGCACTTTTTGCACAAATATGCACAAATTAAAAACGAATATTAAAATATGATATTACCTAAAGCTAATACGAATGCTAATGAGTAAAATTTATAAATGAGTTTAATTCGCCTCACTGCTCGTCCAGAGTTTGTATCAGCAGAGCATAGTCTTCCACAGCACCGAGATACACTGAGATATACTTTCCCAAGCGAAACAAGTTGATCAGCCAGTTAAATAGGACACATATAGAACAAACAAACTTTGGATGCAGAGCATATTGGAGAGGCGCTACCCATTCTTCAAGGAATCAAAATATTTTCGAGCTATAACATAAGTAGTCACAAGTACCTTAAAGCTAAAAACCAAAATCGTTGTATTGTATGTTATGTGTAGACGCTCAGACATGGCGGCAGCGTAGCTAACTAACTAACTACAACCTACCCAAGTCTATGGAAGAAGAAGCAATAGCATTCAACAATTACAACAACAGACAAACAACAGAAACAAACAAAAAAAAAAAACAACAATCTATTAGCTACACTATCCTGTCTCATACACAAGCAGCTTAAAAGCAATCCGTCCTAACTGAAACTTTTGAGCCAAAAACTTGAAATGCAACGCGGATTGAGACACTCGGCAGAGCACTTTCAATTAGAACTACTTAGTATACGTCTATTAAGAACCTATGCACACTTTCACACACACACACACACACACACACACACAAGCACACACACATGCACACACGTAAAATTGCACTTAAAATGTAAATGTTGTGATTTAATTGCACCGCCTCAAAGTATGCACTAAAAAACAAAAAAAAGAAAAATTAATTAAAAACAAATTTTTGACAAATGTATTTTTGCACAATTTTTAAAGAACGCACCAAAACAAATTTAATCAAATATATATATTGTATTTCAATTAATTAATTGTACATGTATAGCCACTAAATTGATGCCCCTAAATTACATAATTATATACATATATCTACACTCAATATATATTAAATATATATATATATGAAAACGTTATACAATTTTTCGAACTTGTATTAAACAAAAATTAAACGAAACGGAGAGATATTTGTGTTATTTTGTTTTCTATATTTTTTATTTTATGTCTTTTAACTTTTGCATAACTCGAGAAAAGTCTGCGAATATAACAAAAAGGAAATTCAAGGAGAATCCTTCAAAACATGCAGCTAATTGGCCAAGGGTCAGTGCTCTGTAAATATACCAAAATGAAATGAAATGAATAAGCAAAATACTTGAAAGGAATGCTATGTAAATAAGCCCGGCATAAAAAAAAATATTAAAAAAAAAATATATATATATGTACGACACGACAAACAAATAATGAAAACAATTATTAACTAAAATACGAGAAATGATAATGCGATAACTTATATTACATACAAACTCAACCAAGCAAAAAACCAACCAAAACCGAAAACGAAAACGAAAACGAATGAGAAATGTTTTTAAATTTAATTATGTATAATGTTTTATGTAATGTATGGTAATCCACAAAGCAAGTCCTACTATTAATTTCTAAGTCATTTAACTTGTAAATTATTATGGTTATAAATGTATCATACTATAAATGTAAACAGACAGGCAAGGATATTACCCAATTACTACAACAACAAATACGACTACAACCACATGATTTACGTGTATTCTCTATATATAGTATGTGGTTAGCAGTTACGCAAACAAAAAAAAAATTATGTCTGCCTATGATTCTATATATATATATATATATATATATATATATACATATACTACTGAACAACAAAATATATATATATAAAGAGAGAATGAAAAGCAACTGCATTCGAGTTGAGCAATCGCAATTATTGAAATTGAAATGAAATTGAAATTATATATATATAAATGATGATTATGCGGCAGAAAGTTCTATTACAAACCAAAACAAACAAATATATATATACATAGATATATATATATACATATACATATATACACATTAAAGACCCATACAAAACAAAAACCTACCTAATTTATGAGATTATATATACATACATATATATAACAACAAGAAATTTATGTAAAATTAAATAAAACGAAGCCTCAGTCAGTATAAAATCGATTGTTTCATTTGATTTTGTCAGCACACATATATGGTATGGCTCGAGCTTCTAGCTACTATATGAGCGCGTAAGTATGCATTTTGAGTGTATTTTTTTATTTATAGCTGCAATTATCGCATTTAGCAGATGATGCCAAGGCGAACGATTGAGCAAAATAAATAAATTTTTGCAAATTCTGGACTATTTTTGCCGCTTAATTGACAGTGCACAAAATAAAGAAAACACAAGGAAGAAATTCATTTCAATGTGAATTACGCCTCATTTGAGGGAATTCACCTTAGCCAGAACGTCAGCTGTTGTAAATGTTGCATTTGAAAAGAAGAGTGAAATCGATATTAGTAAAGAGGTATATATAGAGATATATTAGATTAAAGAAATGCATTCTTTAAAATTAATAAATGTGACTTCTATTAGCGCCCATTTACAAGACTATAAATATAAACAAATACTTAAAATATTTTTATTTTAAAATTAATATATTAAAAATATTCTTTCAATATTAAAAATATTAAGATTTTTTTTAATATTGAAAAATAATTAAAATATATTTTTTTGATATTAAAAAATATTTAAAAATATTAAAAAGATATGCTTTTAATATTAAAAATTATTAAAAATAAATTTTGTATATTAAAAAATAATTAAAATATTTTTTTTTATATTAAAACATATTTAAAATATTTTTATTTTAATATTAATAAACATTAAAAGTATTTTTTTAATATTAAAAATATTGGGAATATTTTTTAATATTAAAAATATTAGGAATATTTTTTTAATATTAAAAATATTAGGAATATTCTTTTAATATTAAAAAATATTTAAAATCTTGTTTTTTTAGTATTAAAAATATCACAAATATATTTTTTCAAATATTAAAACATGAACATCTGATTTATATATATATGCATTTATTGATGACAATTCATCATTCATCATTTTTAATGCCAAGACTTCCGCAGCTGAATTTTTAGGTAAAAAAAAACCTAGCCACTCCTAGTGAGGATGCAGCTATCAATAAAATAAAATTACACAATTTGATAGCAATTTATCAGCTTTTCTCCTTCAGACTTAGCACAAATAATGAAACTGCCCTATGATTCATTAAATTGATGTATCAAAATATTCATTTAAATTTATCAACATAATTTATTTTTGACCAATTTAATGGTATGCAAATTTGTGTTAAATGAGCTTTTTAGCTGGCTTTCTTTTATGAGCGCATGAAACAAACACCATATTTAGACCTAAAATACAGCTTGGGCCGCTTTGGCCGCTTTCGCCGGCTTGAGCGATTGGCCAAAAACAGAAAGAAGTAACGGCTTCTGGTTTGGCTCTTTGGGAATTCGCGTAAATATTTTGTAAATAAACAGGTATCATAAATTTTAATTAGCGCTGGCCAAAAACTAATTTCATGCGAAAAAGGCCAGCTAGTAAATGTGGGCTTGGACGCGCGTGGGCTGTGGGTGTGTCTTAAGTCAACTTTTGTTGCCCAGCACAAGGCATAATAACTAATACGCCATGTGGTGTACCGATGCCGCATTGCACCCCGGAGTATACACGAAAATTTATTTTATTTTGCGCTGCCATCACTCCCATGCTGCCCAATTCCCTGCCGGATTATTTACGTTTAATTGCCTGCCTTTTTGTTGTTTATTGGCTTGCTCTATGTTTATCTAAATGCTGTTGCCTAGTCGCGTTTTCCTAGAAATCATTGCCAATTGAGTGGGAGTTGGGGAGCAACGTTTTTATGCTTTATGATGTGCAAGTATATAAAAAAAAGGAGGTATATATGTATATCGTCGAACAGCATTTAGCCTACATTGGCATGGCATAGGGTAAAGTTCAACCTCCGGCCAGAGCTCATATCGTGTTCGAGCGTGTCCCGCAACATGTATTCCTAGCCACCTGTATGGCAAGCCAGCCACGGCTCTACCACATGCCCCGAAACTGTGCCTGACCTTTGCCAAGCAAGTGTTCAATATGAAACCAGTTTGCAGCCAGCCCCAACGGTTACAATGCGGAATGCAAGTTAATTAAATTGTGACAAGTTGCAATTAAGCGGAAAATCAAAAGGGCAGTTCATTAAAAGGATTTGACCTGCAACTGCGTCGGAACAAATGCCAAGCCCCGAAATGGCATCCGTTGACATTTCTTCTGCTGCTGGTTTCTGCGCTCACCTCACATTCCATGGCACCCACAAGGTTCCGCCTACGAATTGTGCCATTACCCATAGGCCTATTTACCTTAATTGCTGTCGTTGGAGCTACAATCGAAAAGGTTTTGTACTTTGCGAGTAAATTGGCAGATTTATGACAGATTGCTTATATGCATTTCATATAATATAGCTATGCATTTATAGATTAAATCTTTAAACAAACATGTTTTTAAATCAGATTATACTCTGTAATTTTTTCAAGAACTGTATTTATTTCATATATAATAAATAATATTAGAGATGTTTGCAAATTTTTTTAAATTTTATAGTAAAGCGTGCGTTGAAACAAGAAATACATTTTTAAATAAAATAAATATATTTTTAAGATTAAAATATTTAAAATTCACTTGGGACTGTTTTCAGGGTTTCTTATGAAATATTTATTATACTTATAAGTCTGTTTCTTTTTTATTTAAAAATGGAATAAAAACAATTGGTTTCCGGGTAGATCCGTGGTAAGATATTCCGTGTAATTAATACATAAATTTTATTATTATTATTTTTTTTTTT
This sequence comes from Drosophila koepferae, assembly GCA_030914345.1. NCBI lineage: Eukaryota > Metazoa > Arthropoda > Insecta > Diptera > Drosophilidae > Drosophila > Drosophila koepferae. The sequence goes on from JAUESR010000211.1 coordinate 2,468,699, forward strand.
TACAAGCTCATAATAACATACAACATATATAATATTTGTATACATTTTTATATTTCTTACATTTTCTGTGAATTTTTCATTAACGCAAAAACCGACGATTTCAAAGTATGAATATTGATAGTGTTAAACACAAATATATAAAAATTAAATCCTGTATATTAATATTATTTGCAAGAACATATAATATATGTAAGTACATGTGTATATAGTACAATGCGATATTAAAATATTATATAGATTTGTATATAATATTTCTAAGATAATTATAAGAAATTTCCTTCGACAGAAAGTTTTAATTTTTTTTTCTTTAATTGGTAACCGAGCCTTGGATACTCATAAATACAATGCTCATAAATATAAATATATATAAATATAATTTATATATACGCAAATTCGATTTCTCAACCAGGCTCCGATGAAAGGGCCAAACAAATTATTTCTTGGCAAAGGCAAGAAACCGAGAAAAAAAAGGAGAATAGAAATGTTCTCCGTTTTACTTGTAGTTTCAGTTGGAGCTGCCTCTAACCCGAATCGATGCAAACTAAAAATAAATTTTACGCCGCTGAAAACGAACTAATGCAAAATGTTGCGGTCTGTTTCCACACCAACTTTCGTGCCTTGGTGCTTGCACGCTGATGTTGCTTTTGGCAAAGATCCTGCCATGTCCTTGGCTCAACGCACTCACTGCACAAATTTCGCCTTCGATTCGCACGTGACAGTTGACACATGCAGCCGCCGTCGCCGTCGCCGTCGCCGTTGCTGTTGCTGCTGTCGTTGCCACTTGAGCCAGATCCAGGGCCAGTGCATGCACTGGCCATTAACCCATTTTCTTTCTTTTTTTGGTGGTCACACAATTTGATGTTACATCGCCCCTCGCACATTAAAGCGTTCGCGTCTACAAGTTACAAATAAATTGCAAGCCGTGGGCAGCCGAACGCTGACATCTCTTTGTGGGCCTGTCGCATTAAATATGTTGAAATCATTCGCTGGTATCTTATATTCTTTTTGGCTTCTTTGTTCTGTTCATTTTTTTATGTCTTCGAACAGTCACCGAAGTATCTCAATCTGTAAAAAACATAACCGACAGTGGCCTTAGCAACTACATCGCTGCACAGTGTGCATAAACAAGTTTTTCATTAAGTGAAATTTCTTTCTTGAATTGATTAAGATTTATAAATAACAAATATTGCCTAACAAGTAATTATAATTATATATATATAAAAATTATTTTATATTCATACTTTACTATTCATTTTAAATATTTTTACAATTAAATAATTCTGTTTTTTTTTTTAATTCTTTTTATTTATTATTTAGTTTTATTTTATTTATAATTATTATTTTAATATATTTTATTTTATAGTTTTGATACTTGTGGCACTTCTCGTAGCTCTTTAGCCTTAAGTTGCATTAAGAAATAATGATGTATAATTAATTATTACAAATATTTGTTATCTGTTGTGCCACTGTGCGCCAGTTGTGCTCTCATTTACTTTCGTTTTGGCTGAAATATGCGGCTGCTTGTTATTTTTGGCTGGCTGTGCTGGCATTTTATTTACAGCCTTTATTAATATTAATGATGTGCGACGCTCTTGTCTGTTCCAGGCCCCACGCGCCTTTGCTAAATGTGTTTGCATTCTTTGGCATTTGTTCGAATTTGATTTTGAAAGTTTCTGAAGTTCATTTGGCTATGGCTGATTAGCAACTTAGCCCGAACGGGCCACGGTACAAAACTTTGCCGATTTGTGCGAAAGTGCGACCTTTGGCTTTTAGCTACTGTCCGCAAGTTGACGTATTTATGTACTATAGATACGCATATTTAAATTAGTTCATCCAGTTGGCCGACATTGTTTTTTTTTTGGCCAATTTTGGCAGTCAAATAGACAACTGTTAACGGCCAACTGCCATGACAGCCAATCAAAAAGCCATCTGCACTTGCCATCCGTCAGCCGCCAGCCACCAGCCTAATTTGCATGCTGATCCGGCAAGTGACACCCCAGAAACATCCGCAGCAGAGCCAGCAGCGGGTCAACTCATGTAGCTCTTGCTGTTATTATTATTTTAGTTGTTTTTAAGGCAGCAGCAGCTGCTGCTGCTGCTTGTTGTTGTTGTTACTGTAGCTGAAGTTGTAGTTATCGTTGCGGCTGCCGGGCTTCTACTCGGCTGCAATGTCATGGATCTTGTGCTGCAACTTTTATTGTTAAAATGTTGCCGGTCAAAATGGCACACAAAACCCTTTGGGCCACCGCCATGCGCAGCCACACCCACATGCCCCTTACGCCCCGCCTCCCGCTCGACTACTCTCTGACATTTTGGCCCGCATGCAAACACTGGCAGCAGGCTGGCATATGAACCTTGTTTTGTTATTATTCTCGTTGCAACATTGTAATTTGGTTCGGCTATGTGCATTGGATTTTTATGCTTTGCTGGCCTTTCCATAACGCCCCCTAGCGGCGAACAGTGGCACAAAATGAAACAGCTCCGTAGTAAAAGCAGATTGAATCAAATGGCCATTCCAGTGAAGATGCTGGCATATTGTCTGAAGAGATGTACCTTAAGAGCATTAAGTGAATATTCACAAAATTTATATGAAAGAAAAATGATAGACTTGACAAAGGAAAATGTCTTTAGTACTTTAATGTAGCTTAATATGAATATTTGTTTGAATAGACCAGACTTTGAGTAAAAGAGTTTTGATTAAATATTTTACAATGAAAATGTATTTATAAAATATGCAGACTTCTTAATGAAAAATATACTTAGAGCTTTGATTTAGCTCAAGTATTAAAATTTAGACTTAGCTGGAAATTTAAATTGTGAAAATTTTTTATATTTTAAATTTTTTAAGATTAAGTATTTCATGTGTTGTTAATTTATAATTTAAATTGTTTTGTACTATGTAAACTAATTGATAAAGTTTAAAAATATATATATCAGACTATTTTATTTTGTGTTCACTTCATGTCTTGCTCAGAAAAATGATAAAATAAATTAAAAAAGTAAAAAATTAAACAGAAACAAAAAATAAAAAAAAATAAATTATTTTTATTATAACCAAGATATAATAATATAAATTTAATACAAAAAAAAAATAAAATAAAGCAAAATAAATAAATAAATACATTTTACAAAAATTAATAAAGTTGTGAAAAGATTAAAATTATGTACATATTTATAACTAAGGTTTAAAAAATATAAAAATAGATATAAAGATTTATACATTTATACATTTAATTAAACATATATATCAAACTTTATATACTATCACATATCAAATAATATTCCATTATAATATTATAAAAAATTTAATAGCTGCACAAAATTCAGTTCAATTTTCTTGGTTTGATTGCCACTGTTTATTCTGGTATTGCAATTTTCTAATTTATTTACTATAGATTTAGGTTAGTAATTTTTTTCTTTTTGCTTGCCATTTTGTTATCAAATCAAATAGTTTGCATTGATTGTTGTTGCTATTTTTTTTTATTTTTCTGCGCCGTTTGTTGTTTATATTCAAATTGCATTTGGTTATTTGTGTTGTCCACAGAGGGGTCGAGGCTGGCGCATGAATAGCGATGCGATTCAAAGAGCTCCCAGACAATGGGTCGACAATGCGGCACACTTATAACAATTGTTATATATAGTGAGCGAGGATGTGAGTGTGTGCGTGGGTGTGTGTGTGTGTGGTAATTATCTTGCTTGAATTTAGCGTTTTAAGCTGTCAAAATGCGACGACAGGATGGCACCTGCCAGGTAATAACAAAAGCCATCATAAAATTGAAATTAAAGAAGTTTTGCTGGATTATGAAATACTCTGTAAATAGATAGAGAAATGCCTAAAAGTATATAGTACAGAAATATAATTCAATCTTGTCTAATGGCTGAAAATCTAAGCAAAGAGTCTCTCACTGATGTTCATTTCTGTAAACCATCAAGTTGAGTATACCCTATTAAAAAAAAAAATATAGAGTATTGCAATGACAAGAAGACGTCTGGTAATCAGTTGATTCTTCCAAACAGGTGCTGCGCTGCTTGGATGAGTTTTTGTATGCTCTAAGTTGTATCTCTTTGACAATAAGACGCATTAGCTGTATTTTTTTGGCTGCTTTGTTATGTTAATATGCGAAACGAAATATCATAAATTCATGCGTTCTAATGCCGCTCCATTGTTGGGCTTGCGTAACACATCTTCCAGTTACATATCATCCTCATCCTCATCGACATCTATCACCTTTTCCGCATAGAACTTCTTGAGCACGCGATGCACATCCGATACCAGAGTCTCGTAGCGTGGAAACTTGTCGCGACGCGGCGGTCCCTTTGTTAGGCCAGACCACAGCAGGTGCTCGGAGGTGCGAGCATTTTGGCTAACTCTCACCTCGAATGCGCCATCGCGTGGCACCTGTTTGCCATTCTTGTTGCGCACCAGCTGAAACTCACGCTCGGGAATGCGCTGCTGAAAGAAGGTGAGACACTCATCGGCCTTCACCTGGAAGATCGGACATTCGGTGGTGTGCTCAATGTGGAATATGCTGCGATCCTTCGAGAAGTGCTCATCATCCGCCCAATCAACGAGTTTGCCTTTCTTTTTTGGCGCCATTTCAATGAAATTTTGTTATTAACAATCATCAAAATTTTTACAGCCTTGTCATTTTTGTTTGTAGTTACAATTTCTGGCACGAGTGCTAAGTGTAATTGACAATATTGAAATAACTTTGTTATTAACAATTAATACTTGGCCAGCGCTGATTGATGGGTCTACGCTTAGTTTGTTGCGTTTCATGTTCTGTTGGCACTGTGCGCGGTTCATAAATCACTTTCAGCAATTCGGAGAGTGTCGTCGCGCCACAAACAAAAACAAATGTCTGAAAAACTGTTTTCCAAAAACAATTTTAGCCATTAGACGGGCTATTTTAAAATGCATCAAGCACAATCACAATCACACACAAATACGGACAGAGAGAAATAGAGATGGCGAAAGAGTAGCAGCAAAAAAATGAGAGAACGCAGTTAGAGAGAGGTCAGACAGAGAGGGAGTATGAAATGCTCTCTCTTTCTAAAGCGACGTATTCATTAAAAAAACAATGTTGTTAATATGACAGCGGCAAAGGCAAACAACAACGACAATGCGTTGCACAAACAAATGTTGTTTTCTTAAATATACATAAATTAGGCAAATATTTATTCATACAAACATCACGAGTGTCTTCATATATACTTCTACAAAATATTTCCATACACATATATTGAATATTATTGCGCATTCCTTTGCCGAATGTTTTAATGAAGTAAAAGTAAGTCATAAAAGCTTTCAACAAAGCAATAACAAAGAGGTAAAACAATAATAATAAATTGAAATATATTATTGTAGCATAATTAGGAAAATTATGGAAACTCATTTGAAAATTAATATAGTAGTTAATGTAAAATAAGATATATAATTTATATTTTTTCAAAAATTGTTCAATTACATAAATATCTATAAATAAAAAGATGTTTTAGAGATTCTTAAAAAAACTACATTTAAATAAGTATAATTATTATTATTATTAATTTTAAATATTTATTATATATTTGTTTGGCAGAAATCTTGAAAATCATATTTATATTCATAAACTCTAAATACAAAATAAGCTAGTTTATTTTAATATGTATTTATTTTATTTATTATTATATTATATATAATTTTTATAAAATATATATTTATTTTATTTATGAATTTTTAAATAACAAATCATTAAATCTAAATACAAAATAAGCTAGTTTATTATAATACTTATTTATTTACAATATTATGTTATTTATAATATTATTATAAAATATTTATTTATATCTTTATTTATAAATGAATGTGAAACTAATTGCCTTTGGGAAGAGCATCGAACAGATCAATTCATTTCAGTTTTAAATATTTTATTATAAATTTTCACTTTGAAAATATTATCTAATTATTAAGTGGAATTTTCACTTAATGAACATTTTCCTTTGAAAAATTCTATTCTATTAGCGAAAATATAATTTTTGGCTAAAGCTCTCGTTGGCAAGTGAAGAAAAAACAGGGCTGCAGCCTTTTACTCTCTCAGTGAGATTAGCTTTATTAACAGAGAGCAACAACAATTTTCATTCAAGCATTGCCACATAAAAAAATCATAAAGAATTACGAAATCCATAAATTTCATTTGCTTCATTACAGAAAAAGTTTAGGATCGTGCTCGCAACTTTTGGCAATTATTTTATTTTTAATTATTCAATATTAATTATGGTTTCAGACTTGATGCTTCGATATAGTATCAAATTTCGAAATGTGGTAAGAAATCAGAGCACAACTCAAATCAAAAACTCGTAGCATGCAACAAGACTTTAATATTATATATCAGATATTATTAGTTTTATTGATTTATGATTTTCAATTTTTATTGAAACTATCCAAATCTAAACTGTCACAAATGCAGCACAGCATTCCATTTTTTTAAACTTAAATTTAATTAAAATTTTTGCATTTGCATTACTTTTACACTTTACTTATTGCATGCTATTTTGTATACCCACAGCGCTCAGCATATTCTGGTCAGAGCATTTCAATAAAAGGCGAAAATGCAATTTGCAAATGTACAATAACAAAATGTAAACAACAAAAGTTACGGCACACCAAATACAACAAATTCCTGCAACTGAACTCTAGAGCAGTACGTGGGGCCAATAGCGATGCTCTCTCTCACAGGTTCATAAATATTAATGCGTGTTATTTTTATTTCATGCGCACGGGTTTTTAAAGTAATATTCAAATGTGATGGCTGCCATGTGTAAGTACACAAATATATATATTTATTTATCTTTACCTTAAAATGGAGCTAGAAAAAGGTATTTATCTTAGGTGCAAATTATGGAACACAAATATCCAGTGGAAAAAATATATGTATATATATATTAATAATCATATTTAAATGCGGCACATTCGTGGCGTCTGCGTCAACGGCAATTGTGCGGCGCACAAATTTAAATAAATAAACTCAACATACAAATATCTAAATATACATAAATGTATCTCTAACTGTAGCTGCTGCTGCTGTATCTGTATCTGCGGCTACATGCGCACTTCTCCACACGCTCAAACACACATATACATATGTACATATGTATAGATATTTGAGATATATTTTTAAAAAATCAAAACGACAAATCTTGCGGCGTTTTTCGTACATTGCAGCATTTTGAAATACAACAGATGCCGACTGCGACGCTGACTGCGACGCCGACAGCGCTTGGCCAGCTGCAGGCAGCGTACGGACAGCCGCTGGCAGCGGCTCGCTTAGTGCCACGTCGTGTTTCAGTGCGCCCAGCCACGAGCCGAACGCGAAAAACGATTTTGAAATTGTATTTTTTAAAAATTACTCTTCTTGCATTAAGCTCCTTGCAGCTAGCTAATTGAATATTATATAATAAGCAACGCCGTGAATGTGAGTGAATTGACCAATAATAATACAATAGAATTGTTTAAGCGGAATTTAAGCAAATTCATATCTCCTCCATCTCATTCCTTAACAGCCGCTGCAGCAGCAACAGCAGCCGCCATGCAGGTCTTCGATAACAATATGGTAAGCCATGTTAAAATAAAACATATTTCTAGCCTTGCTTACATTAGCTTGCAAGCCAAATTGGTTGCCAACCAAATCAGGCAATCGTATATGGCCCATTGCGGTGACTGTATACCTTGTCACACTTAGCCCAGTTAGCTTAACCTCGAAATGACAATGGACAAATACGTCAAGCATTTGGCTGCCACGCCCCCTATGTCGCCAGAGCCAAATGTTTGCCGTTCCAGTTTTGGTTGTTAACAAACATCCCGCAGTCTTGAGGACCACAACGTTCTCCATAAAATTAATTACAGAAATTCACTAAATGGCCAAGTTCCAACTGGGTCAACAGCTGCCAAGCATCACGAGCGCCATAAAACTGCATCCCTATATACACACATGAATCGAATGCATATATATATATATATATATATATATTGGATTTTTGGCTAAGAATTTAGCTTTCACCTTTAATCACTTATGATCTTTCTTGGCTAATGTGTAATAGCAGCAGCAGAGTGCGTTTTCTTTATTTGAAATATTAAATTTGTCGATATTTCACGCTTGTGCCACTTATTGGTCCACCTCCAGTGCTCAAAATAGATTTTACATATATTTATGTATATATATTCAAATGATTCTCATGTAAATCAGATTGTTTCGGAACATTTTTCATTTGATTTTAGGCAGATGTAAATTTTTTTTTTTTTTTTACTATATATAAAATATATTATAAAATACAAGAGATATTGACTTGAACATTTTCCCATTCAACTCAAACTGTTTTTCTTTGGAGAGCTAACAAAATAGTTATATAAATATATAAAGATTTTGTTTATAGAATTCTTACGGCTTTCATAACAAGATCAAAAGTAAATTCATTTCCGCTCTTGCAAAGATGTATTGCCTGCAACCATAACATTGCTAATTTATGTTATGAGTTGTATTCAAGTAAATAAGTTTATATATATATAATTACTGAGCGATTTGTTCGATCGTAAAACGTTTTCTAATGGACCTTTTGCCAATATTCTCAATTTGGAAAAGAATTTCTTTGCCAGAATTTTCGATTGGAAGTACTTCTATGCGAAACCCACACAGAATTGCTTTTTGCGGCAAAGCTAAAAATATTTCCATATCTTTGGCTTATTAATATTAGCCGGGCCGGGCGACAAACCAAACAACATTCACAATTTTTATTATAGAATCCCCCTCCAAAAAGCGAAATAAAAACATATAGAAATGGAATAGAAACTAAAAATTTTTGCTGGCAGCTGAGCAGACAAATCAAGCATAATAAATTCAAATATTCGCTCAAAGCCAAGAAAAAGTTTTGAAATATACGCAAAGATTTAAGAAAATAATAAAAAAATATATTGCCATAGCGTTGCCACACGTTGCGAAAGTAAAGCAGTAGCAGAAGAAGAAGAAGAAGGAGCAGCCGCTGGATAGCTGTGCAGCTCGTTAACAATTTAGATTAATGGATCAACTGGCAGCAATTACACAAAAGCGAAAGAGAAAGCAAGAAAATGAAAGAAAAGTTCAGATTGGTGACAAGGTCAAAACAGCGAAACGATGACGAAGACGATGTACTCGACGCGTTTGGCCCAAACTCAAAAATAACAACAACAATAGCAGCTACAGCAGCAACAGCAACACAAATAGTTGATTTCCTTTCAATTTATTTCGAGCTAGTGTAAAAATAGCCAAAACCATTTTACAATTTGGCCAAAAGGCAGCTATAGAATTGGTTTATATTCGTGCAAATAAATCAATTGGCCTGGCCGTATTTATGCAGATGCCACCATTTGATTATTTCACACAGTCGTTGATTTATGGGCGTGGACGCCTTTTAGCCAGGTCTGGGTCGCCCTTTGCAACCACACTTACACAGTGTATGTGTGTGTGTGTGTCTGTACACACACATATGTCAAGTGTAATTGCTATATGTCAATGTCAATGTGTGGGAGCGGTCATGATGGATGCCAACCGAACGTGCAGTTAGGTTATTGCGGTTCGGTTTTGACAATATGCAATTAAACGTACGTCCTGCATCTTACATGCATTTCAATTTAATTATTCACATATTGTTTTTGCAATTAAGTGCATTTTATTGGTTGCCATCATATTTCCACGAATTTTCCAAAAATTACATGGAATTTGTACTAGAGCTGATGTCACTTGAAATTCTTTAAAGAAAAATTTGTGAGACCAAAATTTAATATAAGTATTTATTTACGCTTGCTTTTCAATAATGCTAACAACTTGTTTAAATGTATTATTAAAGTTAAATGACTTTTAATATAAAACGCATTTTTATTCAAGTAGAAAAAAAATATAAATTTGCATCTTATTTATTTGCTGATTAAATGCTATACCAAAAGAAAAGAAAATATCACGCAGATTAACAATATTATTTATAGAATCTAATTGTCTAATAAACCACAGCGAATTTTTGTATAAATCCAAGCATTCTCATATATAAAATAAAATATAAATTGTTATTTATTTATGCGTATGTTGATGACAGTGGGAACAGAAAAGAAATAACAACAAGAGACAACAATTAAAAATATTCCATTTCGTAGCTAATTTGGCAAACATATTTACTTTTGCATACATGTTGAAATTTAAATATTTTTATGCATATTCAAATATACTGAAAACATGCCTGAAAAGGCATATTTTTGATATTCAGTAAATGATATATGTATATGATGATAAATCAAGAACTGACGAAAATTGAAATGAATTTCTTTTTACATAAAAAAAAAATTCATTAGCTTTGACTCTTGCAAAATACTTAAGCATAATTCAGTAATGATTCCTTTAAATACATATTTATAAATGAAAAAGTATTTAAAAAACTATTTCCTCATATATAACATATTATTTTAAAAAATTTCTTTCTGTAAACCAATAATTCCCGAATACCAAAAGTATTTACATGTCCGCAAAGGTCAAAGTATTTGCAAATGCATGTGAGCAATTATGCTGTAGAATGTAATTTACGACAATCGTATTGAAAACCAACAAATAAATAAATATTTAGCAGCACTTGTATGTGTGTGACACTAATCTCTGTGTAAACAATTGAGCATTTTCCGCGCGCGCGTAAATGAAAAACCGCAAAGAATGCCGCGATTAATGACGCGCCCGCGATACAAACAAATTGTATAATTTAAATAAAAGCGCATTGTTTATTGAACGAAAAATACAAACAACTGAGCTAAATCAATTGCTTTTATAATGTGCACACAAATATTTGCAATTGATTAAACAACACAATTCGCCCCAAACATTTCGATTGTGAAACCGAAATCCTCTTAACTATTTGTCAGACTGTCAAAACAAATAGTTTGTATTTGTTCTAATTTGTCAGATTTGCATATGTGATTTTTGACTTTTCAAAGAGGATACAAATATTTTTTAATATATAGATAGTCTCTATACTAACTATGTAGATGTGTTTATAAATGATTAATAGAATTTTGTTATTGAAGAAAATAACTAGAGCTGAGGAGTAAAATAAAAAAATGAATAAATAAATACAAAAATTAATAAATATAATAATAAAATCTAATATTTTAAAAAATTTGAAAATAAAAAATATATATATATTTATTTATATATATATATTTTTTTCATGAATCATATATTTGATTTATATTTTTAATTGATTTTATATTTATATATTTAATTTCTTGAATTCTCTCTAATTTCCACATAACAATATATATAAAGCAATTTTCAATTTTAAAATTTCGACAACAAATTATTCAAATAAAATTTAAAAAAAAAAGAAGAAAAATTTCATTTTTCATAGCCATATTTATTTCTTTAATTTATTCTGTCTGCTATATTTATAAAACATCTATAAAAATTTCTCATTCTTTTCTTTTCATATATGTATATACTCTTAAAGCATATAAAAATAAAGTGCTAAAAATAATTAAAAATCTATTTATGTATTTCACGTGCAACGTATTAAATATATTGTATTTATTTTTATTGCAGCGCCGTGCCTCACGTCGCGCCTCATTGCGCCGTGGCTCGATTTCGGCGCTGCCTCAGAAATCAGCAGAGATTCCATGGGACATCTTTGAGCGACTCTTTATGCCGTTCCTGTTCTGCCAGGCGGCAGCCATTGTCAGTTCGCATCTGCTGCATGCGCTGAACATTTCCAATATCTCAACATTTGCGGTGTTCGTCTGGTTCGCTCTGTCCACCGTGGGAGCCGTGCTGTTCTATCACTTTGTGAAGGTAAGTGCACAGATTGCAAATTTGCGACCAATTGGTCTACGCACACTTGAAGGCCGCAAACGAGGCGGCTGGGCGGAATGCCACAAGTCCATTTCAGACATTCTAATCCTTTTAACGCCAACGGTCGGCAGGCAAACCACATCTTGGTTAGGGTGTGGGGGCCCAGGCCAAATGCCAACAGAGACAATGGGACTGGAGGAGCGTTCGGTTTCAGTTTCGGGTGGGACATAACTTTGGGTCATATATGGTTAAGGCTTCTGTTTGTGTGTGGGCCTACAAAAATTTGCATGTAGCAAGTGCCAAACCGCAAAAATAACAAAAGGCATAGCCGAAAGGATAGGCCGGGCAGAAATAGTAGGCAAAACAAATCACTAGAACTAAAAATAGCCAAAGCCAAGAACTCGACACAAAGAGACACAAATACAGCACGGACTGACGACAAATGTGTGAGCGACAGCTTCGGGGCTTACACTTTACCACCAAAGGCATTTGGCTCTGGATTTTCCTTTGGCATTGCCTTGCTCTTGCTCTTGGTCCTATTTGATATTTTAGAGCTGACTGCGAAATGAAAATAAAAACAAATAAATAAGCAGCAGATAAAGACCAGAGCAGAGCTGAGCAGAAGGCCGTCCAAGACACAGACCATGCCGCAGACTACTCGGGTAATGAATACAAATTCGAGAATATAAGAAAGCAAAAACAAGATAAAGAAAATACTCCAAGTGCATTTTGAACTTACGCCAGCGAAAAGTGTTGAAAATTGAAGACTAAAAGCAGAAAAGCAGAAAACAGAAAACAAAATACACAGAGAGCGCGTAAGCAAGAAATATAATACTCATAAGTAACAGATAAGATGGAAAAATGAGTGCTTAAAATGTTTCAATGTTTCATCACATAAAACTCTTAAGCATATGCATGAAATCGCGTTAAGCAACAGCAAAAAAAAAATATGTTAAGCATATATTTTTTTTAAATTGTACACTTGACAGAGGCATAGATAGTAACTTGCTTTATGAGAATCAGGACTCTTGGCCATTCAAGCTAACTGCCTGCCTTGGGCTCAGTTCCACAAAATATTTATTTTCAGTAATAACTCAATCCTCAAGCTAACTTCCCAGCTAAAAGTTCTCTTGGTAAATTTATTGGGTTTATTTATAAATAAATTAAATATTAATTTAATTGTATATTAAATATTCAATTTGTATTTTTACGTTTCTTAATAAATGAATATTTTAATCAATTCATTAATTATCAAACAAGCTGAATTAACTAAATATTTAGCTATTATTTCTTTAAAGTTTGGCTGAACAATTAAATATTATAAAAACATTAAATAATAAAATTGTTATACTTCTCACATATATGTAAAATACAAATATATATTTAAATATATAATTTTATTATAAAATGTAAATATATACAAAATATTTATATATAAATAAATATATAATATAAAATATGATATATTTTTATACATTAAATAAAATTATTTAGGCGGTAGGTTTACGAGCAAAATTCATAGAATTAATTTAAATTTAATAATTCATATACCAAAATTAAATACCCTATTTTAATAATTATAAAAACTAAATATTTATATTTAAAAGAAATGCAAAACAATTATTTAAACGGTAGAATTCAGAAGAAAGAGTAGACTTTAATTCAATTATTAAATTATTAAATAATTTCAATAGGAAAATAATTTGCATTAAATTATATTAAATATTAAAAAAAAAATTACGATACATTTATAAGTATATATTATTTATTAAATAATTTCAATAGGAAAATAATTTACATTGAATTTACATTACATTTATAATTATATATTATTTATATAGATTTTTGTATATATTTTAACATCCTTTTATTTCACTACCAAACCAAACATACATCATCAGCAATTTTACACAATTTTAAAGTAATATAAAAATATATATATATATATAATTTAAACCTATAAGGGAATATATGAGTTGATGAACTATGCTCTAACACTTTCCACTAGTATTCCATTGGGCATACACACATACAAAAAGTGCAAACCGTTTCCAATTGCTTTGACTCTCTTTGTAAAAGGTGCAAGCACACAATTCTCAAATGATTCCATAATCAACCGCCTCCGCCCAATGACAGCTAAGAGTATTAAGCAAGGCAGCCAGGCGAATCAATAGTCAAGAGCAAAATATGCTGCTCATAGAGCTGGGATTTTCCATAAATAACCATAGAGAAAATTTGCTTACATTTTGTGTGGGATTGGTGTATGCTGAATATTAATAAAAATCAGCTAATAATAAAAGTAATCAAAGCTACGTTAGCTGACATTTACTTGCACATGAAAATAGATTTTCTTTTCTGTTTTAAAATAATTTTAAAGAGCTCCTTTGACACCTGTCTCTAGGTCTATTCCAGCATATATCTACATCACAATGCGAGCATTGACCTTCAACTATTGATTCCATTATTAATTTCCTAATGGTGCACACGTGGTAAGTGCACGCAGAGAGCTTTGCTTTGTGTGCTGTGTGGCACACTTCATTAGTTGGCACACACAGAGGCCACATATATTTAATTTACTTCCCGCTCATTTCATTCGTGTTCCATTCACATTTCGTATGATAGCAGCTGTGATTTCTCAGCTCGCGTCTGTTCAAGCTGAATTAACTTGCATGTGAAACCGCATAAATTGCCACATTGCGTATGCGCAATTTATTTTACTTCAAAAATTCTGTGATAAGGGGCCGCAATAAATGTATGCGATTGGGTGTGTGTGTGTGTGTGTGTGTGTGTGTGTGTGTGTGCGTTGTCGTTTCATTACAAATCGGAGCTGATAATACTGTAGATAATTCTTCATTTGCTGGCCATTTGGCTTGAAATACCGTTGGCGCCAAAAATGGCCACTGAAGGCGTCAGATAATTCAAATTTGCGTGCACTTTAATTAGCTTAACTGCCAGCAGCAACAGTAGGATAAGCCAGGACAATGTTGCTGACGTTGGCCAACTGGCCAACTGCCTGGATGGTTGGCAATTACGAGTACAATTGCTGTTGCTGCTGCTGTTGCTGTTGCTGCTTTCGCTGCTGTGGCACATTTTATAGTCGTGTCGGGGCACGTAGGCAACATTTTGCATTGATAAGACAGCCGGACGTGCTCTGGGCATGTGCTCGCATTGTCCTGGCAATTGCCGGCTGCTTGCCTACTGCCATGCACGCGAAATGCAACCAGACATTAACGTAATAAGCAGCCTGGCCAGCTCTGGATAATTAACAGCTGCATCTGCAACTCTGAATGGAGTCCAGCACTAGCAGCAGGAAATGTAATAGCTGCATCTGCAGCACTGCTGCAACAGCCATGGAAACTTCCGTCCCTGACACTGGCCATTAGCCGCTGTTGACGTTACTTATACGCAGCGTATGACCTCAGTCCAAGGACGACAGCGATGACGCTGGCGCTTAAAGCTCAATAAAAATAAAAACAAATATGCTTAAACAAATAGCAAAACGCTAATACAATTGTGCAGACGCTGACGCTGACGCGGACGTGGACGTGGACGTGGACGTAGACGCGAACGCTGAGGTTGGCGCTGGCAGCATTTCGAAGTCGTAAATCGACGCAGAGGCTGCCACAGGCAAAGGCTAATCAAATGCGTCAAGGATCGCCACGCATGCGACCTTTGCCATTTCGTAGAATAATTTCAAACGAATTGCTATACATACAAATGCACACGCACAGCCAAATGCTAGGAGAGCCTGCTGGCTGATAGACTGATGGACTGACAGACAGATAGACAGACAGACATTCAGCCAGATAGATAGCTGCTTTAGTCGCTTTGCCGCAGCTTCGTCCTTGTCGAAACAGACAGTCGTCCATTGGAACAACCCTTGCACAGTGGATTCTAACTCGAAACAGAGAATCTAAAGAGTCGGCAGAGGAGCAAGTCTGGAGCGAATGCCATTGACAGATGAATGATAGGTTGACAGTTTCAGCTGATATCTACTTGCTCTCATATATTAAAATTTTCTCCATTTAATTTTATATAATTATGGATTTTTCCAGATAAATTATTATTATTATTTTGTACTCTAAAGTACATTAGATATTTTAGAGTAGATTTATTATAGATTGTGAATTGATATTTTAATAAGTCATACTTATAATTTATATAATTATTTTTTAATAGTAACTATTATTGATCAAAATATCTAGAATCTGCTGAAATATATTTTTTGTTTTTTAATAATTTTTTTTTTCAATAATAATAATTATTGTGTTGATTAAGAAAAATATCTGGAATAAGCTAAAATATATATTAATCTTTCATTTTTTATAATAATAATTAGATAGATAGATAGTTTTAAAAATGTTTGAAATAAGCTGATATATATTTTATTAATAATTTTTTTTATTAAATAAAAATGATTGAAAAATACATATTGGATAGATAAACTGATCAAAAATTTAGAAAAATCTGAAATATAATAATAATTATTAAATATAATAATAATTATTGAAAAATTTATAGAATACCTAGAAAGATAAAAAATATTTAGAATAAGCTGAATTATTATTTTGCATTTATAATAAATGTATATAATAACGCCACTCATAAACATTAAACAGATGTTTATATATCTTTTATGCTTATTACATTTATATTTTTCTATTTATATGAATTTGATATATTTATTATATGTACATTTGTAAGATCAATATTAGATTCTGCTTTCGATCCACTGTCGCTCACATTTTAAGCAGGTCTGTGTCTATTTTGGGACAGCCTAATAATCAGTTTACAGTTGAGTGTCGGGCGTCAAAACGGGCGTCAACGCCCTGCAATGGGGCCCTGAATGTAAAAGTGAAAATCAGCTTTCTCGCTGTTTCTCAAACTCCACTCCACCCACTCTCATTCTCTCTCACTCTCTCCCTATCTCTCTATCTCTCGCTCTGACGGTCTTTGTGTCTCTGGCAATAGACCGCAAAACCGAATGTCGTTGCCTTTGATTAGTTTAACTAGGCAACAAAAACAACTATTTAACCCTTAACGATTTTGAGCTAGGACAAACGCGACTCCAACACGTTCCATTATTTGTTTGCCCTTCATTTTTTTATGCGTTACACCTAATAAAAATATGAAAAGAAAAAGCATATTAAATGCTTTTTATTATTATTACAAATTGTTATTCGTGTATTTACGATCGTCTTGATATAGGTTTAATGTATGTAATAAATCTAATGTGAGCTTAATACGAGTTTTAAAACGTAATCATATAGAACAGACAAGAAAACACTTTTAATTTCAGATTGGAAAATCATATAGAATAATATTTAATTGCATATAAACAAATACTTTATATAAATATAGAGTATACTCTTGTCCTCTATGCTGGCTTCTTAGCTCTCTTTGTTTTAGGCTCTGCTTGAGCTGAGTCTACACTTTTCGGCGTCGTTGAACTGTTTGGCTGTCACGTTTGATTGTTTTGCACAGCACATTGTGCATTTCGCTTTTATATCACGATTGTCAAATTAAATTATACGCACACACGTGCGAGCACATGTGAAAATGTGCTGACAGCGCGGTTACTCCTGCTGCTCCTACTCCTGCTGATGCTCCTGCTGCTGCTGCTGCTGCTGCACAATTCATGCGCAATGAGATGTAAATGCACAGCTAATGAAATGCTCATAAATGCAGCAGCACAATGCAATCCGGAATGCCCGTTGAGCATTATCATTCGATATGCATGCCACTGCTCGGCTGTATCTCTGTGTGAACTGTGTACAATTGTCCTGTCGGCGTGTCACATTGCAGCTGCAGCGACGCCAATTACACTTAGCGTATTACGCATAATTAAGCTTCGTCCCGTCAGAGAAGGCCGCAAGAGTTGCGCCCGTTGGCGATGTGTGTCGCAATGGCGTGGAGTTCTCGGAATTAGACATTACTTATACGCCTCGTTTGTGCGTGTGTTTATATGTGTGTCAGCTGCCAGCACTGTGGCAGTGTAAATAATTGAATTAATAGCTTCATGTAAGCGCCACTAATGAGCAGTTGCTTAACACGCTCGCTCAGTTAAGCCCGTTTCCTGTGCCAACACACTCACACCCACAGCCATACCCATACCCATACACGCTTCGGCCTCCAACTCCATTGTTTGCATATTTTAGAGCGTACTTAACTGACGTATTAAAATGTAATTGGCTGCGGCATCTGGAATTCTCTTTGCCATTTTTTTTTGCCAGCGCAGCCCCTGTGTGCCCTTTGAACTTTATGCACAGCCCCCCTTTTAACAAGTTTGCTCAACTGGCATAGACAAACTTCCTGAGCACACCTGAGCAGCAAAGCAACAGAGTTTATCCTACACTTGTTGGGTTAGTTACACACACACACACACACACACACACACGCAAACACACATATGCACACATTCCATTCGCCTGCTGCAGCGACAGCCCCTCGAGTCGCGCATAAAACTTTCAAATTGATGCATAGCTGCAATATACCCCAAAAAGAAGCAGCTCCAGGTGCGCGCTATGTAAGTTAATAAGCTTGATATTAATACTTAAGAAAAATATATATATAATATATATATACATATATGCATATATGAACTTGTGCGCGGTTAAGCATCTTATGAGCATGCTCTTCTATGCCCTGAAGCAAATGAAAGTGAGATTTTAGGGTATAATAGTTTTGAGAAAATTCAAGAAAAAGGCAGAAGTGGGCGTGGCAGAGTTAATATATTTTTATTTTATTTTTATTATATTAATTTTTTTAATATTTTATTTATTTAAATTATTATATTTTGTATGCATATTTTATTAATATTAAATTTATTTTATATAATTGTACCCAACTCTTGGCATTTTATACAAATTTATTTAAATATATATTTCAAATAGAGCATAGAAATTTGTTATTTGGCAAGCACACATATACGCGTTGAATATTTCATTTAACAACTCCATCCAGAAGGGAAAAATTATTTTAAATTTAAATTCGCATTGTGAAGCCCAAACGCAGTTGCTGCGTAAACTGCGCAGTAAACTGAGCGCTGTATGTGTGTGTGTGTGTGAATACCTTATTTGTTATGTATGAAAAATAAACGTAGAGTGATTGTAATAACAGCTCTCTATTCATATGTATAAAAGAAGCGTTGTATCAGCGCCTCGCTGCGCTCAAGATGTGTCTTAGTCGAGCAGTCTCGACTGCAGCATTCTTACTACTTGTTTGCATATTGCTTTAGCAGTAATCAATTTTGTTATGCTTGGGAGTTATAGAGTTAACGAGTTTATATAAAAAAAAAAAAAGAAAAGAAAACGAAAACATATACACTATAACATTTAATATTCGAATAAGACTTCCCAATATTGCGAAACACATATTACGAAATTTAATCTGTATAAGTTTAAGAATTTTCAATTTTAATATTAAAAGAACGAAAAGCAAAGAACATATGTGTTAATAGCGCAATATTTCATTTCAATTTCATTGGTATTTTAAGCAGAAAAATATATATTGCAATGGCGGTATTTTTCATTTCACCAAAGAGTAAAGTTTTATATAGAGAAAAGTATAGATTCTAAGAATATTTATTGCGCTCTCTTTGGAATACACTAAATAGGAGATTTTGATAAAAATTTAGTGAGATTCGTAGTTAGATATGTGCTCATATATATCAAAAGAAATTAAGTAGGGAAGATGTTTATATGCTGCCTTTTATGAAAGAGACAATAGACAACAACGAAGCGAATTCGTGTTGAGTTGAGAAAATATCTGATGAGCGTTTCACGATCTCTGCAAATAAGTGTGTTGAACTCACACTTTGAGAAAAAACTCAGAGAGCAACCGTCTTCGTCGTTCGTTCGGTTCTTCAACGAGCTCGTTCGTGATCGGGCGTAAGCTTTTCCTTACGCTCTAGTTGTTTCCGAAACGTTTCATTGAGTTTTATGATGCACAGTCTGTATGTGAATGAATTGGTATGTAATGATTCTCTTGTGCTCACTATGAGAACGTCAATCGTATCGTTCCCAAACGATGTTCGTTAAAAGAGCATCGCACGAATAGTTGATCTGAAGGCGCTCAGCAGATGTCATAAATGAAAAGAACCGAAGTATCGCTCTCAGAGCGATAGCGAGTGAATATGATTTTTTATTTATTGATCTCGCGAGCATAGCTTTAATAATTAAACAGTCATCTGAATTATCTGCAAGCTATGATAAAAATTTATTTGCGCTGAAAATAAGTTATTTAAAATTATACTAAATTTATTTGAAATTGCACATAATTTATGTATAAATTTTACATAATTTATTTACAATGTTGTTACAACATTATATAATATAAATTTTTTTTAATTATACAAAATTTATTTAAAAGTATACATAATTTATTTATAAATTTATTTATACATTTTAGAATAAATATTAAAAATTTGTATATAATGAAATTAATTTGTGCTGAATATAATTTTTTGTTTATTTGATCAATAAATAATCTGATAGAAATATATTTGCGCTGAGCATAACTTATTTCAAATTTAAATATAATTTATTTATAAAATAAAATGTATTAATGATACTATAAAAATTAATTTCTCATCTTACTCAAAACTCAATTCATTCAATTTGTAAATCTTTATGAAACATCTTCACCTTTATTCCCATCTCTTTGTCCAACAATTTGTTTGAAACAAAACTGAGATTTCCTCCAATTACATTGTAGCAACTCTTTCTCTCTGTCTCTCAATCTGAACTGCGTTTAGTGGCACAACAGCAGCAGCTCGTTTCCTGAAGGGCTGCGTACTTTGTCGCCTTTAGAGCTGCATAAAAACTAAAGCGTTGACAAATTTTACGCTGATTTGTGTATGTCTTCCGGGCAGCACAAAGCGAAAGTTGCAGCCAGCAAATTGCAGGCTCCATTGTCAATTATGTACATAGACTGTGTCCAGCTAGCGTTTCGAGTGCCCTCCACAAAGTTCGCGCGCTCTCTCTCTCTCTCTCTCTCTCTCTGTGTCACTCACTCTCCCTCTCACTCTCCTGGGTGCATGCAACAATGGCGCAGCGCAGCGCCACAAATTGAAGGCTACATAAAACGCGGCCAGTTCATGTTCTCATTCGCAGAAATGTGCGCACACACATTTATATATCTTTACATCATAAAATGTCATTATGTGCGAAGTTGCCCGGCGTTGGGCTGCCTCTGTTTTTGCCCAGTTGCGACGTAGCTGTAGCCCAAGCACTGTTCCGTTACGTTTTTATAGTGTCGCGCGTGGCCTGTTGCTTCGCACACACACAGAGACACACAGACACACACAGAGACACAAGCACACGCACACGCTCATCCTCTAGAGAACAAGTTGAAGCAATGGCATTGGCGTGCCCGGCCTGACAATGGCTCAAATGAAGGACATGGCTCATGTGGCCCATACGCGCTTGCGTTTCTAAGAATTGCACGCCATTAAAACGCATTGACAACTTGGCCAAGCAGCTCTTAGCTCCGCTCCGACTTGCTGACTGTTCTCAAATGGCTGTTGCCTGTTTACTGTTGACTGTTCACTGTTGACTGTTGACTGTTTGCTGTTGACTGCACTGACTGCTGGCAGCTATGTTTTATTTTCTATTTTCCTAGTTTTCTCTATTACGTTTCCAATTCGTTGCGCATTTTAGTTAAATTAAAACCCAATCGCACATGACACAGCCGCAGCACAGCAACTAACGCACAAGCCAAAAGGTCATGTGTCACAAATGGCAAAACAAGCGAATGATTGGCAACAGCAACTGAACTGGCAGCCAACAGCCAATACCCACTCAAAAGCAGCTATCGCATTTGACATTTGCATTCTGCAACTGCAGCTCCACCCAGTCTCTCTCTCTCTCTCTCAGCACTGGCTACAGCTATATAAAGGCCGAGAAGCTGCCGCCCCAGTGCCCCGGACTATGAGCCAAAGCCCAATATGACAACCATAACCACAGTGGTTAACACTGGGCTACGAAATTGACATTAGTTCACAGCATGCTCGCATCGCTTGATGTGGTGCTGCTGCGGTTGCACATGCCAGCAACCAACTGGCTCACTACGCATTTAACAAACTTCATTTTCGGCACGGCATTAACTGCCTGGCCGGGCTTAGCACATAATTCAGCTGATAGTTGAAGTTTATGTTGAGCTAAAATAATCCTGCAGGAAAGTGTAATCATTTGAGACTTGAGATTTGAGTTGAAGTGAAATTTCAATTACAAATTTGATGGCTGGCAATCGGTAATCTTAAATGAATAACTAGAAACTTAATTTGGGAAATTGTTAAATGTCAGTTAGACTATTTTAAAGGAATAAAATGACATTTATTCCTCGCATTTATGAAATATCAATAGATTATCTGTAATCAGTGAAATGAAATTTAATCAACGTATTTGTTAAAACGCAATTAATTATCTTAAAAAAACTTTAGCTTAGAAAAGATAAAAAACTGATTTATTATAGCATAAATGAAAGAAAAATATTAGAATACAAAAAAGAAAAAAAATATAATATAATATAAAATATAAATAATTTATAAAAATAAAAAATTTATGTATTTTAGCATTAAAGAAATAAAACGAAAAAAAAATCTTAGGATATTCCAAAATGAGTTTTTGAATAAAAAAAAAAAAAAAAAACAATTATAAAAATTAATAACATATTAATTTTCATATATTTGTTTTAATTCTTTCTATGTAACTTTTATCACATATTTCGATAATTCAGCTATATAGAGAGGAACTAGGCTTGAATGCAGAATTTGTATATTCATAGATGAGCTTTTGCTAAAGCATTTTCTGTATTTGGCTATAAAAAGGATTCTTTTTGCTTCACGAATTATCTTGTAATTAAATTAAATAAAATGTTATAAATTAATTAAAATAATTACAAATTATCATATCAAATATAGAATGTAAGATTCATTCTAGCTAAACTTTCATGTAGAGCACATGATAATTCGATTTGAGCTAGCCCATTATGCTAGCATATTCATATCCATATATTCGTATTCAACGCCTATCCACTTCACATTTAATTCATATATAATTATTGTATATAGTTGAGCACTTAGTTTTTGGCTCACCCAACAACTTTGTCGTAAGACGCTGTGCAGCTTTGCCTCGGCTCTGGCCCTAGATATTGTTCTATATATTAATTAACGCAATTGCCTGGGGCGCCATTTGTAGCCTGGCAACGATGAAAACTAAACAAAAGCTCAGCCAAATATAATCACAATTTAAATATAGATAAATTTTCATATGGCAACACGCACACACACACACACACACATTGATACCAAAGGAGTGCGATAGAGAGCGAGAGACATGCAAATAAAAAAGAAATGTTTATAGTATATTAATCCTTTGTTGAAATATGTGTGAGCTTGTGGCATGTAATGACTGACTGACTGCCTGCCGCAAAGTCAAAGCTTTGCGTGCCGAGTCGAGTCGAGCCGCTTTGAGTCGCGTCGAGTCAGAGACAGAGTCAAGTCGGTGTTGTTGTGGGCAAACAAGCTGCAAATTGGCTCAGGCTTTAACTAGACGCGCCACGCGTCGTATGCGCAATGCGAAAAGCCTTTAATGCTACCAACGCCTGTAAATGTGAATGGCGTAAAGTTGGCCCGCGGCTTTGAACTAGAGATGGGCACAGCCGAAAGCAAGCACCTACATATGTACATATAATATTTTTGAGCATAAGAATAGGACTTTCTGCCCTTTTCTTGGAAAAAATACTCTAGCAATCGTATTTTGCAAATGAATCTGGCAGATATTTGACACACAGAACAGAGAAAGGTGCATATTTATTTTTCTTCTTTCGGCGGAAGAATTAAAGAATAATTACTTAAGAATATTTTTTTAAATTTATAATATTTTTTATATGTATTATTAAGAATATATGTATGCATATAAAATTAAATAATTTGTATAAATTATATTATATACATTAAATTAAAAACAAAAAATTATATATATAAATTATATCAACTTGTTTTTTATTAGTGCACATTAAATTATACTTTTTATAAAAACTTAATATAATTTTACGTTTCTTTAAATTTCTAATACTTAATATTCATTTTATATATATTTAATTAATGTTTAAATTAATATTTTATTTAATATTTTATTTACTTATTATGAATTTTGATTGTTTAATTCATTTATTGTTCTTAATACAAATAGCTAAATAAATTAACAAAGCTCACTTTTTTTAATATGTCAATTCAGACAAAGCTACCTTGAGTGTTGGCAGCGATTCGATTAGCCATCTTATATTTTTTATATATATTTTTTTTTTACAAAAATCTGTCTGAGTGTCAGCTTAAGATTTAAAACAAGTGCACTCAACTGTGCAATGATTTTGTCTGCAAGCTGAAACCCATTGAAGCAGTTTGCATATCAACACAAAAATCTGAATTTATCTTCATAAAATTAAATATTAAATAAATGAATATTTATGAATAAATTAAGTATTCAGCGATCAATAGCCACATATTAGGAATTTATTCAACGCCCACTGAAATATTGCTAATGGAATTAGTATTACGCTTGCCTAGTCGCATTAGAAATTTAAATCTCTACAGAACGCAGCTGTTGCACTGGCAGCTGGCTGTGAGGTAATATTCAGAATAATAGTTCTGAGAATTGTTCACAATCCTGCAAAAGCATTTTACTATGAATCATAAAAGGCTGCAAGCTATGGCATTCCAACGTATTATTATGATTACATTATATTTAGCTCGAAAATTAGCTCAAATTATTAAATAAAGTTGTGATTTACTGCAAGTCAAGCATGATAAAGGGTAAATAATTATCTAGGATATATGAGACAAAAACAAATTATAATTAATATTAAATATATTAGTTAAATATTTAAATAAATAAATATTTAAATAAAAATAAATACATTATATAATATATTTAAATTTAAATAGACAAATGCTTACTTCTTCTATATATCTTAGATATGCTAGATAATACATTATTTGCCTTAAATATATTTGCCTATTTATTTATTTAAATTTAAATAGAAAAAGTTAAATAAAGATAAATATTTGTTTTTCTTTTTCTGTATATATTTGCCTATTTTAGAGAGATAGTTTCTTTAATTTTTGTTAAAGTAATTCTTTGACTTTTTTTAATAGATATTTTTGCCTTTGTTAGATATAAATAATTATTTGACTTTTTCGTGTCACGATAGCAAACACGTAATCAAACACAAATCTATGTCTAAGCTCTAAGCCTCTAAGCTCTCCTGCGCATTTTTCTCGCCTTGCTAGTCGAGCGTGTGTGTGAGTTTATATGTAATGTGTGTGTGTGTGTGTGTGTGTGTGTGTGTGTGTGTGTTGGTGTGTAATGACAAAACACAGAAATGGTTTTTGGCTTTTCAGTTAATTAATTTATTAATTAGCACGTTCAATGACTTCAGCTACTTCCCATTGCCAATTTGTTGTCATATATAAATATTTCTTTTTTTTTTTTAGCATTTTCAAATTTATTGGCCCTTCACATTTTTGCCATGCGTCTTGCACTTTCACATGCCATGCGAGAGATTCGCATGAGTTTTGTTGTCATTTTTGTGTGGTTTTGTGGTTGGTTTGTTTTCCTGGAATGGGGTTATCCCAGCTATTTTTAGCAACTGATTTAATATGCGTGCATGCGTGTGCGTGTGCTTGTGCGTGATGCCCTTAAATTTTGGTATTTTATTCGCTTTTCGTTTTATTTCATTTTATTTTACTTTATTATTTTGTTGCTTTACTTTTTTTTTCTTTTTTTCTTCTTTTTTGGTTTGTTTTGTTTTGCGGTCGCCGTTTGAGCGCTTTGTTTCAGTATTTGCTTTGTCGCATTTCGTCGCCTGGCTCATAACGGTACTGTGCGGACAATTTGTATGCGGTTTGTACGCCATTTTTCACTTAAACCCTGCCAACTGCGACCGGGCGCCACGCATTTCACTTATGTAGATTTATGGGGGGGTGGGGGGAGGAGGACTGCCGGGCGGTCAAGCGCGTATTTTCAGCTTGCCTTTCCTGTTTTTGCCATGCGAATTTCATTCGCCAGTCGAGTTGCCAGTGGGCGGCAGCGAGCATAAAAAAAACAAATAGATAAAAACAATGCGTCGGAGCGTACGGCAAAACGGAGTACGGAGAAGGACCGGCGGCAGCTCATCTTTATTTTTCGTTTACTCTTTATCAGCCAAGCACTCAGCGCGTTGCTAACAATTTATTTTGCTTTCACTTAAAGCTGAAATGTCGATGCGAGGGTTACGAAAAGTATATTTAAATTTAACCCGGCTAAAGATGGAGAATTAACAAACCTTTTTTCTTGTACCATTCTGCTTATTCGCATCTTTCTTACAGGTGAGCTCTATTATACATTTCTTGGAACTTTCCAATCGCTTTCAAGAAGTTTTTTCTTAGAATTGTTCATTTTCAATGCTTAGCTGAGCTATTAATAGAACAAAGTTATTGCCGCTAAAAGGTGGAAAAGCAACTTTTTCTGATTTCCTTGTAGACAACAAACAAAAAAGGAAATTTTTAAATCGAAATGCAGAAGTATTTAATTATTTCGAAATAATTTAGACTTTTGTAGCAGCTGACGAATGTCGCTTTAAAATTCTTAAATATTCTATAAAAATATTATTAGAGGAAAATTCTAGATATGTCGGCGTTTTATTTATTTTTTTAAATTTAATTTTTTTGTTATTTATTTATTTATTAGAAGAAATAGTCGAAGGTCTATCAATTTGCAATAACTTCTACTTATGTAAAATTTATTTAAAGTTTTATGATGTGAGATTTTCTCGAAATGTATTTCACGTATTTCATTTAATTTTCATATCTCCTTTGGCTTGCTTACCCTTTTTTCCGATAATTTATTTCATATGCATGTTCCCGCATCGCTTCATAAGCACTTTCTTGTCTGTTTCTAGGAATATGCATATGTGTATACACCTGGCTGGCTGGCTGCCCTAAGTGTCCGGGTCTATGGACTACGCTCTAAGCCCTTAATGGTCATAAATTTGTTGCTCGCAACATGAGTGACCCGCTGCTGCTGCTGCTGCTGCTGCTGCTGCTGCTTCTACTTGTTGTTGTTTACATTTTGCACGCATAACTTTTAACACGCCCACGCTGTGAGGTCCTTTGCAACGCCCACGCACCTGCCAGCCCAACTCGGTCGCTTAGTCAAATGAGTCAGATTATCCGGACACCTCCAGCTCCAGGATACACAGCAAAGGCTTTGAGGCGCAATTTGATTTCATTAAATGCCGCTAACTTGTTGCAGTTTGCACATTAGGGCAACATGATGCATTATATATACATGCTACATGGATATTACGTATACGCATACGCTCTCTCTCTCACTCTCTCTCACTCTCTTTGGGTGTGTGTTTAAAATTAATGAACCTCAGGCATAGAGCACAACCAAGGCCTACAGCAGCAGTTGGATAACTGTTGTCGGCCAATCGCGTGCAATTTGGCCATTTATCAATTTTGGCTAAAAGTGCGCGCCCCACGAGCTGTTTTCTGGCTTCTGTTTGCAGATAGCACCTGCTGCTCGGTCAGTGCTCGTAAATCTCGTGTTCCTTGTAATTAAAATGCAATCGAGGATGCATTTAACTAAAACGCAATTGATGCCCCATCACACGGCCGGCGCATTTCCGCTCAACAATAGTTCCGTTCCGCAACTGCAACTGCAACTCGACCTGGAAAAAACAACAACTCTGTTAAATGCTCGAGTTGATTGACATGCGCCATCCATGCGCTGACTGCGATCCCTTGCTGTCGACTGTCGGCGGTTAGCTGTTAGCTGTTAGCTGTTGGCTGTTGGCTTTTAGCAGCTATTTCGGTGCATGCAACTCGCGTCTATTTTGGTAACGTTTTATAAAAAGCCAGCTCGAGCGACGTACAACCGCAGCCTGCCGTGTTTACAGACACGAGACATGACTGCCACCTTCAAGGCGCACGCTGCGATGCGTCGCCTGCATTTTGGTGTTCACCCAGTTGTTGGGTGGCTGTCATTCCCATCTTTCCCCCCATTCAACGGCATCGCTCGTGTCGGCCTCTTTATGCACTTTGGCAAAACTTTTCTTTTTTATGCCTGTGTTTTTTTTTTTTCTGCTATTGTTAGTTTGCATGCTCCGCGCTCTTCCAATTTCTTTTCCTTTTTTTTTTCTCGCGTCTTGTTTCGCACTTTCATTTTTGTCGCTGTGCAAAAAGCTATTAAGGTGCTGCAAGTGACGCTTGGCGACACTTTTTTGGCGCTAGCTGAAAAGCAGGCAGGATGGGAGTCAATTGATTTATCTGCTTTAAGTTTGGGAAGTTTTTTTTACTTTTTTGAAAAAAACTAAATTTTATACAAATATTTATATACATTTTTAAATTTAAATTAATTGAATTTAAATTATTTCTTTATTAACATACAAATTTAACCAAACTGAAATTTCAGAAATAAATAATTACTATATAAATACAAATTGCAGCAATTTTCAATTAATATTCAATTTATTTATAAACTTTAAAATTAATTTTGGCTAATTAGCAGTCAGTCGCATTTACGTTGAAAATATATTGAATGGGAAAAACATGAAAAAAAGAAGACAACCAGAACTTGAGCTTCTTGGATTTCCTTGGCCTCGCTCGGAATAAAATAAATTCAAGTTGCACTTGAATGCGAAACGTGATCGATTTGTGGAGCATTGCATAGAGCCGTTTGAAAGGATTCTAAAAATAAAGCCTCGAGCCTGATGCACTCAGCTGAGAGGGCAACCAGTGAAATTGGATGCGCCAAATGCGAAATCGAATTTTTCGTACTGTTCTTAGTCTCTCGGCGTTTAATTGACTCTAAATATTTTGTTGCAAGCGCTTTTTGCTTGATTTTAATTGAGCAATTCGCTATGAAGTCAGCAGCGCTTTTTGTTGCCGTCTCGCTATTTACTTGTGGGCAAACTTTAAAGTAATTTCAGCAAAACCGCAATAAATTGCATTTGGAGTAAGCAACAGCAAAGGCAAAAAAAGAGAAAGAGAGAGAGAGAGCGAGAGAGAGAGAAAAACTAGAAATAATGCCAGTGAATGTTACTGGATTCCGGCACACTGGCATCCTTGCAGCTGCACGTACCAGCCCAGGCTACAGCAGCAGTAGCAAAAGTTGACCAAAACTTTATGGGCAACAAATAAAGTAAAGTCGCATAAAAAGCAACAACCACAAAACGTCGAGCAGCTGAAAAACTTGTCGCTGCCTTCGACTGAAACTTACAAAACAGCTGACACTCACAGGAGGATGGGGTGGGTGGAAGGGGACTGGAACATTTCTGACTCCTGTCCGAGTTTAGTTATTTCTATTTTTATTAATGCCCAAATGCCAACAGATTTGATAAGCCCAAACACTTATAGCCGCCAATAAAATGTTGGCCAGTCTTAATGGGTGTCAACAAGACACAGCCAATAATAATACACAGACAACGACTGCTGCTCTCTCTCTCTCTCTCACTCTCTGTCTAGCTGCTCTTCTACTCATTTTTTTAACAATTTTACGAGCACTTTATAACCGTTTAATAGCTCGAACAATGAGCTGACTTCCCCCACTCTGCATTGAGCTCACAATTGACGCACTAGAGACGCACACTTGAGCCAACACCAATACTTGAACAAACTATATTACTATAGATGTAAGAATATATATATATATATATATATTGGCTAATGGCATGATGAATTATGGTACCACAACTATAGACAAGTTGCCAGCCGACCTGACCCCAGCCTCACTCCCAGCCTCTGCCTGTTTGTCTAACTGTTCAGCTGTCTTTCCTTCTGACTTGACTTGGACAAACTGCGATTGTCCTTTGTGCCAAGCATCCGATACACCCACACAGCCACACACACACACACACACAGCGCTACACCACGTCAGACACAAGGCGCGTGTGTCTAATACGGAAGTGTCAACGCACACGTTTTGCTCCTCTTTGCTGCCAGTGTCTGTCTATGTGTGTGTGTGGGCTTTGTACTCTCTGTACGTGTATGTGTTTGTGTGTGTGTGTGTGTTTATTGCGCGCGTGTGTTTACTTCGCAGTCAGTCGGTCAGAGTTTAAAATGGAGCCAACTAAGAAAATATTGCCCTTAGAAAGCGAAACTATTTATTCCCCGGCACACAAGAATAGCATAGAAAATAACATTTAGCTGGAAAATGCTATAATTAAGAAAAGTGATACAATCTCAAGATAGATAATGCTAAATAAGTGAACTATCAACGTAATAATAATAAGATAACTTGAGCAGCAAATTGTCGAAACCGAGATTAGATTATTATATAAATAGATTTTATATAAATAGTAACTAACTTTATTATGAAATATTTGCCTTAGCTTCGTCGAAAATGAAAGTTTGAATTGTATAAATAATTTAAAGAATTTCACCTTTAACTTTATATTAATTGAAATTTAATTGAGCTTAAAGTATTTTAATGTGAGTTGGATTTAAAAATATGGCTTAAAGCAAAGCATGATAAATGCTAATTAAATTGATTTATATATAAAAATATACCAAATATTTGATGAAATGAAATACTTTGATTAATAAAAGACAACAAAAAATATTTTTAAAAATAATAATTATATAATATATATATATATATATATATATATACACTGCGCGTCATCAGGTTAGCGCCCCCCCTTACATTCACCGTCAATGCTCAATAAAATCTAAACCATCAGAGCTCGAGCCTTAATTTTTTTTTATATTATTCTACATTCAATTCTCTTTAAAATGAAGTAATATTGGCTTTTGTAGCAATACGGAATAATTTTTAATAAATGTTTTTGTGGCGAGCTACCAAAAATGTGTAACTAAAATCGCGTCATCAGGTTAGCGCCCCCCCCAATGAAATTCAATTTAATTAAGTTTTTGACTAACAATGACTACATTTTATTAAATTTCAATCAAGTGCCGTAATTAGATATTGCTCGCCACACCATAACTCTCTCCACCCGGCTTTGCAACCGGTCCAAGTGTTGTCCAAATGATGTTCTTCTTTGCGTAGGACATGAATATACCATTCAAAGCCATCAGGTCCATCCAAATTAAATTTTTTTCATCTGAAAAGACAACATGTTGCCTTTGGGTAAACCACGTCAATTTTTGACATCGTGCATAAACGAAAAGAGCTCTTGAAACCGGGCTAAAAACGGGATTTCCGCATTTCCAAAAACCTTTTTCAGGACCTATAGTGGACTGTCCAACATGGTAATGCACCATTTCCCTTTTCCCGATCCGTGAAGTCATGGATATAGGGCCAAAAAGGTGATCTGCTGGCATGGCCACCATGGTCACCCGGCCTTAAAATCCTTGAAATCACTTGATTATTGCCAGCTATTAATTTTTTTTATTATTTTCCTTATTTTTAAGAAGATTAACAAAAGTTTTTCCTTGTCTTCCGGTCTTTTCAATTTTTTTATGGCAGGATAGTCTAGATTCAGAGTATAACTTCGTAATTTAACTCCTAATCAAAATTTTAAAGTAATTGCAACCAAAAGCTGGACTATTTATAACTAATATTACTTAAAAATGATTAAAATTTAATAAAATGTAGTCATTGTTAGTCAAAAACTTAATTAAATTGAATTTCATTGGGGGGGGCGCTAACCTGATGACGCGATTTTAGTTACACATTTTTGGTAGCTCGCCACAAAAACATTTATTAAAAATTATTCCGTATTGCTACAAAAGCCAATATTACTTCATTTTAAAGAGAATTGAATGTAGAATAATATAAAAAAAAATTAAGGCTCGAGCTCTGATGGTTTAGATTTTATTGAGCATTGACGGTGAATGTAAGGGGGGGCGCTAACCTGATGACGCGCAGTGTATATATATATATATATATATATATATATATTAAAATTATTAAATAAAAATGTTTAAAATAAAGAAAAAATGGAAATATTAAATATATGCAAAAAATAAAATAAATATTAAAATTATTAAAGAATCGAATTTCAGTTTAATATGAACTCTAATAAATATCAAAAAATATTTAATTATTTAATTGAATTATATAGTAAAAATATTTATATATAAAATAAATAAAGTAAATATTTAAAATATTAACGAAATTAATTGCAGCGTCAAATAAATGTATTATTAAAATTAAAAAAAAAAAAACAATAATTAAATTTATTATTACTTCATTATATAGTCAAAATATCTATTTATAAAAAAATAGTAAAGTAAATATTTAAAATATTAAAGAAATCAATTACAGCATAATTTACTTATAAAAGAAATTCATTATTGAAATTTAAAAAAATATGTAATAAATTAATTTATTTAATTTTATTTATTATATATAGTATATGAACAAATATATTTTTTAATTATTAAAGTTTTTTATTTATTTATTTTAACAAAGTGCATATAAATTTTGCCATAAGCAAAGCTTACTTAAATATTTAAAATTATCCTAATTGACGCACATCATCCATCAGCATTTAAATGTCAAATTTCTTAATTGGGTAAAATATCTCACGTCACTTGAGTTGATAATTCATTCAAGCAAAGATGACTAGAAAATTGACCGCATTAAATGCAGACACACAGACACCGACTAAGCCAACAATTAGATAGACAGTTTGCAACCAAATCGGTTCATTCATATATGCAGCTGTACATTAATTAGTTGACGCCATTAAATCTCATATAAATAGTTAAAAGTTGAATAAACTCACAAATTGTCTGTGCATTGAACCGTTTCAGGTTTCGGCATCGGGCAAAGGTGTGCTAATCACCGGCTGTGACGCGCCTTTGGCCTGGTATTTGGCTAAGAAATTGGATGATTTAGGCTTTACGGTCTATGCGGGCTTTGTGGCGTCCATCGAAGATTCGGACGAGGCGAAAATACTGAAAGAGGAGACTTCGGGACGCATGAAACTGTTGAATATCGATGTCACCTCCGAGAAGAGCGTAAGTCTCCAAATAAAAACAAAAGCATGAATAAAAGCTTTTAGTCGAGTTTCAAACCATTTTGTGTACGTTTGCTTCGCAGCTTTTGGAAGCGGCCCGTTATGTCTCTCAGCATTTGCCGCATGGCGCCGAGGGCCTGTGGGCTGTGGTGCATGGTGCCCATTGGATTGCACTCGGTGAGCTGGAGTGGATACCGTTCGCTGTGCTGCGCAAAAGCTTGGATCTGAATCTACTCGGTAAGAGATGGCGCCACTGTGCGCAGTCAAATGAGCTTGTATTCCGAAGAAAGGGAAATACATATATATTATTGAAGCTGGAATTTGTATTGGGACTCTTCCTGTAACTCTTACTTATTCAAATCTCTCATTTAGGCGCCGCTCGTCTGACTCAAATCTTTTTGCCGCTGGTGCGCCGCGCCCATGGACGTGTGGTCTTCCTCACCTCTGGCCTGAATCGTGTGCCCTCGCCGGTGCGTGGCATCCAGTGCGCCACTCAGGCGGCCGTCGACTGTTTCGCTGCCTGTCTGCGCCAGGAGATGCGCACACGTGGCGTGGATGTGTCTGTGGTGGCAGCGGGCGAGTTTGCACCGGGTAACGGTTGGCTCAACGATACGGAGCTGCGCGAACAGGTAAGTTGCAAGAACTTCCATGCACCAGCCACAAGCTAGTCAAGCTGCTGCCCATTTCACGCTTAATGGCAAGAGCAGAGTAGAGCAGCGGCTTGCCTTGGCATGTTTCACTTTTTACGATAATGTCCCAGCTGGGCCGTCGACAATGCAGCAATGAACGTTGGGTTGGGGAGGGGCACATTAAAATAGTTGCCGTGAGTGAGGGGCTCATTAAAACTCTCGTTTGCTTGCAGGCCAAGCAAATGTGGAACCAGTTATCCTCGGAGCAAAAGAAAACCTATGGCGAGGACTACTACGAGGCGGCCATGACATCCGTGGAGAAATACTCGCGCCAGGTAAGCACACACAATCTCAGCCAGAGATTTAGCTATATACATTTATATATATAAATTATACATAGTATATAGTACACTATGTATGTGTGTGTGTTGACGTTTCACGCTAACGAGCGCTTTATCCTCAGGCCGCTGACATTCAGCCCACGCTGCGCGTGCTCATCGATGCCGTGACTAGAACCTTCCCCATGGCCCGTTACACGCCCGTCACTGCCACCGAGAAGCTGCAAATATTCCTGGCCGAACACTTGCCACCCTCACTGTACGAGTCGATCTATGGCGAGCAAAAGAAATTTGTCTATTAAAATGTTTTGTTGCCCATTTCCGTTTCCGTTTCCGATTCATTTTCCGTTCCCCACCCCTTGACGACGCCTCTCCATATTATTTCCTTTCCACGAAATTCTTATTATTATATATCTACTGCTCCGCAATGATTAAAAAGCGCATTTACAATGAAGCAACGCGTTGTCACTACTCACTGAGCATTTAGCGTTTCTCTTCATATAACTAGGTATATCTACTTAATCATAATCTATCTCAATCTTTTTCTATTATTTCCCCCCCACTGATAATGTGCGTCACTTGAAAATTTGTACTTTTTTTGATTCTGCTTCTTTTTAGTTCGTAGCGTGAATTGTAAAACATGAAAATAAATCAATAAATAAAACCAAATGATAACATTAAAATGCAATTCGTGTTTATCTTGTTTAGTTTTTAGAAGCTACAAAATTATTCAAATGAATTTAATGCCAGCGGCTTATTCATGGGAAAAAGTGAGTAGTTTTAGAAATATATATAAAATTGTTTCCAGATGGATGTGCAGAGTAAGCAATGTGTGTGTTTTCTTTTTAGAAGTTTAAAGTAAAAAATTATTAAATAACAATAATATTTTTGATTAATTATTCAAAAAAATTTTAACATTAGAATCAATTTAGTCTTTTCTTACAATATTAATAAAGCGTATTTTTGATAATTATTATTATCTTATTAAATTCAATAAAGATTTAAATTATGTATATATTTTAATTTTTATTTTTTTTTTATTTTATTTTTTTTTTATTTTTTTTCATATGTATTTAGCATTTCCAGTCATGATTTAAAGCAAAAATTTGTTTAGTAGTGGTGGCCCGATAAGAAATACAAAATAGTGGTTTTATTTTTATTATTTATTATTATTATTTAGTGTAAAAGCTATGTCTTTTTTCTTCGTAGTTAAGTTTAGAGTCGTAATGCCAAAAAAGAATGTAGGAAGAACATCCTAATCGCCGATTGCGAACCAGTAGGAGAACTAAAATGGGAGTTATGTTATTAACAGAGCATAACACTGTCAATAGCATAGCATGTTAACGTGAGGGAGAAGCAGCTCCTGTTAATGCAATCTGACATTAACAACTTGTATGCTACAAAAAGTGTTTAAGCCATTTTTTTTAAATTAAAAAAAAATTGATTTTACTCTTATAAATCAGTTTCTTTTCAGCAATTTCTGTTCATTCAACACAGTATTATATCTGTCATTTTTATAAAATGTATATTCTCTTACATAAATAGTAAAGAAGTCAAATAAAAAATCAAGATGCAAATAGTGTAGGTTGCCTTTGAATACAATTTGCAATAAAAAAACAAATAAATTAACAAAACAAAAAATAAAATAAAATACAAAATAAAAATAAATATATATAAAATATTATTCACTTACATTTCTTTTTTTAATAATATAAATTTTACTGTGAATGCATAAAGTTTTATTTTAAACTCAATAAAAAATCTAAAGAAAATTGAAACTGTTCGGTTTCTTGAAACACGGCATTAAATGTAAGAGAACTAAAAGTTGTGAGAGCAAATTACCGCTACTAGTCTTATTATGGTCGTAATTTTATTGCAATAGAAAAGGCGAACTTGATGAGACAATAATGAGAGAATGTGTATTACAAGAGTAGAGCATGATCAAAGTATGCTCTCGTTGCAAATGGCAATCAAATCATTTTAAATTTGAAAATTGAGTGGGATGGTCGCATAATTTCTTGATGCTTGATCAGTGCAAGATCATAATCAATAAAAAAACAAGTAAGCAGCGAATGCTTATAAATTGTTCATAGATCTTGTCATTAAAGAAAATATGGCTCTTTTATTGTTACATTGCATATTGATATCTAAATAAATTATATTAAAAATTAATATGAATTTGACATTTTTAATCATAATTAATTATTATTATTTTTATAATTTTTTTTTTATTTGTATCTATTTTTATATATATTTTATTTTTAATATTTTTTTTAATTTTACTTTTATAAAATATGAAATAAAATATGTTGTGTAACTGAAAATGTATTTTTTTTAAATTATTTATTTACTTATCAGTTATTCAACATTAAGTATTATTTTAAGTCTGCATTGCTTAGCTCACAACACTTTCATTTTAAAATCCTTTTCCTATACTTCAATGTCGATAAGTTAATGCTATTTCATTTAATTTATTTTATATATATAAGTTAATGATTTCACTCAGTACACATTGACTTCTGCTTGATTGTGTTGTCAGTTCTGTGAGTGCATTGAATGTTGTCTGCTGTGTATGCAGCTCTATCGCACTTTGCAGTCGACTCGACGGCTGTCTCGTTTACTTTTAGAAATCGCCATTCAACCGCATTAGCCACACTCACACACACCCGCACACACACAGCCATAGCCACATTCCACGTTACAGAGAAGTAGCTGCAGCTAAAAATTGGTTGCTACTTTGTGTAGCTGGGTAAGCTTAAGTGCAGTTCGATGCGCATTTCGCACGCCAACTCAGACAGCAGCTCATGAAAATAAATTCAATAAATTTTTAATACATTTGATTCAGCAACAATGACAGCGGCATAGCATTTTGGCAGGCAGCACTTCTCGCCGCACTTCCCGCCGTCAACCGTCAGACTTCAAGCGTCAAGGCCATAAGCAGCTAAAGTGGGGCTCAGGTGGAACAAACAAAATCTCCTGACAGCTCAATGAGCTGTGCTGTATGGGCGAGGTTTTGGGGTGTGTTAGGAAGCGTATAAAACTAACGGTAACAGATACCAAGAAGCGCATAACTTTTGCATAAATCTCTCATAGTTGTTAATGCAAACCGCGCCTGGCAGCCCCCAGTTGCCAGCCATCAGCCAGCAGTTGCCAGTTGCCAGTTGCCAGTTGGTTGGCGTCGCACGTTCGAACTTTTCGACAAACAAGAAAAAAAATATTAAAAGTAAGAAAAAAAATAAAAGAAAAAGAAAAGGAAACACAAAAAAGGCTGCATGGGAAATGAGCTGGTTAGCTAAAAATATATATATACATATATAGTATATATATATATGTTCATGTATCTAAAGCAAAATAAAAGGCTACCCACAAAACTCAACCCAACGACCCTGATAAGTTTGAACCGCTGACCACTGGAATGCATACATACATACATACATACATATATGCAGCTAGACACACATACATACGTATGTATATCACTCACGCCCTGACATTTTACCTTTTCGTATTCATGCACAAACACAGACGTCGACATACACACACGAATATTTCCATCTATTGAATGTGTATGCATATGTGTACATAAATCTAAATCTATTGTCGCCATGTCTGTCAAACCATATTCCAATGTATGTGTGTGTGTGTGTGTGTGTGGGTGAGAATTTGTTAAATTTGTGTGTGCTGCATGACAATAGGGGCTCGGGTCAAGCGTTAAGATAAGCATATTTCCATCAGTTTGTTAGTGTGCGATACAGAACAATCGAATTTAAATATAAAAATTCTGCAAATAGCTAGTAAGCAGAAGAGAAATGTAAAATTTCAATTGCAATAAGTGAAAAGTATATAATATTTATAATTTATTTAGAGGGAGAGAGATTTATATAATATTTGACACGTATAATATTTAGTTTCTAAATAAATCAAAAACTAAATAATTTATTAATATTATATATTATTAAAAATATATATACATATATTAAGTATACGCCACCGAAAGACCTCTAATAAATAAATGTCTATTTAATATTATTTGGATAGATTTTCAATTTAAAGATAAATAAAATAAATTTTTAAATATAAACATGAAATGTTTACTATATTTTGTGTAAACATTTCTCTGTACAAAATTAAGAAAAAGAAAAACTTTTCCTTTAGCATATAAATAATAATTAGTGGACCTTCTGTGTTCTTTAATTTTATTACTTTTTTATTTATTATTTAATTTTATTATTATTATTTATTTTATAAAAAAAAAATAAATAAAATAAATAAAACAACTTCTGTAAAGTTATTCAAATATATATAATTTAATTTTAAAAAAAAAAAAAAAAAAAAATCATTTCGTCAAATTAAATTCAAATTCAATTTTTAATAAAATCATAAACATATTCAAAAATAATATAATAATCCCATTCGCTTGTTAACAATTTTATTGCATTTAAAAAAATTTGATAGCATCAAATTTAATTGAATTTATTTTCACTGCCATTTATTATCAGCTCAAATATATCATCACTTCAATTCAATTAACTATCGAAAAATCTGTTGAAATTATAAATTTAAATCAATTTAAGCAACTCAGCAGGAGCATTCGCAACTGCTGCTCGTATGCACTATATCATTTTATCGAATGCGCTTTTGCCAGCTGCTCAGCGCCTTTTTCAATTGTTGCCCATTTATCAAATGCCGCGTTGGCCCTGGGCGTTCCTGTCTGTGCGCACAGTTTTCGCATAACATTTTTAGTTATTCGGTTGTTTGTACTTTTCGGTTTTATTTTTGTTCATGCTGCACAGCCACACGCCCACACTCGACACTCAACAGCCCTGGGGCCAGTTTGTAGAATACTTTAGTGACTTTGGAACGTTTACCTGCTGCAAAAATAAATAAAGTTTTCAACATGTTTTTCAAGATATTACGCGTGTTTTTGCATACCTGCTATCAAATTAGCGTCGGCCAGCCTGCCCCTAATAGATGATAAGCCCCATTCAAGCCAGCTTAGCTTCGAATAGCATTCCATTTGCTATAAGCTGCCAGCCAGAGGCGGAGACTAAGACACACACACACACACACACACCCACACATTCTTCATGCTGCATCAGGCACTTTGCATAATTAAAATTGCACCTACAGCTGAATGGCTGGAGAGCTGAGCATCGGGAGGACAGCAACTTGATTTGTGGCTCTTTGCTGGTTGCTCGTCAGCAAATATGTTAGACAATGGCTCGAGTAATTAGTGGTCCTCGGGCTGTCAGGCGTGCTTTGACATTTGCCAACATATTGTCATCAATGAATCAATCAAATTCCCACAATTGACATTTATTAACTGCTCTCGGCCATTCAGCTGCAATTAACTTGACCCACGGCTAGCCTCATCAGCATATATTCATAGCCATACTGAAAACCAACTACGAAAAAAATGCAAATGCAAATGCAAATGCCATTTATATATATAACTAAGATTTTTTTTTTAACCGTTTAGCATATTTCAAGGGAAATATGCAAACAACTTGCAGCTGGCAAATCCAGGGAAAATGGCGCAATGGCAAATTGAAAGTTTCAAGCAATGTTAGTAGTATAGATAGCTCAAACTGATTTTAAATTGCTAATTTTTATACTTTTGGGATATGAAAGAGTAGAAAAGTTTTCAAACTGCGAAACAAAATGAAAATGGTGTAAAATAAATAGATGAGTAAAAAAAAAAAAATAGATGACTAAATGCAGATTAGGAATACTATATAAAATTTACATATCTACTTTATTAGATTTTAGTAATATAGCATAGCCAATTATTAAAACATTATAAATACTGATTAAAGCAACTAAAACCAAAGTCTTTTTATATTTCCCATATACAAATATTATAGAAATTAAAGAGCTTCAAGAAGAGTATAAAATAGGAAATAGAGAAGCTTAAACTACAACAAGAGTTTTATAGAAGAAATATTTTAATTGATTACTTTCATTTCAATATAATTATTATATGTAGTAAAAAATGTCTATGTAAATGATTAAATATAATATTTATAAAATTCGAAAACAATTTACTTACTCTTCACATAAAACAGTCTTAGGCTCCATCTTATTATAGCTCTTTCCATTATTTTTATAGCTCTTTCGATGAGGTAGTAAAACACACAGCTTCTAACACATTTAATCTCAATTTATTCTGAATCTTACAGACAACGCAAAAAGTATTCGTACATTTATCTTATTTGCCAATTTCACCAAATTTCAAATCAATCGATTTTTTGTTTGTGTTGTAAAACGTGCAACGAAGCAAGAGTTTGCATTGTAATTGTAAATTGCATTTCAATTTGTCTTTGAATGAGTTTTCATTTTGTATTCCATTCATGCTTAATTGCTAAACAAAGTGCAGTAAATAAAACATTTACACACACACACACACTCACCATGATGTTGCACAATTATAAAACATATATATTTATCTTTGGCTTTTACATTTAATCAATAATTTTCACAATTACAAATTTTATAATTTCTTGCATTCTCTTTTTTTTTTATCTTTGACTTTTACATTAAAGATTATCAACAATTTTTTTATTATTATTATCATATTTCTTGTAATGTTTGCATTTACTTAATTCTTGTTTTTATTTTAATTTCAATTTTAATTTCAATTTAATTGCTTGCAATTTTTTATTTAAAATATCAAATTGCTCCCTAATAACCAAAATGCTGTGTGCTACATTTACAGACACATATATTTATTTATATTTATTGAAAATACAATTACACGAAAGTTGCAGACATCAAATATTATAAATATATATTGACATTTGCTATAGATCTGGCACATGAGATTATTGTTTGGATTGTATACACACACACACACACATACATATATTCAAATGCCATTGCTTGAAGCAACTACATTTGATTTGAAGTAAATTGTTTAGGGTAGACTAGATTGAACTTTGGTCTATATCGGTTGCATATTGGTCTAGGAACAGGCTAGTTGAATTATTCACGTATTCATTTCGTTGGCAAAGGTTAGTTTCAAAAAATATGTTTATTATCTCGTCGATATAGGTGTGTGTTCGAACGTGCTATACAACTAGAAATATATATTTATGTATAATACGTACATATGTATATAAACTACTGATCAACTGTCCATAACGTCGCTCTCAGTAAGTGCTATCAAAACATGCTCCAAAAATACCCGAAATCTCTTTCGGCTTGACATACAAAACTCTTACAAATCTCCTTACAAATCTATCATAAGCGACGGTTCACTGTGCTATTATATTTCCCTCATATGTGTAGGAAATTTTTAGGTAGGTTTCTAGGTGATTCAAATTGGGTAGACACAAAGATGCTAAGAAACATGGCTAAGTGCAAAAAAAAATTGATAATTCATTTAGCAGGACAATTCTGTAGATCGACGCGCTGCCTCGCTCTGAACACAATAGTCGCTATCCTTCAGCTCACGTCCTGTGATGTCTGCCAGCGAATTGGGATCCATATTAGATAATGTGTCCAGGTCGGCATCATTGATCAAATTCTTCTGCAGCTTGCCCACCAATTTGCGTAAGCGCTGGGCATCCAATGAAGTGCGACGTAAATTCGCATTATAGTCGCTGGGCTATAGAGAGAGAGAGAGATGGGGGAATTGAATACAGTAAAGCTTGTTGGAAAGGTTCTGCAACAGCTTACATCTCGCCACTGTTCACCGGGAAATACAGCAATCAGCTCAGCATTCGCCTCCAGTGTGGAAAAATACTCCTCATCATCAATTTCAGTGCCATCGCAATCCAAATGAATCGCCGGCTGAGCCCTTTGAAACTTTGCGGCCACCTTGAGGCGCAGCTCGGCCAATGTTGTGGCAACAACGGCCTTGCGTATGTTACGTGTGATATCCTTGACCTGTGTGCGGAATATTAATTAGTATTCATTGCCATGGCAATCGGCTGCTGTAACATGTCCAATAATTCCACAAATTTCTCAACTCCCCCAACTTCAATTCAATTTCAGCTCAACTGCAAATCTTTATCCAATTTTCTGCCTTGCCCATTCATGTATGCAAACTACCTACATAGTATCTGTATGAATATATTGGATAAGCAATTTCTTTTTGTTCTACGCTTTTCTGTTCAATATTAGCATTTCCCAAAATTTACTTTTATCAGCCAAACTTTTACCAATAAAAAAACATAAAAGTAAATAAAAAAATTGTCTGGAAACTGAATTATTTCTTCGAAATTTACTTGAGTTGCTTATAGAAAAAGGCATTTTAAGAATAGCTTTATATATATATTTTTATATACATATATTCTGAGGTCTCGTTTAGGCATGTAAACAAAAAATATTTTTGCACAACATTTTTATATTTTTTTAGGTTTAGCAAGCGGAATATCACAAGGAATTTTTTTTCAATATAAAAATCATTTAATAATAATAAAATAAATAAAAAAAAACATTAATAGAATATTGTAAAAAATTAATATGTGTAAATCTCATATAAATATAAATTAAAATACATTTTTTAATTAAGACTTTAAATGCCAAAATATCGTTGAAATTAATAAAATATTATTTTTATTATTTTCATTTGTCTTATTTTTATTATAAGACAAATTTACTTTTGTATGTTTCATAAAAATATAAATTAATAAAAATTTAAATGCCAACAGATTTTTTATCTTTTTCATTAAAAATTCTCACTTATATGAACTATTTAATTACTATACACTTTTTTTTATTCACCTCAAATGCTAAAAGACTTTTATCTTCTATAATCTTTATAGTTTGAACACATTAAAAACCAACTAAAATTTTTAGACAAAGTTTTATTAACTTTCAAAATCCATAATTCACATCGCCACAAATTAAAGTTCCATTTGGCAAAGTTTTCAGTTAAGCTGCTGCTACAACTGCGAGCCTTAAGTAAATGTAGTATTTAAGCATCTTTAAACTTGTGCACACTTTGGCATTAAATTCACGCTTGTCTTTATTGAATTTTTAAAACAGACTAGAACTCCCGCTGGGAGTGTTGATTGTATTCACGCGAGAGCACACAAAAGTTAACAACTTCCATTCAAAAATATTTCGCACTCATTTAATTATTATGAAAATGTCAAAGCGTTTGATTGGAAACAGGCGTGAGGTGACAACGGCAAAATGTAGGAAGGAAAGAATAAAGAAAACAACAACGTAAAAAGGAAAGCTCTAACAAACGATGTTTGCCTTAATTTCAAAGGTGCCAGCAGCATTCGAGAATGTCCGTCTTGTGTTAAGCTGCCAATAGAAACAACAAAAAGCCAGCGAAGCGCACGACGGCGATAAGGAAGCTGTGCTGTAGATATGTATGTGAACATATACAATTATATATACTTATATATACATCTAATATTGTGTATAGCAACAGCCAGAAGCTAGCAGCTAATCAATTTATTATTTGCCAATAACAATAAAACCGCAACAATAAGATGAGCAATAAGAACAACGAGAACAACTTTGCCATGACATGCGTTCAGCTAACGTATTATATTTTCTGGCCAAAAGATGGCCTGCTTAATATTTAAAGCATAATGCTGTTGTTGGTCAAAGCTGACCTGCCTGGGTCAAAAAACAGACAAAAACGGGACAAAGGAAAACAACATAATAAAAGGTGAGCAGCTCAAAATAAAGCTGGCTTATTGTATGCAACGCCCACCTATTAATATTAAGTATACGTCATGTTCTACACAGTTGTGGGTGTATTCCTTTGATAAATGAAGCAGCACGCAACACTTGATCAATCCTCATCACATCATCACAGCGACCCCATTAGCAGCATCATCAATATTGTCATCATCATCATTATCGAATGACATATGTGATGAGGCATCGTTGACAATAAAGCTGTCATTCCATTAAGTTGCACCTAGCACCAGCTACTTAACATATCAATCGCCGATCGCCACGTTGGCTAAACCAATTATAACGCCTCGACAATGTTGCGTCTGGCAGCAACAATGAAAATTTATCGGCCATTTTATGCGAATTTCTATGGGGCCAGCACACTGCTGACTGATTTCCTTTTCGACCGCTTGGCCACTTGGCTGCGTGCTGGCCATTAAACTCATATTTACATTTGCCACAGCCCGAACAGAACTGAGCTGAACTGAATTGACTTTTATTGTGCTGCTCAACATGTTGCCCCACGAGGTGCAATCCATGAGTTTTCCCCAAGGCACATTAACCATGTTGAAATTTTTTAGGCAAGAGATTCTGCATGAAAATGAATGTGCAGCAATAGAAATTTCTAGTATTACCATAAAATATTTATTTTACTTTTAAAAATACTGTTTCATTTTAGAAAAACAAATCTGTTTTTAACTGCTGCTTAAATTATTAAAAAATATTTGTTTAGGTTACTTTCATAAAGTCCTTTTATTTCTCATCTCAGTATCTAAAATATGCCCGCACCTTTGCGCTGTTATAAAGTAATGTAAATATATGTATATTGTTTGCCTAGATTACAGTAAGAGTGCTTTATTGAAATAATAATTGTATTATAATTGTATGAAGCACAAAAAGCGTGAATGAAAATTGGCTAAATAAGAAGCCTTCGATTTATGTTAAGCTCAATATACAAAGAAGGAAAGAAAATTAAAATTAGCTTAACAATTGGCAATTTTGGCACCTTTTAGCTTTCACTCAGAAACATTAAAGATTTTTAGCTTTTATTTTAACTGTATGACATAAACTCTTAAAGCAAACTTCGCTGCGGCCGCTGACTTTGCTGATTGCCACTTTAGCTGCTTGGCCAACTGAAGCTGGCTGGGCAGACTGTATGGCTCGATGGCTCGTTGGCTGGCTGAATGGCAGGATGCCTGGCTGGAATGACTAAGAGGGAGTCTGACTGGCTGACTGGCTGACTGGCTGGCTGGCTGGCTGGGATATGCCAATGGCCTGTGGCTTTGTTTGCGTGAAATGCGTTTCTTGACTTTGTTTTGCTGCGTATTCAGAACTCGACGTTGCCTTTGCCCATTGCCCAAAACAAACTACACCACATTATTTGCACTTGTTTTCTT
The DNA here is from genome assembly GCA_030914345.1 of Drosophila koepferae. Taxonomy (NCBI): domain Eukaryota; kingdom Metazoa; phylum Arthropoda; class Insecta; order Diptera; family Drosophilidae; genus Drosophila; species Drosophila koepferae. The sequence goes on from JAUESR010000211.1 coordinate 2,513,509, forward strand.
TACATTTTCTTTTTTTTTTCCCCACATTTTTGGCCTTGACTTTAACCTTTTGCTGCACTTAAATATCTGCTTTTGACATAGAGCTTTAAATTGCTTGAGACTAATGAACGAATATCCTGGCTTCAGCTAACAAAATCCTTGATGTCAAGTGCTCTTCATCAATTTTAATGTTTGCTCAAGCGTTTATCTTGGTTTCATTTGAGGGTTGAGCTTATGCAAACAACTTGACACTAGTTAAATATTAAAGTTAAATACTTAAGCGCTAAATAAATATTGTTTGTCATATTAAGTTGTTATTCAGATTCTATTATCCTTAACTGTCTATCTACTGCTATGAGTTAGCCCTTGTCAGCTCAAAGAGCTCTTTTAGCTGGGATACAATTGACAATCATTCTAGTTGACTTGTAAGCTGCTTCGACAAATATTTAAGCCATGTAACAAAGCTAGCTAAAAGTGCCTTCATCTGCAGCAGCAGCAGCAGCATATTGTCTCCTGCACCCTGTTCACACATCAATATTGGTCCGGCAATTTTACGGAAAGTGCCTGGCAAGTACCTGGACCCGGATCTGGCAACAGCAAACAGTAGAGCGAACGACAAGGACAATGGACAGATGCCAATGCACTCATGCATTCATAATGACACGCGTGCGCCCTGCCACGGGCATGGCGACAAATACCTATACAGACCATTGTCAGAGTTCATCAGGAATGCGTATGTGCAACTGTATGCCAGTATCTGGGCAACTGTGAATACAACTGAGTTTCTGTTAAACCAAAATTAACACAGACGACAGACTATGCCAGCGCACACGCACAATGGGCAACAAACAAAAGATGTTAAGATAACTTTATAGACAATTAAATTGAGTAAGAACAAATATGAAGTCTGAAAGTGTAAATGAAATTATTTATATTTGATTTTCTTTAATTTCTATTAGATTTATCTATTATGCTTGAAAGCGAATAAAAAAATATTAATGCTAAATATATTTCACAGTTTTGCTTGACTCACTTATTCATCTTTATAATCTGTCCAAGAAAATCGAATATGCATATATTAATATTTATTAATTAACTAAGATTTAATGCAAAATTTGAAATATTTTTATCATGAATATTTGCGTTTCACGTTTTTATTTTTCGTAATCAATCTAAGGGAAAGCGAACATAAAAATATGAATATTAAATATTAAAAAAAAAAAAAAAAAAACTGTTACAGATTAAATGCATATTTTTAAATTCATTTATTATTTTACAGTTTTTATCAAAGTATCGATAATAAAAATTAAAAATAAAATAATACAAATATTTAATTTGATTCCTATAATAAATAATACGTTTATTTCAGACTGAATAAATCTGTTTAAATTGATTTACATTAAATTTTATTTATTATTATGAACAAGATAATCTCTTAAGAAATTAATATAAAAATGCCACAATATTAAAAATAAATAAATTTATTTTTTTTTAAATGATTGACAATTGCAGAAAAACATATTATTTTTAAATTAAATTTTTAACCTAACCGAGAATTTTACTTTTTTTAACAGAATCTGTAAAGGCTTAAATATAAACATTTTAATAAAAAATAAACTTAAAGGAAATTTATTCACAATTTCTGACTGTTCCACTGCCAAAGCATATTAAAGCTTTCCCATTATTTTATATACTGCCTGCTAGCAGTATTACATACATATATCAACTGCATATTGGACACAGCCTTGTACACCTGACTCTCCACTAATTCATTTCTATACTTTAAATCTTGTTTCCTTTTATCTTCAAAATCTCAAAGTTAACTTCAAATTATTTTTAAGTTACCTTACACTTGTCGACCTGTCATATTTCATATCTTGAGTGCCACAGCTTTAGTTGTCTTTTCAGCAATTCCTATTGCCTTTCTGATTTCAAGTTTCTATGATTTGCTTTGAGCTGCCATTGTGCGGACTCGTCTTTCCTGTCAATGCCACTAATTTCGCACGATTGCCATCAAAATGCCATAGTAACCATGTAGCTGCCATGAAATTATTGAAATAGCTCGAGTGAGTACTCCAATTGCGCAGCCATTAGGCATTCTACAGTCATAGCAAACAGAGAGAGGGAGAGAGAGAGAGAGAGAGAGAGAGAGAGAGAAAGCTCTTAGAGCAATGCGTTGGACAGCATCTCAATTTACATGTTTTGTCACCGCATTGACACGCATTCCATTTGAGAATAGTCAACAGGCCATGGGGGGCGGCATGTTGCCACGCCCACTTGGTGTGTTCTGGCTACTTGGTCATATTGCTCCATGGAGTGGCATAGTTGAGTTATACGCTTGCTTGCTCATGAATAATACACGTTTATTTATTTTAATGCCCAGCGCTGCGTATACGCAACGTGTTCGCCCATTTCCACCTGGCTCTGGCTCTAGTTGTTGTAATTACTGTTGCTTCCGTTTGTATGTTGTTCAATGTTCTTACTCTCACTGCTGTTGTTGCATTTGTATCATTCCGGCCCAGCCACCATCTCCATCTCCATTCATTTACCAACACATTGGTATGGGAATTTTTGGTTTTGGTTCTCTTCTCTTTTGAGGCATTGCTTTTGCATAGTAGGTGAAACTGAACTGTGCTCAGACAGCATTAAAAAAAAAAAAAAAAACACACAGTAAATGCGTTTTCCATGTCGCCGTCGGATTACTCCCACATGGTGTCTGCCGTGTGCTCCATTCTCAACCTTTTTTTTTTTTTTTTTTTTTCGTTTTTTCTTTCTTTTTTATGACCACATAACGAGCTATTAAGAGACTGTGATTGTGCTTGCAGCAAATCATTTTCAAATTGCCTTGCTTTAAAGTGTACTCAGGCTCATTGAGGCTAACTGATTTTAATAAGCATAGTTCTAAATAAAATATAGTTATATATATAATGCAAATAAGAGACGGCATCCATCCTCCAGCACATGCTTCAAGGATAAATGACAAACTGATTATGAAAGGATTAGCATATGTATGTAAAATGAGATTTTAGCTACTCTAATCTGAGTTACTTTATATATACTAATATATATATATTTGAGTGGTTTTAGGGTTTTAGTGAAAGTTTCAGTTTCAGAAATAAGAGGCTTAGAGAATTGTCAAATAGATAATTAAAAGAGAAAACATAAAATGCTTGGGCAAAAATTAAAAAAAAAAAAAAATTAAATTAAATAAAAAAATTTTAAAATGAAGCGAATTTGATGAGCAAGATGATGAGCAATAGTTTCAATAATATTATTTGTATTAAAATCAAGAGTCTATAGAGTTTCTGTAAAACATCATACAGTTCTTGGGAAACCCTAATATTTTCCCTCTCTCTGCCACTCTCTCTCCCACTTACTCTCTCTTATCTAGTTCCAAGTAAATAAATCAAACTTAACATTCCCTCCGCTACATTGCCAAGCCCTAATATCAAACATAAATAATCTCTCTCCAATACCTCAAACCCTTTTTACAAATACCAAGCTCCAATTCATTTTTCTTTTAGCTTTAAAGTAACATTTACCTGCCAGACAGCATCATATACGCCCATACATATGGCAAGCGTCATGAGGGCTCATTTAATTAATTACAATTGTTGAAAAGCGGTTCACGTCAGCCGTAAGGATAGACAAGCTGTCAGATAGGCATCAGGGCAGCCATAAGGCAGCGCCAACAATGGCTGCTTGTCAAATTCATGTAACGTACCGTGCACGCTTATTAATTAGATGTATGCCACATAAATTGCGCATACGACATGGAAACGAAACAAACTTGGAGGCACAGTCGAGCAACAGGAAGTGGGGCAAAAGTTTGCGCACGTTTCCTGCGTCTGACAAATCGCCACAAAGAAAAACAAAAGAAACATCAAGTAAGGAAATGAGAGTTACAAACTGTCAATAAATACTCGGGTCTGGCCAACTTAACGGCCACTTGCCAAAAACCACAAGCCCCCTTCACAAGGACAGCCCAGTTATAAAGTTTTCCCCGTCACTGATCCTTGAGACAGTTAATTTTGTTATGGCGCTTTTTAACGCTCACAGCATAATGCAATAAATCGATTAGGGCCCATGGCAGACACAGACAGCACGGCAGACGACTCACACGCTGAAGTGGCTCCTTCCGTGTCTGGTGACGCATGGCCAAGTGGCAGCAGCATCGTTATCGGCACCAGCGCACACAGACATGCCACGGCAGTTAGCGCCCAATGATATACGAGTGCCCTAAGATAGCCGCATTGTGATTTCTGGCTAAAATGCTGCAGCATCTTCGCCAGTTGCGCGGCTTCCCTACAGTTTTGAGCGTCGAACAGTTTTAATTAATTTCAATTGTTAGCCCACCACAACAACATTGGCTTCTTGCTGTTTGCCATTAAAACACACACTTTATAAAGTTCGCACAAGTTAAAAAGCATAAAAAAAAAAACTTCAAAAAAACGAAGCAAATATAATGGGGACCAAGTTTATGCTTGAGCTAATTGAATTTTTAGCATATCTAATGAGCTCCAGACGCTAGGCTCCACATAATATTTACTGCATTAATAATATATGATAATATGGTCAGATCAAAGATAACATTAACATTAATTTCCATGCTAAAATGTCGATTAATTGCGTGTTGAGCAATTTGCTGTATAATTTGTAACAGTCTTTTGGCCAGACGCCATTTCTGTGGTCGTCTATTCAATTATTTATGAAGACCAAAATTCACCTTGTTAACGTGTAAAAAGAAATGCCAGAGCAGGCTATGGGAAAGTCCCTCGTGCATCATAATTCTATGCAAATATGCCAGAGCACTGACTGCCAAAAATCAAACAAAGATTTTAAATTTTTGTCAACAAAAAAAAAAAAATAAATCAATAATTTATGCAACTGTGATTTGCATAAAGTATATCAATTTCTGGTGGAATAATATACATATATGTACATATGTATATAGGAAATAAGAAGAGATACATATATTAAGGGATTAATATCTTTTGAGACAACAATGACACATATTTATTCAAACCTGAACTTTGACCATTAATTAATCATCAATTAGTCAGTCAGCCAATCAATAAAGAATAACATTTTTATAATCGCTTATATAATTTTTATATCATTTTTCATATTTTTTATTTTATTATTGCATTTAAATATTTTTTATTTTATTTTAACTTTATATATTTTTTATTATATTTATAATATTTAATATTTTTTTTCCAATATTTTAATATCATATTTCTTTTATTTTAAAGAGTGAATTATTATATTATTTTTGTATTACTTTATTTTTTTATATTATTGTTACTTTATATATTTTTTATTATATTTAATTTTTTTTGTAATCTTTTAATATTTTTCATTTTAGACATTAATTAGTCAGTTCATATCAGTAAATTATTATATAATTTTTTTAATACTCTATTTTTTTTTTAATTATTGTCATTTTTATATTATATATAAATACATATATAATATTAATAAGAAATTATTATTATTTTTTTTTGTAATATTTTTTTATATGTAATTTTTTTTTTTTTTTAATTTGATTGGTATATTGCAACCATGCTGATGTATTTATTTTGTTTTATTATTTAATTGTCAATTTGCCCAATGCATTTATCGCAATGGCAAAACTAAATAATTTTTTTAACAGAACATTTATATTATTACTTTTCTTATTTTTCTATTATTTTTTTTCAATATTAATTTTTATCTTATAAAAAATATATTAATTCATTTGTTCTTTAAATATTAATAAGTCAATTTCCATAATTGTATTCTTATATGATTTTTTAATATTTCATTTATTTTTTATTTTATTATTTTTTCAGGTTATTGTTTAAGTTTAAGTTGTATATTGCAATGATAGTTTTGTATTGTATTTAATTCTCATATTTAATTGGCAAAACTAAAAACATTTTTCGTTAAATTTTAACACCAGCTCGATAAAAAGTATTTGAATAAATACATTTTATTTTCAGTATTAATTGCTTCATATAAGCAGCAAAAGCACGTCAAGTGCATAATTTGGGAAAGCTTTTCTATTTTTATGAATCAACACAAATTTGTGCTTGAAAAAATAAAACTTTAAAATTATATTTTGTTTCGGAGAAAGTTTTGCGTTTCTAATTAGTTTTTAATTATTGAATGAATTATTTTATCTTTAAATCAAATAAAAGAAATTACTGAAAATGTCGATAAATTCATGCCAGTTCTTTTTGTGACTTGCTTTTTTTTCGCCTGCTCTGAATAATTAAATTTGTCCCCTTTTTGACCACTTGATGGGATCAAAACGCGTGTGCCTTGAGGCAATATGGAATTTGTCGGTCATGGTATAGACCGGCTGCTTGAAAGCCAAACATGCCTGAAGGGTGCGCAAAGCGCGCAGACCCGGCAAACCCACAACTAGAACAAGCGGCTGCTCTCGAAGCCAAAGCGAAAGCTAAAGTCTTTTGAGTGGCCAGTCGCTTGCTCCTTGTACCTAGGTCCTTGCCGCGTGCTCTGTGCTCCATGCGCCTCGCTGGCTGGACCACTTCACTTTGTGCATGAACGTCAAAAGTTTTGTTCGGCCCGTGCGCTAACAAAAACGGAGGCCAACAACAATGGAGCTCGTAATCACTTAACGAATTGCTGGCCAGTTAACAATTGGATCTGACTTATGAATGGGCATTGCTCTAAGTGTCCTCTGGCCATGGCAAAGCAGTACCTACCTTGAAAGGCTTGCTGTTGTCTAGCTCGGCCAGTTCCTCGTCGGCAGTGATGGGTGGCGGTGTGGGCGTGTTTGGCGACAATGCCAGCTCCAACGTTATGCTGTCTGCCGCATCATCCGCATCATCATCATCAGCAGCAGAAGGAACAACACTAGCAGCAGCATTACCAACACCATCATCCATGTCATCTGCTTCAGCTTCATCGGTATCGGCGTCCATTTCCGCAGCACGCATCAAAGTTCTTTGTCGTGGTGTTCCAGTTGTTGTTGTTGTTCTTGATGTGGTCTGGCCCGGAGTTGGGGCCGTATTAGCTGACGTTGCCTCAGCAATTTCAGCTGTTGTTTTTATTGCAGAAATTGCCTGTTTTGCTGCATTAATTTCTGACATTTTCTTTTTCTATTTATTCCTGTTTTTCTTTATTCAACTTGATGTTTTCCTTTGTCTCTTTTGTTTACGTGGCCCAGACCACCAGACAGACCGCAGATTTATGACAAGCGAAACGAATTTAAATCTTAATTGAAATGTTTAGTACTTGTAGAATTTTGTTGCCTACTTTTATGCGCCTTTCTTTTCACTTTTTATCATCCAAATAGAATTTGCAAATTTTACGAGTTAACTTCTACAAGGAATTCGCCATAAAGTTTTTTTTTTACTTTTTAAAAACTTGTTTCCAATTATAAAATTTGAGTTAAAAGTTTTTTAAAAATTGTTTTTTTATTATTACTATTTTTTTTTTTATTTTTTTCTTGCAACTATTTAAAACTTCACTTAAAACTCAAAGTTTTTGCCTTAAAATTTACGCGTTTCTTTGTTGTCGCAGTTGCCGTGGCAGCCGCACCTACCAATTGCAACAAAAGCCGGCCGAACTTGGAATAAATTGCCAGACATCTGTGCGTGCTGTATTTAAAGAAGCAGCTCCGTGTCTTTGCACAGTTTTTGCTGTCATTGCAAAAGCACAAGCAAAAGGCAAAATGCCACAAAAGCAAACCAGACGCCGAAGAGCAGACGCAAAAGCACAGCTAACAGTGAGCTTTGAAGAGCGCACGCTGTTAAGCATCTGCTAACGCGCTGTTAACCGGACTGTAAGTAACAGTGGCTGGGCGTGATTATGGCTGGCCAGACAAACAAAGTTGTGTACATTTGAGTGGCACATAGGCCTACACACATGTGTCCAGGTGTGTCTAGCCAGCCAATGCTCAGACCAGTGCACAGGTTCTTTAATTTCTACTATTTTATGTTTGCTTTTTTGATAGTCGAAAATTTGTTGGCAACGCAACGGGTAAATTGAACTTTTGCGCTGCACTCTGTGTAAGGGCAAAGTTTATAAATGCAATAAAAATAAAGTTGGCAGCTTGCAGGCAAAACTCTGGCCTATGAATGCGGCGGCTGCTGTTGCTGGGAAAAAAGAAAATAATAATAATGAAAAAAATTTGCCAACAGGCAGTCGAAAAATGTCACTATGCCATCATAATAGGGTCTTTGCAAGCACCGCAACTCTTCACGCATTATTAAAATTGTTGGCACTTTGGGAAAGTTCAACAGAGGTGCGCACACAAAGGCGCCAAATTTATGTGCCAAAACTGTCGATTGAACTGGGTGTGACATTTACATGCTGTCAATAGCACTTATCCATTCACTCTCCCTCTCTTGCTCCAACTCTTCGATCTCTCGCATTCTGCCATGCTAATAGGTTTATTGCTCAACTTAAAATGCATGAGAAAGCGTAAATTGCATCTGGCGCTGTTATACATAAATTGAACTTTGTTATCATTGAAAATTATACAGTGACATATGCAGGCCTCCCAGCAGCATTCATATATTAAACATTTAAGCCGAAAATACTGAAATATTACGTACATATACGCCGCATGCAATGCGAATGCATTAATTGCCGCACCAATGCCAATGCATGGCACGCAGCACGGAAATTGCACGAAACTTACAGCGATTTCCAACTGATTGACAATCGAGATGCCTACGTGACCCTCATGCGAATCACGCTGCAACGGAACTAAGTTTTCAATTTCAAATTTCATCAACACTTTTGTTGTGCACTTTTAGTGCTGCAATACAAAAGCTGTTAAATGTTGCAGAAAAAAGAAAGGCACAGAAAATCTAGATTATTGAATAAATATAGAAAAGTCTAAACTTGAGTTGAACAACTACTCATGCACAAATGTATATAATTTGTTAATTTAAATTTTTATTATATTTTTATAATATTTTTAAAAAACCTTAATGTTTATACCTTAATATTTATACATACAAATTATTTCTTATAAACATTATATATTAAAAATAGTTTGATTTCTTTCAGCTCTATCATTGCGTTATTTTAATATTGAAGGTTTTTAGAATCTAAAAAAAAATATATGTATGTCAAAATATATAAATATTTTATGTTTATTGTATATTTATAGATTTTTTTTAATTTTTTAAATTTTGAATTAATACATCATTTTATATTTATAATTATTTTTATATATTATTTATTTAAATAGTTATCTAATTTGAAAATTTGTTGTATATTTTTGTTTATTAATTTTATTTTAAATGCTTACATTTAATTTATAATATTCTTTTATATATTATTTTTATTAGTTAATAGTTAATTATTTAATATATTTATGTATTTAATTATATATTTATTATACAAATTAAATAATCATTATTTTGTGAATACAAACATTTTTTACAAGCAAAAAAAAGAAAATATATTTTTATATAGTTCATTTTATTTTGTGTTTTATAAATGAGTTTCACAACAATAATTATTAAATATAATTTTAGCATATGTATTTGTTATAATTAACTAATAAATCATTTATTTATTGACAAATTATATTTGAGAAAATAAACAAATAAAATATTAAAAAAATAAAAAATAAAAAAAAAACAATTTTTGGATTATAAATATAGTATTCCCTTAGCTGTGGGCGATTGTTTGTATAATTAAAAATTAGATACGCTTGCTATTTAGTGCAATATAATCGAGAATATAGAAACAAAAAACTGCCAATGATGCACTTCTCGCAAACTTTCCATTGTACAGTCATAAAAATCATTGGAGCATCTCTAATTGCCACACTGCATGCCCTTGGCAAACAGTGGCTGCTAAAAGCATGCAACGCGTTTTGCATTTTTTCCGAAATACGCTGACCCCACCATTAACATAATTCGCATATTTCGCACATTTCGCTGTTGCGGTATGTGTGCATGTGAATATATGTGAGTGTGTGTGTGTGTGGAAGAGTAATAATTTCCGCTTTCATTTCCTTGCGACAATCAAACGGCCTAATAATTTATGTGGCAGCTCGCTAATTGTGCATTCGAACGTGGTGCAAACATTTTTGCATGTCCATCCAGGTATAATGTACCTGCGTATATATGATATGTAAATGAAGGTGAGTCGAGACGGCAGCTGAGCATAACAAATTGAAATTTATGCGTCGCGTCCGTATGAGCCGCCAGGTGGCTAGCGTAACAGCCACATAACCATCATCAGCAAGAGCAGCCGCCGCAATGGCAAGGACAACAACAGTCATGTTTAATTATGGTGCACGACCTTCGGCGTCTGTAGTTTGACAGGCACTGGGCAGTTAGATTAATTAACTCACTTGTCATCGCAGACAACAACAGTAACTCAAGCTGTAGCATAGCCTAACAAAAGGTCACATACAACGCATGTGCCGATGATTAATTGTTTGGGCTTGTCCGGTTAGGGTATTCAGGAAGTGTGCAACAGAATTGAGATAGAAGTTGTGAAGTTCTCAATTGTTATATGCAAAATAATTTACTTGTCATATACATTCTGTCAACAATCTGCCAGGCTGACGAAGGTAGCATACTTAAACAGACGCATCAACAGCTAACTGAAGGATAACAAGAATTTTAAGTAGAATTCGATAAAATAAGAAACTGTCAGTAATAATGAGCTAAGCATTTTTGAAAGTTTAAAACGCTATATCTCTTCAACAAGCATTTAAATAATTTATATACAAAAAAAAAATTTATACATGAAAGGTCATCTTTCAGCAAGATTTTATTCATTCTGCAAGATTTTATTTAATATTATTTTGTTAAATATTAAAAAAAAATATATATATATATATTTAAAATAAAAATATTGTACTTTACTTGGCTCATCTGAATAGATTGGGATACAAAAATTTTAGATAGACGCACCCCAAAACTTTAGGTTAATGACATTCATTTAAACAATCTTTCATTTAATCTTTCATTAATGTAAATATAAATTAAATTAGTCAGACAAATATAAGATTAATTGCGCGAGTTTAAAGGATATTTTTATATAAAAACGATCTTTGAGTCAGCAATCATTAAAAGCCCAAAAACCCTTCTAACATTACTATTTCACTTACATGCCTGCAAGGGTATTCAATAGTCGCTATCAAAGTAAACCTACTCTTATTGAGTTGGGCTCTTGCCAGGCTGGACCTCAACTTTGGCATTCAGCGGGCGCATGTGGATTTGTTGCACTTTTGAGCTTGCCAAAAAAAAGCAAACAAAACGAAGTGAATGCAGAGAAAAGCCAATCGAAATTGAGTGCGCATCCTGTGAATATACGTAGTATATTCAAATCCCAACATGAATTCTGCTCCTCTGCTAAGCCAAATATTTGCGCGGCAGCCACTGTTGATGCTATGTCATTTAGATACAATTGAATGAATTCAAATAAAACAGAAGAGAGAGAGAGAGAGAGGGAGGGAGAGATAGAATGCCAACGAAAAACACATAAAATTGAAAATGTTTTAATTAAATTGAAATATATACGCATACGCATACGCACACGCACATGCACACACACTCACGCGCACATTCATACACTCACACACACACGCACACTCCATTGCGAATGCGGGTTGACTGAACATTATTTGGAACTCACCCGCAGTTGGCCAGAGTTTTCACTTTCGCATTCATGCCTTTTGTTTGCATTTTATTTTTGTCTGTTGCCTCTTCCCTTTCAGTGTTAAACATGCAATTTAATTTAATCGTAATCGCATATTTAATTAGTTGTGCAAATGCGCAGGTATTTACATATTTCAATTTACCAGCTTTTCCACACATTTAATTGTTGAATATTTATTTAAATTCGCATACAAATGATTGCTTTATTGAATGTTGATTGCATTAAGTTTAAATGCATTGAGATATCATATCATATTTTCTATTTACATTTTAAATTTATCTAAACTAGAAGATACCGTGTCAGCAGATTTAAAGTCGTTGTTATAAGAATTATCTCAAAGTTTACTTTAATAAGCTTAAATATTATATGAAATATTAAAATTAAAATTATATTAAATTATTAAAGTAAATTTAAATATTATATGAAATATTAAGATTGAAATAAATTTAATAATTATTTTAAATTTTATTTTAATTTTCATTTTAATTTTAACTCTTCTTTTTATTTTTATTTTATTTCTATTTTTATTTTTATTTTATTTTTATTTTTATTTCTATTTAATTTTAAATTTAAATTTAAATTTAAATTTAAATTTAAATTTAAATAGAAATAAAAATAAAAATAAAATAAAAATAAAAATAGAAATAAAATAAAAATAAAAAGAAGAGTTAAAATTAAAATGAAAATTAAAATAAAATTTAAAATAATTATTAAATTTATTTCAATCTTAATATTTCATATAATATTTAAATTTAAATTTAAATTTAAATTTAAATTTAAATTTTTATTTTTATTTTTATTTTTATTTTATTTTTATTTTTATTTTTATTTTTATTTCTATTTAAATATTAAATTGTTCTGTCACGTGTTTTATTTTATTAAACAAAAAAAAAATTTTTTTTATTTTTATATTAATTAATTAAAGTTCAAAACCATGAAATAATATATAATTATAATGAAAACAAATATTAAAAAAATATATATTTATTAAATATTCAAAATTTAAAAATGTAAAAAAAAAACTAAATTGAAATTAAATTTAAATTGAAATAAAATTAAATCATTATCACCTAAAATTTAACTAGCCTAGAAGTTATTGCTGCATTACAACACACTTGACAGCTTTGCTTAACTCAGCTTAGTCGCAGCTCAATTCAAATATTAATTAACAGCGTAATCAACAGCAATTAAAGGTACTCAACTGATTTTAGCCCATATTTTCAAATTTGAGCGCTTGCCACTTTATATATATTTTTTTCTACAAGGGAAGCGCAAATGAAAGCGCTCGAACAAACGAACAAACGAACTTTAAAGTGCAATCGAATTGTTGCACATTTTGACGGCATTGCGCAAGCTGCTCTTGCTGCTGCAGCGCTGGCATTTCGGTATTCTGTGGTTGCTTCAGCTTTGTGAGATCCAGTTCCTCTTGTTCCACGTCATTTTCCCAGTTCAACTGGCAACGGTCCAGGCAGCTCTTTTGCAGTGTTTCGCTATCCCGCACATCGATCAGCTTCAGCTGCGATAGAGAGGCATTGATATCAAGGTCAAATCAACACAACGCCAACGGGCTTACGTGGCACTTGGCCAGCATCAGTATGAAAATAAATAAAACATATAATTTCATATTTGTGTTGGGCTATCACTAAAAATTTTCATTACTGACAGCTGTGTCTAGGCAGCTTGCTCCTTTATGGACTCTGCGGCAGCAGCTAATGACTTTCGTCGCGCAAACAAATCAGCGAGGCAAACAAGCACACACATTGCAAAGCACACAAATATAGGTATCTATGTGTGTATGTGTGTGTGTGTGCTTATACAAGAAAGCAAATGAGGCAATCTAAGCGGTCGTTCTTAATGCTGTTGTTACTGGAGGCTGCTGGCTGCTGGCTGTTGCCTGTTGGCTGTTGGTTGTTGGTTGTTGGTGTTGTTTAGCCTGGGGCACCAAGTGCATGATTATGACAACGCCCATAAGCCGCCCACCGCAGCGTCATATTGCCGCCACAATCGTTGCCTTCGCATATGTGCCACGGGGCGTATTAGTAATGCCCACAGCGGCATCTATTACAAAAAAACATGCTGTTTCTGTGCAATGCGAAACTCACATACAACTATACAAATACAAAAGCGCACACACACCCACCCACTCACACACATTCCACACCCACACACACACACACATAGAAACAGTCACCCGCAGGCACACAAATAAACAAGCTGCTCTTTTCACATCTTTTTCTCTTTTTGGCTAAAAAGAACACACAAAAATAAAATAAAAATTGTAGAAAATTATGCGCCTTGCTACACTTATATTCGATATGTTATTTACTCGACCACGCCCCGCTGCTAACCCCCACTCAGCAGCAGCAGCAGCAGCAGCAGCAACAGCAGCAGCAGCTGCCATCAGCACTGTCAGACACTTAACATTTGCGCCTGATGCTCTGCCATTTGAACACTGATTTCTTCGCTTGTTTATGCATGCACCAAGCTCTGCTCACTACTCGCATCACATATTTGCTTATCTATAAAATGAAGCGAACAAATTGCCATAAAACTTACAGTGGATGTAGTTCAAAATTCTAGTAAAATTTTAGGCATTGAGATATTTATTTCTAAATTTAATACACAATTTTTATAGGTAATCAAGTGTTTTATAAATGTATGTATTTTTTAATATCAATTTAATTGATAAAAATAATTAATGGGGAAATATAAGAATTATCAAAGTTAATATTATTAAAATTTAATTTTAAAGAAAATCAACCACATTAAGAGAAATGTAATTAATATTTTGTAAATAGGATATATTTCTTTACAGATCTACTTCCACTTCTACAGTTATTTAATCTCATTTTACATGCTTATTTTGTAATAAACGATAAGGCGAACAATTAGAAAACAGAAACAACGCAATTAATTATGCTACTTAGCACCAAGGAGACAAAGGAGAATTTTATGTGTAATTTTAAAATTAAGAAAGTATTTGTGAAATTGTATTACAATCACAATTGTGTAATATATATGAAGAAAAAATTAAATAAAATGAAAATTTATATTTATTTATATTTTTTATTATTATAAATTTCGCTATAGTTTTTAACAATTTTTATCAGTAAAGAAAAAAAAAACAAAAAATAAATAAAATAAAAGAAACATTATTCTAGCCTGCATTATAAATCTAGATTTTCCTTTTAATAATTTAAGATACCTTATACAAATAATTTTAATATTAATAATAACATCAAAAATGTACTTATATAAATTCCCATTTTGTCCCACTGTGCAGCTTCTGGAAAGTTAAAGCTTCCCTTTTAAAATGTCACATTCTCACTTTATCGTACTTCAAAAAGCTTGCCCCACCGTCCCGCACAGCAGAAAGCAGTCAGACCAAATCATATTTTACATGGGCGGCACTTTCTAAGAATGAAAACGAAATAAGAGTAAAAACGCGTTAGAAACACGCCCACGATGGCTACACCGCCCACTGCAATACAGAAAATGCGCCTTTTAATGAAAATGTGGCCGCACATCAAAGGCGTCCAAACGGATTCGCGCCCTAACTCAGCTCGGGTCTCATATTTACATTTCAAATAATTTTCTTCTTCTCCAGTGTTGGTCCAAAACAAATGCGAGATGTCAAGGACACCGAGGGCAGCAACAAAACAAATAACAAGCTGAGGAAGACGATGAAGAGCTCGCATATAGCTCAAGTGAAAGCCTATGCTATTAGGGCTGTAGGCTGGACAAAGAGCTAAGTTAATTTGTACGCATTGCAAAGGGGAAAGAAAGCAAATCAAATTTTGAGTTAGTCCGGTGGGGCGGGAATTTAGGTCAGTTACAGGCTGCTGCTCAGCTGGCAGTGGAACTGTGTTAGTAGGGCACAGTTAGGCTGCCGCAGCAACCGCAGTAGCAGGAGCATATTCTGGCCTGCCCTGGCCCGTTCTGGCTGCGACCTGGCCCCTTTTTACAGTTGTACGTCACACGCCACGCACGTCGCGTGACGTCACAGCTGTGATAGTGTTTTTAATGCAATTAACTGCGGCAGTTGCAAGACAAAGTTACTGCAATTCTCTCTTTAAAGCTCGTGCTCTTCGAAGCGGACGCACGCTCTCTCTCTCTCTCTCTCTCTAGCTCTTTAGCCAGCGCCTGGCTCATACGCCCTGTTGCACATGTTGCGCATACGCATCGTATGCCCGCACCCAAAAAGTAAATATGATTTCTGTTTTTTGTTTGTTAATATGCTTTTATTTAGGTATATTGTTGCTTGGTGTATGCAGTTACTATGTATATTTTTAATTTTATTTAATTGTAAGTTTTCTCTTGGTATATTTATTGCTTATTTATATTGTAATTTGCTTTTGATTTGCCTTGGTTTTTGTTTCATTTTCTGTATATGATTATAAGAGTGTAATTGCATTTGTCGTTTGCATTTATTGTTTAATTTTACTAATATTAAGAGTTTGTTTATTTTGTTGTTGTTAAATTCTTGACGTTTTTTTTCGTTTTTTTTTTTTTTTTTCTTTTTTTTTATTTGTGTGTGATTACGCTACAATACTCTTTGTGGGGGATTCACTTGAAGCAATTTCTAAACCAGGTCGATTTCGAAATACAATCTGTTTTGTCGTACCCTCAAATAATTGTTACACATACGTAAATACAGTCAGTCTCAATTGGCTTCAACAAATGACATTTTCAATGGCATTAGTCTAAAAACAATTTTATGTGTGCATTCGTGCTTATAGTTATTAAACACCCTATTAACCTCAATAAACGTTATGGCAGAACATAACATTATATCATATTTCATATATAATCTGATTAAAAGATTCAAATCATTCAAGAGCAAAGCATTCAGAATAATGATCATGAAAATCAATAACTAAATCGGTAATAATATTTATGGAGAATTACAAAAGATAATAAGTTATCAATTATCAAATTAAAGGAAAATATTTTCAACAGCAACATTTCAAACTCTAACTACACAAAAAATACTTCAAAGAAAAAACAAAATTCTGAAAATTCACAAAGATTCATTTACTATTTAGAATCATCAATCAAGAAGCTAACTCAATAATTCATCAAATTATTAACTTTTATACTAGAGCCTGTTCAAGCAGCAAAATGCTTTCAATTACTCGTACTAACTACTCAAAAAGTTAATTTATATTTTATCATAATAATTTCATTAAAACCATTTTTGTTTCTTTCGTACAATTATTCAATAATAATGAACATGATATTTTCCTATAGTTTCGTCGTCTTTTACTCCTCATATGATATATTTAATTGTTTATATAATTATTGTTGTCGTTTATTTTGATTCTTTTTTTTTTTTCAATTAAATTTGTTTCATTTAAATCAGATGCCTTATGACATGAACCGACTTTGGCAATAACTTTGTCAGCAAATATTAGATTCATGTTTTGTTTTTACTATGAATTCAGTAGCGTGTGTACATTGAGTATATATATTAACCGATTCTGAGCCTAAAAGTTTATATAATTTAATCAATTTAAAACTTCAATATTCGTAAATTAAAAATCAGATATTCCCTAATGCAAAGCAGAATATTTCCTGTTGGCTACAATCGATTGTTTTTTCTTTCCGACAGTTGAAGTTTGTTGAAAAGTATTTTTCTAAGTTATTCTGTTGGCTGGCATTGAAGGCTTCGATTTGCCAACTGTAAATTCTTCAGCTGTAAGTTTTATAAAGGTTTATGGCTTGCCCAATTCCCAACGGACGATAACTTGGTTTTATAGCACTTTGTCACTCGAATTATATATGAATATATACGCTACATACCAAGGTTCATTGCAAACAGAAATGTTTAAAATATGAAGACTTTTTAAAATAGGCAAAATCTGATTTTAAAAAATGAAAAATTATATATTAAATGATTTTTATATATTTTTAAATTTTCTATAAATATGATTTTTATGCTTGAACTATGTCAACAGTTTTAGCTGCCTTTCATTTACTAATATCCACTAGCTAAACTTACTCGACTAATGGAAATTTTCACACGCCTATGTCAAGCATAACATATTTCATTAAAAAAACAATAATTTGCTCAGAATCGGAAATAATTTTAAAATCTTGCTTAAAAATATAAACGTTTCTTCACATATTTTTACTATCAATGCATTAGCTTCCCCTAAATTGTTTGTAGATCGCAGATTTTAAAGAGAGCTACTGAATTCATGCTTAAACTTTGGAATCTTTAAATGATGACCAAAAGTTTGCAGACTTTCGGCATTTTGGTTTTACAGTTTATCGATATTTATGATTTTATGCTAATACATGTAATATTTCGTTAACTTTCATTTGCTCTTAAATTCTATGAAGCATTTCTGAAGATTTCGTTTTCACGTTTCAAGATTTAGATTTCTATTTCATTTTTGTTCGCTTGGCATTTCGCAGTGCCTAATTATCTATGCTACAAATACGTGTATGTTAACCCAATGTTGCAGGACTGATTTTTCGGTTTGTTTTGTTTTTCGTTATTCATTTCATTTTCTTTTGCTTTGATTTGTGTGAAACAACGTTTGATAAAAAGTGCCTTAATTTGGCTACTGCTCGACAGCCAGGCTTTATCTAAGGCTGCCCAAAATGGGCAGTCAGATATCGCCATTACCATTCGAATTGGCATTGACCTCGTTGATTTCGCCCGACGATTCGCCGGTGCCGCATGTGGTTGTGGCCTCGGCCACGGTTATGGTAATGGTGGTATTCTGATTATCGCATTGCACCACCTCGATGGTGCGTGTGTTGCTGACATTTGTTGTGGTCACCTGACCGCTCTCCGCCTCATTCAGCTGCCGTCCAATCTCACGATCAATGGCCTCCGCATCTTCCGGATAACGTTCCGAGCAGAAAATGGCGCCAGCCTTTAGCAGTTTCAACAAATTCAGGCGATCCTCAGCGTTGCGTTTGGCACAAAGCGGTCTAAGAGAGAAACGAAAGAGAAATATTGCAGATATACAAATAAATATATATGCGAGTATATAGTTTTAAATGCAATTTCCTTTTGTTTTGGAAAATTCACTTCCGCTTTGTCAAATATCAAATATTTATAACTCTGTTAGCATTTTATCATATGCATAGAGAAGTCTAACAATTCATATTAACCAGCTAAACCAAGAAAAAATATCGAGAAATCATGTTTCTATAAGTTATCATAATAGTTAATAGCAGATTAGATTGAATATTGAGCAAGTGTTCAGTTAACTTAAGAAAAATGTACCTAATGCTGTTAACATTTAACTAGATTTTGTTAAATGATGTATTTCAAATTTCAAGCAAAGTTTGCAAACGGACAAGCGGACAATATGAACTCGCAAATATCTGTTGTTAAGTGTCTCTCACTCACACTTAGAGAGCAGCCAATCGGTTCTTCAACGAGTTCGTTCACGATCGGCTCGCAACAGCTTCGCTCACTCTGGTTGTGCCCCGATTCACACTGAGATAGCAGGCGAGAGAGCAGCCGATTACTTCGGTTCTTCAACGAGTTCGTTCACACTGAGATAGCAGGCGAGAGAGCAGCCGATCGGGTTTTCAACGAAGTTCGTTCACGATCGGCTCGCAACAGCTTCGCTCGCTCTGGCTGTGCCCCGACCATTGGCTCGAATGAAACGAAGCAAAAAGTCTGTTGTGTATGTATTGGTATGTGAACGAGGAGTGTGCTCGCTAAACACATCAATAAAGTTGAGTGCTATATGTATGTGTATGTGTATGTGAAGACCTTTTGATCATACTAAATCTCTAAGCGATGTTCGTCAAAAGAGCATTACACGAATAGCTCAATGTAAAGCGCTCAAGCGTGAAGCAAAGCAGAGCAAGAGCGAATGAATATGATTTTGATCGATTAATCTCACAAACAGAGCATAAGTAATAAAACGCTTAATTGATATTTGCTAGCTTCACAATAAACAAAAAATAGAAGTTAAAAGATCAACTTAAGGCACAAACAAATTTTATCAAAACAAAAATATAAAACTCATTAATTCTTACATCTCTCTTTGAGAACTCTTTAAATTAAATTTAGATTGCCATTATATATTAATTCAAGATTCTTATATCTCTCTCTCTGAGAACTTCTCTTTAAACTAAATTAAAATTTCAAGTAAAATATAGCTAACCTGCCCGCATCCTTGAGCTGCTCCATAAACTCCTTGCCAGTTATATCCACCAACGAGTTGGGATCCATATTGGATAGCGAGTCTAGATCCGCATCGTTCATGACCGAAACGTTGCACAAGTTATTCTGCAGCTGACCAACCAGCTGACGAATACGCGCCGATTCCGAGTTGTTGGCATCCGTGGTATCGCCATTCTCCGGATTACCCGTGATGCTGCCATTGACCTGGGCATTCGGTGTGGTTATAGTCACGTAATGAGTGGGCTATAAAACGTTTGAGATACAAAACAGTTAAAATACGCGAACGTGATCGCAAACATTAAATAAATGTTATTAAGCTGGCTATTAAAGGCATTTGAAAAGGCCCATAAAAACAAAAATATTTTATTTTCCATTGGCTTAAGTCTATTATTAATTGATTGGAATTTGAAACTTGAATGTTTGCAATGTTTAAATGATAATTTATTAAAATGATAAAGTTGAAACTAATAATATATTCCATTAATAATGTCTATAAGCATTATAATATTTTATTTTCTATTAGAATAAATGATAAATAAATTAATGTTAATTCAATGAAAATTTAAGCTTATAATTTATTAAAAAGGAAAAATTTAGACTGAAATGTTTTAAATTATTTATTTTTTTATTTTATTTTATTTTATTTATTTATTTATTTCTTAGAATAGTTCCTTAGAGTATTTAATTGAACTTTTTATTTTTTTTTTTTTCAATATATTTTTAATTAAATATAAGTTTAAATACTCTAAAAATAAATTTTAATACTCTAAAAAAATTTGTTTTTAAATGATACAAAAAGATCAACTACATTTATTTCCACTACTCACATCAATCCAATGCTCTCCGGGAAATACAGCCACCAATTCGGTGTTCTCATCGAGAGTACGAAAATATTCCTCATCGTCGATTTCGGTGCCATCGGAGTCCAAGTGGATGGTTGGCTGTTGCTCGCACTTGTCAAATTTCTCGGCCACCTTGGTGCGTATCTCCTCTAGGCTTGCGGCGCAGACGGCTTTTTTAATGTTGCGCGTGACGTCCTTGACCTGGTCGTAGGCAGCAAGGAATGGAACAAGGATAAAGGGAATATTAAAACGTTACACGCTTGCAGTCACATATGAAGGGCGATATACATTGAATGAATAATAAATTAATACTAAGGCCAGCATAACAGCAACAACAAGTGCGACATGGACCTAACATAAAATATTAAAACCGGACACTCGACTATAACAGCGCCCAGAAACATTTTGTTGTTATTGTTTTTCTCTATATGTCCCTCTCTCTCTCTCTCTCTCTCTTTGTTTTTTAGGTCTGACTCTCGCTTAATCAAGTTGGCATTAGGCAGCGCGTGCAGATGAAAATGTTTTTTTTTTTCGTGTCTTGTTTTTTTTTGGCCCTCTTGCCACACAGATGCCGACGGATACGTGAACTCATTACCACGGTCTCAAAGTTTCCCAACATTTTGGGCCATCATGTGGGTGTGTACAGCACACGCACGCACACACAACTGCCTAACAGCTTAGCAACTTCCGAAACTGGGTCTAGATTGTTGGGGTTATAATAACTGCGTCACGACCTGGACAGCCCTCATGACGAGAGCTACACATACATAGATTAAAGTATTAGCTGAACAGCTGACATTCATGTTAAGCCCAAGTGAATAGAGTCAATATATGAATATATATGTATATATGTACATAAATATATATTGACATATACATATATTAATGCAAATTTGACAGCCCGTTGAGTATGCTCATTAGACATTAAGCTGATTTAATGCGCTGTAGGAGAGACACAAACAGAGCTCTTAAACCTACATCAATATTTTAGATATGCGGAGACATAAACCGTGATGCTTTGCTATAATAATGAATGCGATTGATTTACTTTAATATTCAAAAAAATTTAGCTTTTATATAGATAGATATCTACTTTGAGTATAAGTTTCTACAAGTTTCCAATGCTGCCAGATCAGCCTGCACACATTTCTAGACAATTCCCAATGAATAAAGTATTTCTAAAAAATCAATAATATACTTAATATACTTATGATATATTGTTAGTGCCGCTAAAAGTTTGTCTAATCATTATGAGTCCCATTTCATGCTCAAGCAGCAAACTTGACGTACGCTAAGCTTTGAGAATCAAAAAGTTTTCATGTACGCTTAGGCTCTGCGGGACCACACTCCGACTTGGTTCATTTCATAATTTCATTTGGAAACTTTGCTGGCAAACTTTAGATACTTTAAATCAACATTTCAATGAACGATGAAAGTGCTTACAAATCATAAATAAACGTAACTGCTGAAGCGTAAAGGAAATTGTGCAGAAATCTTTATTTTAACTTGCCATGAGAAATTCATATTATTTCAAAAGCATGTGAAACTCTTGTATTTCCTTAATCTACTCTTAACTGAAACAAACTTAATTAGGCTTCAAGTTGACCAAAATGTAATTAACACTTATCGGCAATGACTGTCATCAAACTCACATCAGTCAGTGCCACAGCAGCAGCAAATGAAGCAGCCATTAGAGTCACATTTTCAAGTAATTTAGAAACCAAATACCAAGTAATTATGCCCCAGAGGCGCACACACACACAGACACATACACGTACACTAACGACCAACAATAATAAATCGAAAAGCCAAAGCAAAAAAAAAAAACACAGAACAGGTAAAAGAATTATTGCGCATACGTCACGTTGCCCTGTCAGCTGTCAACTGTTGGCGGCTCTAATTGAGATTTATGGCAAACGTTTGCCCAATAAATAAATAAATAGATAAAATGCAAAACTTTATACAAACGCAAGACGTTTTGTAAATAAGCTTCACACAGATTTCGCATGCCAAAGTAAAGCATTAGAGCCTTTGAAAGTCTCGACTTAAATTAAGTTGCAATGAAATGTTGTAAGAGACGGCAGCTTTCTAGAAATATTTTATATGCATATTCAGTTTTTATACCCTGAGCCCATTGAAAATGGGAAATCAGGGTATAATGGTTTTGTTAAATGTATGTAACAGGCAGAAGGAGGCGTGGCAGACCCCATAAAGTATATATATTCTTGATCAGCATAAAAAAATAAGTTGATCTAGCCCTGTCCGTCTGTCCGTCCGTCCGTCCGTCCGTCCGTCCGTCCGTCCGTCCGTCCGTCCGTATGTATGAACGCGTCGATTTCCGAAGATACAAAAGCTAGAGAGTTCATTCTTTTTGTGTTAGGTTCGTATATTGCACGCGCAGTACGAGTTTGTTTCAGAAATTCGATAACTTGTATATTTGCAAAGTTATCGATAAACGAACTTATCGGGAACCTGTTATAAAATTCTAGCTAATTCATCTTTAGAGTTAGAGTCTCCAAGTCTTCTGCATATATATAGATACTAATTTATTACAATTTCGGTTTTTGTCAGATTTTGGATTCCGGTCCCCACTTCGCCCCACCACCCCCAAATGCGAAAAAAATGCATTTCAAATACTAGAGACATGCAGTTTGGTTTAACATATAGATATGAATATCATAATCATAATCTGAAGAAATCAATACGATTGTCCATCTAGAAACAGAATTATTAATCATCAAAGTTTTCTCATCAAAACCCATGCGATGCAGCAGCAAAGCAGCGAGACAGCAAGACGCTTGCATTGCTTACACACATGCATACACACATACATGCCTACAAGCGTAGATCAGCGTCTATGCGTGCAGAAACGAATCGAACAATTCTTGGAATATTATTCGTTCGAAGAAGGGCTCAGGGGATTTCGTAGTCGAGCAGTCTCGACTACAGCTTTCTTACTTGTTTTTTATTTATTTCTTTTTGGGCGGCTTCGTGTTGCATTTTACATGCGCATAAAACTTGAGGACAGTTTGACATGCACTCGTCTGCCTGCCGCACAAATATTTGTCGTGTTTGCTAACAAGTTATGCCTGTCAGCAGTTTAATGCAGCATACTTTCGAGCGCATGCCAGAAGTACATGCCACAAGAAGCGGCACAAGCGCCAGCACAGGCCAAACGTAGCTCAAGGACATTCATCTGCTGGCTGGCTCTATTAAACTTTCATGTTATGTTAAATGGCGCCTGAGCATTAAGGTTAAACTGAACATAAATTAGATGTGGCCAACAGAGAGAAAGAGAAAGAGAAATAGAGAGAGAGAGAGAGAGAGAGGCAGAGCGTGATATGCAACAGCATCGAAGACGGCCTCACGGCAGCTCGCCAAATTTATCACTCAAGCGGGCAACATGCAACGTGCCGCTGCAAGGCGCGCCCTCATAAATAATAGAGCAAGGCGTGCGAAATGAAATTGAAGTTGAGTTTGCATTACAGCATTTTTATTACAATTACCCACAGCCATACAGCATGCAGCATACGATGCCGCTACAAAGAGCAAAATGATAAAAAATAAAGAGTGGCAAAAATTGTGAATTTCGCCTTCAGCGTCCATTAGCCGAAACAGTAAACTCGAGTGCATGACTCAAAGGACTGCGCCCAGGCGCCTCGTCCCAGCGCCAGCTGATAAATTGCCTGGAAATTGTCTGGCTTCAGCATTGAAAACTTTTTCAGCCGCAGCAGCACTCGAACGAAACTTGCGCCAAATATTAATCATATTAAGCCAAAAAACTTGCCAACAATCAAAACTTGCGCCAACTATTGAAGCGCACTTTTCAGGGCTGATCATTCAAGGAATTAAATAGATATCATTTTATTTTGTGCCTCTCCTATGCCCTGTAGGCAAGCTCAAGGATGAGAACTAGTTGCAAGTAGTCTTGCGCTTTTGATACTAGAATTTATATTTATTTATGATTGGATTTATTTATAAAGGAATACAAATGTTATAGAGTTATTTATAGTTAAATTAATAAATTAATCAGTACTATTAATTGATCATTAACAATATATGTATTGGAAATTTGATAGAAAGAATCTTAATTCTCAAATATTTTACTTTTGTTAATCTATATATGTAATTAGTATACTTTCATATACAGCATTTAATATAGAGCTATCGAGAGAAAGATATATATTAAAAAAAAAAAATAAATAAATAAATAAAAATACTATATCTAAATATAGTACTTATAGAGCAGAAAACTACAACAATTATTTATTCATCGAGTTTTTATTAGCATAGACTAATTTTATAATTTATTTAATCATTATTTTTATTATAAATATTTTGAATTTGATACATATCCCACAAATAACTCTTAAGCATTCGAGCTTCACGCACAGTTCACGTGATAAAAAAAAAAAATATTCACTCGATCTCGCTCTTGCTCTGAACAGAAGTTCTTTCTTTTCTTTTCTGTTCTTTTCGTTTTGGTTCTCGGTTGAGCGCCTTGACTAGAACTGATTCGTGTGACGCTCTTTTCGCGAAGCGCTTCGTGCCGCTTCGTGAAGCAATACGATTAACGCTTGCACAATGGCAGCAAGCAAGCAAGTCTTCATCTTCACATAAACACATGCACTAATGCATAGACCCGTACGCAATCGATGTGTTTAGCGAGCACAATCCGCGCTCACATACCAATACATGCACAAAAGACTTATTGCTTCGTTTCTTTCAAGTCAATGATTGGTTGGGGCACAACCAGAGCGAGCGAAGCGTTTGCGAGCCGATCGTGAACAAATTCGTTGAAGAACCGAAGCAATCGGCTGCTCTCTCAGTTTATTTTTCTTCTTCTTCTTTTTTTCAAAGTATGAGTGAGAGACACTTATTTGCAGTCATTAAGAGACGGACAACAAATATTTGTGCGCTCTGGATGTTATACTATTCTATTAAAATTATAAATTTTTTAAGAATATATTACCATAACAATTTAGTAAAATTTTAAATTATTTTTGTTTATGTTTATTAAATAAATATTATTTTAAACTTTATATTATATTATATTATATTATATCTATAATATTATTATTATTATTAATATTTTAATATATTAAGCTCACATCTCCAAAAGTTTATATATTAACATGCCTGAGAAACGCCTATTATATACAGGGTACTTTCTAGTTGAGCAACCCAAGACAACATCTTCAGCCAACTAACTTTTGTCTGATTGCGGCAAGCCCCACACATTTGTTGGCCAATTCAATGTGCCTTTCACAGATTTTCACATTTTCAATTACGTTGAATGCATCTCATATAATACAACTGAGATTTTATTAAAAAAAAAAAGGATTTAATTTGCTTTCAGCTGAAACTGGTTCAATTCATTTCATCAAATAATGATAAATATTATCGAAATTGCGAACGCTTCTGGCAGCATTACTGACTAAAACCCAAAGAAGGCAAACCTTCAATTGATTTGCGTGATGAAAATCATACGAAACTTTTTTTTATTTACTTAATATGTGGTAAAAAGAATGTATAAAGTGTTAAATGAGCGTGTGGAAGATATGCAATAACCAATTCAGTTTTTCTTTAAATAAAAAAATAAATGAAATAAATTAAGAAAATAAGAAAATATCGTTATATCTTTAAACGTATCAGATTATATTAAGAAACGCAGCAAAAATTAAAAAATATATATATAAATAAATAAAATACAAAAGATTAGTTTCCTTTTATATTTTATGAAATACTTTTTAATTCTGCAACTCTTCTTTTTAAATCAACTAAAATTAATATAAGTTACTTAGCTATCTAAGCAAATTAAACAAATAAATTTTAAAGATATTTAAGTCAAAAGTAATCGACTAGCGGATACCGTGTAGCTGTTAGAAATCAATAAATCAATAATTCGATTTGAATAGAATTCATTTAAGATAAAAAAAATCTGCAAAATATTTAATTATTATAATATTAACAAATTATATGATATAATTTAATAGGAAATTTTCAATCAAACACTCAGACGCTCTAAGCCAAGCCTTTCATACGTTAATTCTTTAAAGAATAAAAAATTGCCCAATTTTTTCGCTCTGTGTATAAATCGAAAGCGCAACCGATCAAAAATCTCAGCTAATTCAACTGTCGGCACAGCTCAACTCAACTATCATGTAATGTTTAAAGTGCCTGCTGCGTTCTCAGCAGCCGCAGGACACTCAACACGTACAACATATCCTGTCCACTCCTTAGCGCATCTGTCAAAGTGGCATCAGCGACTACGTGACTGCGTCTCGATTGTGCCACTCGAGGACTAAGAGTGAGAGAGAGAGAGAGAGTGTGTCTGGAGCCAACGTCAAGGTAGGCATATGCATAGGTGACTGAATATAGCCACAAGTTGGATAGTTAATATTTGATAGGCCTAGAACGCAGATTTGAAAGCCGCTGGGGAAATTAGGCGGCAAGTTTAAATTGCTGCTTGAACTAAGGCTGCAAATTATGTAAATTATGAAATATATTATTTATGCGGCTGCCGACTGTCACTGTGACAGTAAGCGTGGTGGCGTGGTGGCGTGATGGGCGTCAGCGTGGGCGTGGCAGTTAATAATTACATAGCCATGTCAGTTGCGGAACTTTTTTAATAGCATTTTGCATGGTTGTCTGCGTATTTTGGCAGCTTTTAAGCCGATTTATGTTTACCAGAATTTTAAATTAATTATTATAATATGCAGCGACATTTTAATGGAAGCGCTACACACAGTGACAAATCCTGTAATTTTCTACTTGTCGTGTTGTTAAACCACTGATAAAAGGATTTCAGCACAAAACGACCGCAGTACATTTGCAAAGCCTTTGCCACAAGTAAAAAAAAAAAAAAAGAAAAATTGTTTAAAAGAAAGTGAAAGAAAGTTTCTCTCGTTGGATTTGCTTTGGCTTAAGCCTGGCTCTGTCCAAGACAAATACAATGCAAGTGTCCCTTAAACGGCTGTAAGCTATTTAGACAGCGGCTAAACAAATTAGTTGACAACAAAGGCAATTGTTGGCAAACAAACAAATGCCAAAGACAAACAATTCCCATGCGCTCAAAACAGAAAAAAAAAATCGTCAATAAAATACAAACGAAAGAAAACACAAAAGGCACAACAAAAGCAAAGCCCCCAAAATGCATGTCAAGTATTTTGTATTTGCAAACACAAGCGAATTAACTGTGCACTCTCTTTTGTTTGCGTTCTCTCTTTGGTTCTGTTGCTTTGTTCTGCTCTCACAAGTAAACAAAAGTTAACAGCTCAGCCTGCTTCAGAGCTTTTGCTCTCTTGCTACACGCTCTTCGATTCACGCTCACATCAACTTTAAGTTCACCCAGTTTTTTTTCCTTTTTTTATTTGCTTTTTTTTTTTTAATAGCGAATGCGAAACACAGCACGCGGTTATACACGATAACAGCTACAGCTACTGCTAAAGTTACAGCAACAACAACTGCGACGCCCAAAAAAGGGCATGGCACTGTGGCCTGCCTTGCTCAAGCCTTTTGTTAAAATTCAAAACAAACTTAGCAAACTTACTTTGAATGGCTTTCTGGAGTCAGTGCCATTTGTTGTTATTTCCGTGGCATTTGGCATTTTGATTCTATTGAATTGTTATTTGCGTGATTTTATTTAAAAATTTTGAAAGTTTTTGTAAACAATTATTGACACATTTGCAATACGTCACAGCATTTGCTTTAATTTATACAGCATTAATTATTTATTATTTATTAACCTTACACAGCACACAATGCACAATATACTGCCAGCAATTATTACTTTGTGCAAACTGCGCTCAAAATGTTTTTTGTTCAGCTTTTCATTTATAATTCAAGCGCAATCCAAGCTTTACGTGCAGTTAGCAGAAACTGCGAGCGACCGCCGGTTCCAACTGAACTCTCTTTAACATTGGCACTGGCTTTTATAGCCTCACAGCAAAAGAGAACAAAAAGCAGCCAGTAACAGAGGACAGTGCTGTCCACCCCTAAAGTGATGAAGTTCATTTCAAGATGGAAACTTTTATGAAATTAACTTGTTTTAGTGTGCAAAGAGTTATATTTAATAATAATTAAACATTTTGTATAAGTATTAAGTTAAAATGTGTAGCATTGCCTCATTTATTAAAATCTAGCTAGGAGTTTGCCGCTAAACTGGCTAAATTTGGCACGCTAATTTTAGCAGCTCTCAGCACTGCTGCTTGCACACAAAGAGAGCAAAGCCCACAGCTCACAAAAGAGCATGAAAATTATAAAACTGTGCCTTGCTCTTAACTAGTCCTTTAACAGCCAACTGTTAACTGGCGCACAGGTGCTTTATGAAATTTGCTAGAAATTTGGCGAAGGAATTCGAATGATAAGCATAAAGCCAAATCATGTTCGAAACTAGCTACTAAAGTTAAATTGATATAGATAAGCTATGCAAAGTGTCAATAAACTTGATGGCAGTCAATGTCCTTAGGGGGAGTGAACTGCTTGCCTGACCCAAGTTAAACAACAGTTAAGCAACGCTTAACTTTGCCTTAACTGGCCAACACCCATTTGAATCTATAATGTTAACAAACGTGTAAGTGGGTGTGTGTGTGTGTGTGTGTGTGTGTGTGTGTGTGGGTGAATCAAAAGTAAACTTTTTGACAAATAGCCAAAAGGCATGACTGCGTTGCCCAGCCCATGTCCTGGCCCCATACTCAGCCGGAAGGTAGCCAGTTGGTTGAGCAGTCTTATCGTTATTGTGCTCCATTGGATGTGAACTGTTTGCCTTTGCCCCGTTTGCTGTCATTGCACTTGCAGCAACAGCAACAGCAGTGAAGGGAGGGTCAAAGGCAGAGGCGACAACAGAGGCTGCTGTGGGTGGTTGGGCGTTAACTATTTTGAGCTCAAGTGACTTGAAATGACATACAAGGACATACGGCCTTATACATAGGTGTTGCCAACTGGCAGTTGGCAACGAGTCACGTGCGTGCCAGTGCATTGACCCACAAAGCCAGCAAACTTGGCCAAAATGCCATTCTGAATAGCGTCAAAGTCGCTGCAGCTACTCAAAGTTAAGGTACTCCTACTCAAAAAAAAAAAAGAAAACAGTATAAATAAAAACTGAAAAGAATGTCAACACTTTTTCGTTCAAGCACTGCACATTTTTGATATGTACGTAAACAAGGCTCGCTCGCATTCGCACCCTTCTCTTTTAGCCATATAAATAGAAAACCCTAGAAGGCTGAGTAGAGAGAACAAGCAATGGATTTTATTTGTATATGCCTTGATTTGTTTATTTATTCTATGCTAATTGATAATCAACAAGTTCGAGTGTGGGAACGAAAGCGTGTGGGTATTAAATACCCTG
Organism: Drosophila koepferae; assembly: GCA_030914345.1. Classification (NCBI taxonomy): domain Eukaryota; kingdom Metazoa; phylum Arthropoda; class Insecta; order Diptera; family Drosophilidae; genus Drosophila; species Drosophila koepferae. The sequence continues at coordinate 2,543,483 of JAUESR010000211.1, forward strand.
TAATTGTATTAAATTTAAAATGGGCTGGTTCAGCTGAGCTTGTTTAAAGTTTAATATTGAGCAAATATTTATATGGTTTATAGTTAATAATTTATAATAAAAAATTACCAAATTAAATTGAAAACTTTATGTACCAAATCATAATCTCAATATACTCGGCCGAATCTGTATTTACATAGTAGTAATTCTAACAGGCATTAGTCCATTCAACACGCGCTCACGCCCCCTCACTGGCTGGCCATAACTTTTGTGTTTACACAAAGGGCGCACAAGCGAAAACAAGGTTAATCAGCAATTTGATAAGCCTGACCCGCCATAAAAGATGCAATTAAGCAGGAAACTTAAGCCGAATTTTAGCTAGCCTGTTAAGTAACAGCTCACTTGGCGCGTTGCTCTCTTAGCTAACATTTGAGCGCATTGCCCCTCACTGTTATTGAGCTAGCTGCTCTGTTAGTTAACAGTTGATGTGAAGAAGCTTTTCGCCCGCCTCTTTTGGCACTTCACTTTGACATTCGCTGGAAAAACTTCATGAATATGTTAAAATTTACGCAAATGCTGTGAAAGTGAGGCTGAGTTGGGCGTGGCTGTTGGCGAAGCTAAATGGGAATTTAAGCAGAAGCAGACGTTGCCAAGTTTTAGGCCATAACATTTATCAAGGCGCCGTTTTGGGTAATGACAGGGTAGGGCTCATTGAATGGGTATGGATGAGCGGGTCACGTAGGCCACGACGACACCACGTTCATTGAACTTGGCGCACAAAGTTTACGATTACAAACAAACATTTATTAATCTTCATATAAATATATACAGAGATGCACAAGCTTCTTCTAATAGTTCTCCAGTATCAGCTTGGGCACCACATTCATGCTAGTCAGCTCCTGGAACAGCAGTTTGCAGGCATACGGCATCGATATCTTAGAGACATGTGCGGACGACTGGCAGAAGTGACACCACGAGCAGTAGGCCAATCTGCCGCAGGTGCGGCACACGTCCACGTCGAAGGCGTCGGATGATATCATTAGACGTTCCATTATCAGCATACTCGCTCCATATGATATGAGGCAATCACGCTCCATCTCGCCCAGACGCAGCCCACCCTCACGACTGCGACCCTGGGTGGGCTGACGTGTGAGCACGGCCCTGGGACCACGTGCTCTCGCATGCATTTTGTCCTGCACCATATGCTTCAGCTTCTGATAGTACACCGGGCCCGAGTATATATATGCCTCCAACGGTGCACCCGTTATGCCCGAGTAGAAAAAGTCTTTGCCCATATAGTTAAAGCCATGACGCACGAGCTCTGCCTGCACATCCGCCGCCTTGGAGCCGCCAAACGCTGTGCCATAGTGGAATTTGCCCTCCAAGACGCCAGCTTTGCCGCCCAACAACTCCAAGGTCTTGCCCACTGTCATGCGCGAGGGAAAGCCATGCGGATTCATAATCATGTCTGGGCATATGCCAAAGTCATTAAACGGCATATCCTCCTGATCCACAATTAGGCCCGTGACACCCTTCTGTCCGTGCCGTGAGCTAAACTTATCGCCAATCTCCGGTATGCGCGTTTGCCGCAACAAAATCTTGATGAGAAAATCCTCCTCGGCATTGGCCGAGACCATTACGCGCTCAATATAGCTGGGCTCGGGTCCCTTATAGCTAATGGGCACGGCGGTATAGGGCACCTGCGATTGACCTGCAGTGAATAGAGAATTAGTTTAATATATGCTATAGTATATATAAATATATATCGTCACCAACCTTCGAGTGGATTAATAGATGTCACTGCTGGCATTTCTTTGTTAATCATAATTTGTTTATTCTGCACCTGCTCGCCCGGCGCAACAATGCCATCCGTGTCCAGCACATCATGCTTGAATATTACCTTATTAGTTAGCGCATCCTTCACCGGGCCCATAATTCTATCGAAAGTCTGATTCGCATAACGCTTTACGGTGCACTTGGAATTCTTATAGACCAGACAACGCCCATAGCCGCGATCAATTGAGGCCTTGTTCAGGATCAACGCATCTTCGATATCATAGCCAGAGTAGCTCATGACAGCCACTGTGGCATTTTGGCCAGCGGGCAACTTATCAAAGTTGGTCAGCTCAATGGTGCGCGACTTGACCATCGGAGCTTGCGGATAAACCAAGTTGTACATGAGCGAGTCAATGCGATTCTTTTGATTGTAGCCAATCATGCCCATGGCCTGTTTACCCATCGCACATTGATAGGTGTTACGTGGACTCTGATTATGATGTGGATACGGCACCAGGCCAGCACAGACGCCCAGCAGCGTGAACGGCTCAATTTCCAGATGAGTTGTGTGCGGCTCAATGTGCTCCTCGTTCCACGCAATAAACGAATCGTTCTCCTCATTCACATCCAAGTACTCAATCAAACCGTCATGCAGAAAGTCATCAAATTTACGTATGCCGCGCAATAGCTCATCCAAATGATGCTGCTGCACAAGTGGCCGGGACTTCTCCACGATGATATATGGCCGGCACAGCCGTCCACCGTCCGTGTGTATGAAGATGCAGCGCTGTGTGTATGACGTGTGAATGGAGACGAAACTACCCATGCGACCCTTCCGCCGCATGTAGCGCAAATTGTGCACCAGATGCCGTTGATTAATGGTCAGGCCGAGCACATTGCCATTGATGAAGACGAGAAAAACGTGCGGATTATTGATGGGATTGCCGCTGACCTCACGTATGTCCTCGACGCCAGCATTGTAGGCCAATGTCATGACCGGCCGTTCGTTCACCTCGGTCGTTATGTGCGTCATCAGTGCCAGATTCTTAACCAGACCGCAAGCCTCTCCCTCAGGGGTATCGGAGGGACACAGCATGCCCCATTGACTGGGCTGCAGTGAACGGGGTCCGGACACCTTACGCGTCTTCTCAAACTGTGAGTTCACTCGCGTCATCATGCCCAGCGCCGAGATGTAGCTGAGCCGCGACAGCACCTGGGTAACGCCAGCCCGCTCCATTTTAAAACGTTTAATTGTCCAATTCCCTGAACTGATGGCAGACTCGAGGCCAGCGGTTATCTGGGCCGCTCTCATGTGCTTCACCACATCGAACTGTGCCGCCTTCACCTTGGGTATATTCTTGTCCGCTATCATCTTCAGTTCCCAGTTCATGCGCTTGAACAGATCCTCAAACATCAGCGAAATCAGCGAACCAGCCAACTCCAATCGCTTATTGCCATAATAGTCACGATCGTCGAAGAGCGTCTTGTCCAGCTCGGCGGCCATCACACGTCGCACCATTAGCGATACGTAGATCGCCTTCATTTGAAAGTTGAAGTTGTCGACTGGCACGTGGGCTAGAATTGTAGTCAACAGCAGCTCGCGGGCCTCCTCTGAGGGAGTTTTAGTTGTGGCGCTCTGAAAACGCTTCACCACCAACTTAGAGCCTGTGTAGAAATGAAATTATATATATGTATTTTAAGCACCCACGACTCGAGCCTTACCCATATAGTCCAAGGCACGCTGCTGTGTAAAAACCTTGAGGTTGAATGCCTCTAGGAGCGAGGCCCCAAACCGATTCTGAGTACGCGCATCCAGGCCAATGTGAGCCATAATCTCCTGATCGGACACGACGCCCAGAGCCTTAAAGATGACCACAATGGGTATGTCGTCCGTCATTGAGTTATGCTTCAGATAGTATTTACCATGCTTGCTTAGCACCAACGTACGCGACTTCTTCTCGTGCGTCGACGAGGTGACCTGACACTGCACCACGCCATTGAAGTCCTCTGTTAGCATTTTGTTCCACGACAGCTGCTCTTGTATGAGAATGACCTTCTCCTGGCCACGCACCACGAAATAGCCGCCCGGATCAAGCGGACATTCATTCAACTTGGACAGCTCAAACTCGGATTTGCCGGTGAGCACACAATTCGAGCATCTGAGCATTAAAGGCATGCGGCCAATTAGCAAATTGTTGCGCTTAATACGCTGCGTGCCGCGTGTATACTCAATGTCCACGCTGATGGGCGCCGAGTACGTGGTATCTCGCAGCCGGCACTCGTGCGGCGTGGTCGCCTTGGTTATGTTAAAGCCATCGTCAATGTCGGGTTTGCCCACGCGCACATCCAAATACTTGAGGTAGAACAGAGGATCTGCGCCACTGGTCACAATTTCATTGGCGCGCACAATTTTTTTGATATCCACATTGATGAAATGATTGAAGGAATCGATATGCTGTTTGACGAGGCCTTTGACTTGCAGGAAAGCCGGCACCAATTTCCATTTCTCCTGCAGTGGCTTGATGGGCTTGGACCATTCTTTACTGTCGCCTTGCGTCCAGGTGTTATCCTCCGCACACGCTTCGTCCTTTTTTAACTCCCCCATTTAAAGAGAACCTAACTAATGTTGTTAATAATAATAACAACGCGTGGTTAGTGCTGGACAACCGCGAATGCAAATTAAGTTCGGATATCGATAGTTCGATACTATCGATTATGCCCATAGCCAGCAACAGGCGGTCGTTTCAAAAATGTATCTCAAGCAGCAACGACGCTTAATAGTCAGTGCAATTCGTGTTTTTATTCAGAAAATGCAAACAATTAAAATCCAAAATATATATATTTATACAATAACAGGCCTCAGACCTTTTTCACAATCTGCACCACATCTTCGTCGTTCAATACATGCTCAATGCCCACCTTTTGCGGCTGGTGCTTGACCGAAGAACCCCAGACCAGCGCACTAGAAATAAATACAAACATTTATCAACCGTTTTTTAAATAAATTACTAAACTTACTATTTAAATTCCTTGGCAATGGACCGATGCAGCTTGTTACAAAAGTCCTCAATGCTGGTGCGTTCATTGTGCAGGACGACCGGCGAATTGTAGTCGGGCAACTGTCCCTTGGGCTTGGTATAAATTCGCACCAGCTTCAAATATTCCCACATTAACTCCAGCAGATCATCAAAGTTCCAGTGATGATGCGCTGATATGGGTACACAATGCGGTATCTTATAGATCACATCCAGTTCCTCTATAGAGATCTGATCGATCTTGTTTAGCAGATAAATACACGGTATGTAAATGCGATTGCCCTCGATGACATCGATCAAATCGTCGCTAGTTGCATCATACCGCAGTGTGATGTCTGCATTGTGTATCTTGTACTCCGACAATATGGTCTTGACCAAATCCGTATCCAGCTCCGACTGGGGCACCATGCAATTGAGATTAATGCCACCCTTGTCCTTTCTCTTGTAATAAATATTTGGCGGTTTCTTATTCAATCGTATGCCAAAGCCCTCCAATTCATGCTCCAGCAGTTTCTTATGACCCAGCGGCTTGAGACAATCCAGCACCATGAAGATCAAATTACAGGTTCGCGCCACAGCGATGACCTGACGACCACGACCTTTGCCATCCTTTGCGCCCTCAATGATACCAGGCAAATCGAGCAACTGTATCTTGGCTCCCTTATACTTAATGCAGCCCGGCACAGTGGTGAGCGTTGTGAACTCGTACGCAGCCACTTCGGAGTAAACACCAGCCAAATTCGATAGTAACGTCGACTTACCCACCGAGGGAAAGCCGACGAAACCCACCCGAGCATCGCCCGTCTTAGCCACCTCAAAGCCGGCTGCAAATGCATTGATTAAAACCATCTTTTATTTTAGTTTAAAGATTAACTTACCTTCACCAGTGCCGCCGCCGCCGCCCTTTGGCGAGATAAGCTCACGTCGCAGCTTAGCCAGCTTGGCTTTCAGTAAGCCCAAATGGGCAGACGTCGCCTTATTCTTTTGCGTGCGTGCCATCTATATGTCCACATATACAACACACACACATACAGATGAAGTGAAATAAAACGGGGAGACAGGTTAGCTTTGTAGTTGGCAGAATATTGACTGGAAGACGTCTGCTTACCTCCGACTCAATGGCCGCAATTTTCTCAAGAATCGTACTCATCGCTTCTGCGTTAGTTTTTTAATGTCAAAGCTAAGTCAATTCGCAGTGTACTATTTACAGAAATTTAATGCATTAAAAAACGAAAATAAACTCGCGTGGAGACTGCCGATAACCGTCACGGCGATAGCTTTAAATCGATTAAGGAAAAAATTACCGAAAGATATACCAGGGATGCATCAAATACTGGCACATCAAGATACAGAATAAAACGGTCACTTTCTTTTCAACTGTGTAACTGTCGGTTTTCCAGTGCAAAATGTTCACACACAAAAGTGAGTGAATAGAATTATTTCATGATTTCATACTAAAATAAATTTATACACACAGCCAAAAAAAACAACAACTTGTCCTCCAATACCCAGCAAAAATTCAAAGCTCAACTAAAGGCAAACGAACATTTGCTTGGCAATCGGAGCTTTGAATCAGCTTCTGGACTACTGCGAAAAACTGGAAGTCAGTTAAAGCAAACCAAATTGACTCTCTGCGAAAAGGATAATAAACTTATATTTTCCGGATTTGTTGAAGAACCTATGAAAGTTAGGCCCAAACACGAATTTGTCTACAATCCACCACCAAAAGGTCTGAACAAATCTTTTTGCTGTGCAAAAACCGATATAACTGTAATGCCCAAAGATGAGCCGGTTGCCGCGTTGCCAACTTCACCGATGTCAAAGCCTGGACGTGATTTAGTGAGCTTAATTGGGCGAGTTGACTTCTGCATTAAAACACATCGAGAGCAGCCGCATTTAAATGCACTCTGGAGTATATATGGTGGGATAATATAAAAGTTAGTATTTTTTAAAATAATTGTATGCTTAACAGGCCAACTTTTACGCATCATTGCGGGCAAACGAGGCGAGCAAACTTTGCTGTTGCGCACTGAGGATAAGGGACCGATTTTACAGGCCATTTTCTATGATTTCGATGGTGAACTAAAAGCGTTGACTAATGGCAAGTTTTCAAGACTTCTGTTTAATCCAATATAACGTCTCGTCTTCAACAGGTTGTTATGTTAATGTGGTGGGCCGTTTTATTGGTGAGAATCGCCTGAACACCTTTAGCGTTTCACAGGTAAGCCTTGCCGATTGGCAACAGAATTTCACGCGCCTGCAGAATGTCAATTCATATATATTAATGCAAAATGCAAATAGTAGTTTTTAATATATTTTAATCCAGCCTTGCGTATGGCAAAATGCTTTTTAGTACATATAACTATTTAGTTAGTTTTAATGTTTTACACATTTCCATTTTGTACTCTCATATTGGTTTTACACATATTTGCGTATGTAAGCATTTTAGTAATGCATTTAATTTAAACTACAGATATTTACTAATATACAGATTTGTTTGACTTGGAGCTTCTTTTAGCTTTTACTACATTGTTGCTACGGTTTTTGCTTCACGAGCATTGCACAGTTCAAACATATATTTATATAGATATGTAATACTTCATATACTTGAAAAATAAATTATGATTTTTTTTAAATTGGACTCAATTAAATATTAATACTGCTGCCATAGTTGACTATGAGGAAATTCGTCGCGCTCACTAATCCGAATACATGAAGTATGTAAACGTAACACCGGCGACCAGCGCACACAAATAGTTCAGGTGCATTGACGAGGTTTTTTGGGGTGAGCTGCAATGGGAGATGGTTTGTATAAAAATATCGATCTACATTATTGCGGGACTCTGACTTACCGTTGTTGCTTCGAAAAAGGGCTAGGCGGAAGAACGCCTGGCACAGCGCTGTCAAAGTAAACGATAACACAACCGAAAACAGTCACAAACAGGCCAAACAGCACGGCAATAAGCTTTCCACGCAGTTGATTCTCCTCCGACCAGCCGAAGGCGACGCTCAGCTGCGTCTGCACATAGTTGCTCAGCTGCTGCACGCTGCTGGCGTTGATGTAGGGCACTGTGCGTGGGCGGGTGGCAATTGGAATAGATTATTAATAGATATGCGCATCAAGGTCAGTTATTCGATATTGGATTGTATCGGCAGAGGCGATTCCGTCAGCCAACAACAAACAAAAAGCTAAAAGCAATTAAAAACCGAACACAAAATTGTTTCTCGCGTCGTCTGCTCGCATTGACGACGATTGCGAAAGCTGGCTGCTAACAATGAGGAAAACTCTTAACTCGACCAGTTCCGCCACCTACTCAACTGCTGCACAGTGGACGAGCAGCGAGGAATAAAAATGGTAAACTTAATTGAAATGTTAATAAACTTGATAAAAATGTATTCTTTATAAATAATTTATTTACGCTCATTCCTTGCGAACTTAAAAAAAAAACATAGTTCTAAACATTAAAATATTTAATTTATATTCATTACATAAATTATTATTCGTAAATAATTTATTTACGCTAATTCCCTGCCAGCTCGTCCCACTGTGCGTTTAGGTCGCGTGACGTGACGCGACTGAGTTCAAAATACCGTTAAGTTACTCAAAAGAACTTGACATGTTTGTAGTGCCCAATATAAGCATACATACTAACTAAAATATGTATGTATGTATGTAAACAAATGTCAAAAGACCTTTTAGCAATTAGTGAATAATCGCTGCTCTGCCTTGCGGCTTTGCGTATACAAATGGCTTTGGCTATTGGCTAAAACAAAATGCGCAACAGTTCATTTGATGGGTCTTTATTTAAATGCTTAGCGCATTTGAAGGAGGCGAGGGAAGGGATGGGTTGTTTGAATAGCGGCGGAGGGTGCTGGAAAGGCGCAACATGAAGGTGAAACACAAAAGCAATACGAATGTAAATCGTTATGAGATCATTCAATATGCCATTGCCCATATACACATATCTATACGTGTAAAACACAACTACATTTCGCTATTTTTAAACTACTTGGTAAACAATAACAAATAAATGGAAAAGAAGCACAAGTGCAGCTCGTACAGACGCTGAATGAAAGTACTCACTTGTCAAAATTATGATTTTGTAGCCGATAATTAGAATGCCAAATAATAGAATGAGAGTTTTGAGACGAGCATTAAACGTCGACTCCTGCCCCTTGACACTATTAGCAGCACCCACAATAAACCGCTTTGCTGTTGCTTTGGCTAAACGACAGAGCTCAATGGCGTCGTTGCTCTGCTGCGATTTCCGTTGCTTGTTAAATTCGTTTTTTGGGGTTGAGGTGTATATGCGACGTTGCTTCTGCTGCCGCTGCCGACCGATCCACTGCACGTTTGTTTTCGTACTGATAGCGACTGAGCTTGTGCCTGTCTTGACGTCGTTCTGCTGTAGAGTGACGTCACTTGCAACTTCAAACGAATGCGGTTCGTGCAATGGATGCATGTTCACTGCTAACTTTTTATTACGTATTTCAACCTATATATTTGCAGCTTATATGGTTTTATTGTTATCACATTTATGCACGTTTTATACTAATTTCATAGCAATCACTCAAAAAAAAGTATGAACAAATGAAAATAAACACACTCTCTCGACGCACCCCTCCTGACAAAACAAATGCAATTGCTTGAAGCGTTGCCAAGCTGCGTGCGCATAGTGGCAACCTTCGATAGTTCAGTGTTGCCGTAGCTCCCCATAAATAGTAGGCGCGCAGCTCATAAATTTGAATCATTTGTTAAGGCTATTTTATTCCAATGTTTAAAATAATTATTTGTATTTGAAAAACAGTAATAATAGTTAAATGTACAATTTTGTTTTCTTCAATTTTAATATTACTTCAATACGCTTACAACAATGTTCAATTGTTTTAATACATTTTGAATGCATTCTCCGTGTTTTATGAATATGTATATGTGTATATGTTTTATAAAGTATATTATGATTAATCACGCATTTTATATTAACTAAATTGTAACTGCGTTCATAGAAAAGTTAATATTAATTTCTTAATAAGGCTCTGTTACTTTACGTCGGGGCATACTTCAACTAATTTGCATTCTAACTTCTTTTTCTCTTTTTTATTCGATAGATTTTTGTTGTATATCTAAATGTAATTTTTTTTTTAAATAGTGCAAAAGGTTTACAATCAAACAAGCCAAAAGGAGCATAATACAAGACAATACACAATTAAAATATATAATAGAATAATAATAGAGGTAAAACTATGCTCGCTCATATAATTAGAACTAAAATTAACAAAATAGGCGACACTATCAGAGATTGTTGGTATGTTGCCATGTTGGTTGATTGGTCTGTTTGCTTGTTGCATCGATCCACACACAACACAAGTTACAATAATTTCAAGGATGCAATTGTCTGTCGGCTGAGGGGATTGCTGTTGGTCCGTGGAGTATGTGTGTGTGTGTGTGTATGTAAGTGTATGTTCTAATCGTAGTACCCATCTACGTCTTAAATATTTAGTTAACTTAGGGCCTAAACTAACACTATACTAACAAGTAGCCGTATTCTGCTCTACGATTTCGCAGGCGCTGCGGCACCGCCGCGCGTTCGCTTAGTCATCGGCTCCGTCGTGTCTGCGGCGCGTATGTTATCAAAGAGATTGTTCTCCTATAAGCAAGTTCAGCAATTAGACAGAGTTCTTTTCCAAATGGTTATCACTGTCAATTTACCTGTGAATTGTCATCATCCATAATTGCCAACGCTGCAGTTCGCTTAGAACTGGCAGCAGTGGCATGGGACGTTGCCGTTGCTATCGTCGCTGACGCTTTGCTTGTCTTGGCGCCCAGTGTGTACACGTCCAATGGTATATAGATTTCATTATTCTGGAAATTTGCAACGGCGGGCAGTTTATAGTACATTTCAGGCAGCGATACTGGTATTGAGAATGCGCTCGAATTGCCATCACATTGACCAACTTTAGCATCGATAATATGCATAGCGAGATCACAGAGCGCCCACATTTTCTATTTCAACAATAAGAAAATGAATATCAAGAGATATTTTATCAGGAGAAAAACTTACAAAATTATTTTGCATTCTATCTTTGTCCGAGCTCTGACTGTACTCGCGGTGTTTTATCAGATGCAACAACTGCTTGTAAAAGCCGTAGACAAATGATTCACGTTTCGCCATCAGTGGCTCAAGTATGAAGCGCAAACACTTCTCCATCTTGCGCAGCTGCACATAATCCTCGTGGTTTGTGAAGGTAGGATCATGCACCAGCACCGGTATGGCAAAGGCCAGCATGTAGTCAGGTAAAATATGAAGCGATTGCGATTCTGTAGAGCTATCTGGAGCTATAAGAAAAATAGGCAATATTTCAGTATTCCTTCAAAACGGCATTTCGTATAACTTACACGTCATGGCTACAGTCTTAAGATATTCCCGTCGCCTATTCACATCCGCCTCCACATAATGGCGTATTTGATCTTGTAATCTGATGTGAAATTATAAATATATATAGATAGTCTTTTGAATTAGTATGACATTCGATTACTTACTTTCTATTGGTCTCCTTGCCGCTGAGCGCATAGTAACCCATAAAGTCCAAGGGCAGGCAATTGCGTGGCAGACTCCGACCCAACCCCTTATGCAACTTTCGGGCAAATATCTCACGCACCTCCAGCACAGGATCCTCCTGCAATAAGATATTACATTTAATATGCAATCATAACAATTAGTAAATGAATGAACTACGGATACTGACCATCAGCTGGGAGAGCTGTAAATACTGCTCGGCGCTGTATTGATCACCGACACCTTTCTGTTCGCACACCTTAAGCATTGCACAAGCGGCGCCTAGACGCAACCAAGATTTCTCTGCGCCGCACAATCTATTCTGAGCAAGCAAATCACCACGCTGATTGACAAAGGCCGCCAGCATTCGGAAGGTTTTCTGGGCTGCATGTTCGTCCGTTCGTAAGCCGAGCAACCAGCGTGCCATTGTCTTAAGAGCATCTAACTTGCAGAGTGTATCGGGCGGCAAGTCATCCTGTTCGCACCAGTCACCTTCGGGCAGTTCATGATCCCGTTGCGCTGGCACTTCTTGTATGAGTAGCTCCTTAACAATGCGCCTCGCAATCATGTTCTTGGTGGGCGTAAGGAACGCCTGTGGCATGTTATACGCTATGTGCCCCAATGTAACAATCTTGGTTCTTTGATATTCACAATTGGGAGCTAATTTGACTCGCAGCTCCTCAATGATTTCATTGAAAATTGGATGCACTGTTTGTGTTGTGGTTGATGCACTCCCGCCGCCATCCGTCGTGGCCGTCGATGACGATTGACTGTTAACAAAGATACATCGCACTGCATGTTTGGCCTGCTTGGGCGTACCCATAAGAGCAAAGTCCTTGCATATGGGTGCCAGTTCATTCAGTATAGCCGGATTGGCATCGTCAATCAGCGGCTGATAACGTCCCAAATGCGTCAGTGTTTTCAGCACCAATGGTGCAACATATTCATATTCATAGCTTAGAAGCGCAATAAGATGTCGTAGTGAGGTATCCGTAAAGAAATGAGCCGAAAAAACATACGATAACATCTGCAAGACACAAAAGAACATTGTAGAAATATCAATTCTGCTTAAATTTGCTTTTCACATACGCATAACAATTTAAGGCCACGTTCGCCAGCTTCGTTCAATGATATTCCAATCTCATTGCAAATGTCACCGCCCTGAATGCACTGTTCAATCAACCTGCAAACGTCATAAAGCAATTAAACATGGATTCAGGTTTTTCATATCATTCAATAATTGATGAACGCTAATATGTGTAGATACACATTTTACATTTTTATGATCAGACAACTTACCCAATTAGCACTCCAATAGACTCCTTGTCCACCATGACGGAAGCCACGCGTTCAATTAGCATTTTGATGGTGTTATAGTAAAGATTGGTCATAACATGTGCGCCAAGTTTTTTGAGCAGTACGCTCATTGTGTCAGCACATTCTCGGCAACTCACATCACGTTTGAGCACAATGTTTACGCAGCGTAGTAGTTGAGCATCCTTGCGCAGATGTTGACTGAACTGCGTGATAAACTCACTAGCCTTCAACGGTTCCGGCAGCAATCTAAAAGCATAAATGATTGGCTTTACTTAGAGGGCTATAATTAGATATATTTCTATGCTTACTTGGCAATGTTGGCCTGCTTAGCGGCCAGTTGGTTGAGCACGCGAGGAGTAAATTCCTTAGAGTGATGCAACTTAATCCAATCACTTACCGTGTGACGTGATTTCATTTGATTTTTTTGCAATTCGACAAACGCTTTTGTTGCATTCGTATCCAAGTCACCTAACAAATGATAGAGTTTCTTCATTCGCTCCTCTGGTGCCAGCTTGTACGGCACCAGGCAGGTGATAAGCAATCGCTCTACCATCAGTTTATCTTCCAGGCACAGTTTGTAGTATCCATGCATGATTTTGTTCTTAATCCAATCCACTTGCTGTTTCACTTCATCACTCAAATCATTTGGCTCGCAAATTGCTCGCCTATAGATGTAACCTAAGCCGTTCATAGCATCACGACGTATTTTATACTTTTTGTCCATAGTTCGCTCCCGTACGATTTCCAATAATTCTGGCGATTTGACGACAATATCGAAATTACGCTTTGCAGTTTCCACAATCGCCATCACGACTTCATGCCGAACCAGTTCGTCTAAATCATGATGGCGCATCCGAAGTTTTTCAGTTATTTCAGCCTGCAGATGCGGATGATTGAGCAAAAAGTGCATTGACGATTGCACGCATTTAACGCGTACGGGTTCAGTAATGTCACAAAAACGTCCAAAGAATACACGCAATAGCGATGGATACTTCTTAGACAGTTGTGAATCTTTCTCGGAGAACATGCGTGCCAGCAATGTTGTGGCTTCTGTTTATTGAGAAGATAGAAATTATATCATGTTGATTGAGAAATAACGAATTATATTATTCGCGCATGTATCCGCACTTACTCAGTCGTTCGGCATCGTCGGTGGAGAGAAGCTTGTTTTCAAGTTGTGGTAGGACCGATACCAATAGATCGCTGTTGATTTGGTTAAGCTCATAGATTAAATCATAAATCTTACTAGTAATGGCTAGCTTGTTATTAGGCTTGTCCATGACCAATGAACGATTGAAGAACTAGATGAAATACAATGCAGGCATTTGAAAAGTTCAACTGCTGAATATGCATGTTGTTATTATTCATTACCAATTTGATGGTTGCCTCGAAGGCATCTCCTGTTTTGACCAGCAGCTGTTCCGTAAGTTCGTGCGCATGCTTGTTGGTTGATTTGTTTGGCTCCACAATGTTGATCAGTATAAGATCTAGCAGTTCGACAGACAAATTATCTGCCTCAGTTATCAAAGGACTCAAGACATCCAGAAAAAAGTTCTTCACTTTAACGCTATGCTGATCACTACAATTATAAATTAAAATGGATTACATTATGTTGCTGATGCATACTAATGTACTTACTTGATGATCTTAAAAACAGTGCTGAATAATTCATAGAATATTTCTTGACAATCTTCCAGTTCGAAACACATGTTAAATGACTTGACAAATGCCAGATTTTCCAGCAAGTAAAAGTATCGCTTAAAAGAGGGATCTCGCGGATCCTTTAGACCATGAAGTTGTTTGATAAAAAACTTAAAGATCGCTTTGATTTGATCTTGCTCCTTATAAGGAGCTTCAGGCGCGTACACACGCAAAACATCCGCTATGCAGCACGCAATCAACAATTGGACATCTCGTGACTGATGCTGCATAAAGAAGTCATCAAGTAGGTGCAGAGCTAAGGGTATATACTGCTGGTGCAGGTTGTCATCCTGATCCATCGTCTGCAGCACGTTGGCTAAAGTCTGTGGGGTTTGATATTTCAGATAAACTCAACTTCAGGGGACTAAAATTAAACCACAGCACAAACCTTAAGACGACGGATAAGCTCGTCGGTGCCTAAATCCTCAACCAACGGCCGACAGCCGTTGGGATAAACAATATCCGCCATTCTTTGCTGCAGTTAAAAGCTCTCTCTCTCTCCCTCGCTCGGTCAACACGAACTTCTCTGCAGACAATATGCAACTGTGGATGTAAACATTGAAGGCAAAGAAACACAATTACTATCAAGAGCGACGTGCACTTAGTGCATTTACTATGTTAATAATAGAAGACATATATAGAATATTAAGAGACAAAAACAAAAACAAGCGTGACCCTCAATTTGCTAAATAAAAAAATAAAATAAAAAAAGCCACTGCAGCGCCAAAGCAGAGCGGCAGCATTGCCAAATCAACGATTACAGCGCGCGGCAGCATTGCCAAGCCATTCGCTTATGACATACACACACATACACAGCTACTTATATGCAAGCTACTAACAACTTGAGACACAATGTTTTTTTCTTTACTTTGCACAAATAAAATAAAAATGATAGTTGTTTTCAGTCCAAACACTGTACGGCATTTTCAAAATTTTCATGCAAATTAGCTTCATTTTGCAGCTGCAATTTTTAAGCAGAGCTGGTCTTACTTTTCACTATTTAAGAGCAGCAGCCAGCGGTAAAAATTGCAATTCTTTTAGTTCAGGTCGAAGTATTGTAGTCAATCACTACTGATTATAATCAGAATTCCACCATATAAACACTTTTGCACACTTATTTTGTCATTTTCATCTATCTTTATTATTTCAGCTGTTAATTATGGAGCGTTTGTTGTTAGCAAGAAAAAATTTTAACAGCGCACTTTTTGTGCGGAATGGCACGCCATTACTCTACCACCCAATGTGGACAGATTGTAAAAAGTATGGCAAATGGGTAACAGAGAGGCAGAGTTGCTTTTCAATACATTGTCTCAAATTTACGTTAACATATCAATGTAAACGCAAAGTGAAGTTAACATACTGGCGTCAGCCTTAACAGCTGTCTGGATGCCTATATATAAATGTTTTTCTTATCTGTGTTGTTTAAAAAGTGATAATGCATTGTTTTGAAGCGCTGACCGTTAGTGCTTGCAGCACAAACTCTAACGGTAGTGATCATGTTTAAATTTTTTACTGCCATCCAGCTCAAACCCGTTGTCATGACAATCAGCGGGCGCGCATGTCGCCAACGTCGCCTAGTGGAAATAAACAAAATAAACAATCAGTTACGCTGGTAAGTACACCCATTCCGTTGCATCGCTCTAATTGCCAGTCACAGCCCTTGTAATGCTTTTAATTTAATTAGGCAAACCAGCGCCCAGCGTGCCTGCGCCCCAACGCAAGCGAATCAGTTGCCGATGCCAACTGCATGCAGTGCCAGCGTCCTCTAAAATCTGTAAAAAAAAAATTATGTTTATATTTTTAGACATACTGAAAAAAGTGTCATGAATAGTGCATAAATATTTATAAATTTAAACAGACTCCGTAAACGCAATGTTTCGCGGAATTAACCATAAACGGCTACATTTTCATACAACGCATAACTAATCAATCAACGTAGAGCAGCCTAACGCTCAGCATAATTATGGCTTCTTTGCGCCTCGTAAATAGGTATTACTATCTAATATATATTTATATAATTATAATTATATATTTACTTTTGAAACATTTCTGAATTTAAGAACCTTTTAATCTCTTGCAGACTATGTTGTCGTGGCTTCATTCTAGTCACATTATTCCTCATACTCTTCAATGAAGTACTTATATACTATATAGCACAATCTAGCTGGAAATCAATCGATTGTAAACTGGGTAGGAGCATGAATATATATTATGCATGTCAATCAATATGAAATTTTCTGTCACTTCCCTTAGAGAACTGCACCCGCCTACTGCTCATTGCCGATCCGCAAATCCTAGGTAATGCCTACGATCAGACCGCGCACAGTGCGCTTGCGCGATACGATCTGGATCGGTATCTGAAGAAGTCCTTCGAACGTGCCGTATCCTTCACGCAGCCACATATTTTAGTTTTTTTGGGTGATTTGCTCGACGAGGGTAACATAGCTACCGCTCAGGAATACAAGCAATATGTGCAGCGCTTCAAGCGCATCTATAACAATAGGAAGCTAATGAATGTAGGTAGAATGTGCATGCACCTGATTTGTATTAATGTAATTCTATAAATTACTATCAGTTTCGCATGATATCTGCCTACTTTCAGCGTGTTCATGTGCCGGGCGATAACGACATCGGTGGCGATAATGGCGACTACATATCCAATTCCAATCAGCGACGCTTTGAGAATGAATTCATGAGCGAAGATCTGTTTGACTATGACAATCACTTACGCTTCTTCAAGATCAATCGCATGCTATTGGACTTCTCAAATCCAGACAAAGAACACAATGCCGAACGCCTACGCATCGGAGTCTCCCATGCACCACTGCTGATTGGCGGTGGGCCGCTGTTGCGCGCCGTTATTAAAGATTTAGATCCACATATATTGTTCTCGGCTCATTGGCACGAGTCACGTATATTCATCTATCCGTCGACAAGAGCAATCAAATTCTATGAGAACGAGGTGAAGCATTTCGATCTGAAGGCACTGAAAGAGCAGGAGCACAGCTATCTGGAGATCATGGTGCCAACATGCTCATATCGCATGGGTAAATATAAGATTGGCATAGGATATGCAGTGCTAGGTGAGTATGCAATCATTTTAAATAAATATACGGCTTACTCATTTCAAATTTATTTTAGAAAACTACAATTTAAGCTACACTGTACTCTGGCAGCCGAATCGATTTATATTGCTCTTCAGCTATTTATTTTGGGGCCTGTTCGTGCTGTGCAGTGCCATTGTATACAAAATGATGACACGATGTCCGTTCCGGGTGGCCAAGCGTCAAACGCAATATAGTCGCGTATCCTCCACACATAATTTTTAGACTGTATAATCAAACAAATAGGCAATCAACTTTTTTTATTAAATACTGTAGAATGTTGTAACGCAGATTTGCCAAATAGTAAGGAACTAACAAAAGCCAAACAAAAATTAATTAGTGAGATTTTAATAATAAATAAATATTTACTGTAATTTGGCAATAAGTGGTGCATCATTTACTTACTGAATTTCAAAATGTTACCTTTTTGGTAGTAGCTGCAAATGTGTGTCATTTTAAAAAGGGAGTAGAAAATGTAGGGTTGCGCAGAGTTGCATTCGGCTCAGCACAAATACTGGGTTCAGTTGCGAGCGCATGCGTTAACCGGCTCGTGCCGCTTGCCAGCCTGAAATTAGCTCGCTGCGGCGTCAGTTCAATTTTGGATGTGAACGCACGAGGTTGTCGGCTTAGCGTGCTCTGCTCTCTGCGAACTCTACGAACTATGCAGCAGGATAATTAAGCGTGACGCGTGTGCGTAACATAAAAATAAACATTAAGCGGCTGTTGGCCTGCCACTGTGCGTCGTCAAATGAAACTGAATCTGTGCTGAAGAAAATTCTCATAAAGAAGTAAAAAAAAATAATAAAATAAAAAAAAAGAAAGAGACGAACGGAAACCCAAAAATTCCTGCTACACAAATCATACAGCGGCCGAGCGTACACCGGTTTTTGTTTGTTTGTTGTTGTTGTTTTTTTTTTTTTTTTGTCCATTACTTTTTTGCGCGCGACTCAAAGAACTCAGAAAGCGAACGGCAAGACGCGAGCGCGAAATCAAAGAAATTCTTCAACTCACGCCATGATCAAGTCAGAGATAAAGGTGAGCCGGCTGCTGCTGCTGAGCTCCGCTCTCATCCTCTGCTCTTGGAGCTATGTGCGCGGTAAGTTTATCAATTTCATTGGCATTGACAGCGCTGAGTCAACATATCTGATCCCAAACCTAAATGTTGATCGCATTATCCACAGCCATGCCAGCAACTCAGACGGATGTCGGCATTACCGAGGGCCCAACTGGACACATGACAGTTAAGGAGCAAAGCTCCATCCAGATGCCCTGCGTCTACCAGCTACCCGAGTCGTACAGGCAGAGCAACAGCGTCACGTTACGCTGGCTCAAAGATGGCAAGGCATTGCGTCAGGCGGAGCTGGGCCTGGGCAGCAGCACCACCAGCGAGCCGCAGCTGGAGACATTGCTGCGTGAAGATGCGCGTCTAATGCTCAACAAGGAGACCGGCTCGCTGCACTTTGCCAGCGTTTTGGCCAGCGATGCGGGTGTCTATCAATGCCAGTTGCTGGTGGAGGGCCAGTCGGCGGTAACCTCGGGTAGCGCCACCCTGGAGGTGATTGAGCAGCTGAAATTTATGCCGCAGCCAACATCAAAGAATCTGGAGCTGGGCAGCACAAGCAAGGTTCACTGTAAGGCACAAGGCCGGCCGCCGCCCCAAGTCAAATGGATGCGTGTAAGTGTTGGAGAAGGTTTTTGCTCAGCTCCCCATCTAATTCGGCTACAACTCCTTTTCACACATTACAGGAAACCCAATTACCATTGCCTGCCAATGTCACGGATCACAATGGCACATTGATCTTCCGCGGTGTCTCCAATGAGCAGCGTGGCCAATACACTTGCTACGCATCGAACAGTCAGGGTCAGATAAATGCCACCGTCTCCATCAATGTGGTGGTGGCGCCCAAGTTCAGTGTGCCGCCCGTGGGACCCATTGAGGTGGGCGAAGGCGAGGTAGCTGTGCTACACTGCCAGGCAACGGGCGAGCCGAAGCCAACGATACAGTGGGACAAGGATTTGGCCTATCTCAATGAGAACAACACAGATCCGTTGCGCTTTCGACTGCTCGACAATGGCACTCTGGAGATACACGATGTGCAGCCGGAGGATGAGGGCCGGTATGGCTGCACCATTGGCAGCAGTGCGGGATTCAAGCGCGAGGATGCACTGTTGGTGGTCAGGAGCAGCAAATCGGCGTCCAACTCCATTGTGACCCGCATCATAATTGTGATTATTTGTCTGGCGTTTCTCTACTTTGTGCTCGTGCTGGGCCTAAAGCTTTGGTATCGCTATCGCCGTCACATGGGCAAGGTGCAGCTGGATGATGCGGCACATGTGGCCGCCGATGCCGATGGCCATGAGCATGCCGAGCACGAGCCCTGCCTGACCGATGCGAACTCCAGCAAGAATCTAAAGAGCAAACTACGTGAGAGCACCATACTGGAGCAGGAGTCGCAGGTAGCCGACGATATAGTCTAGAATAGATTGGCTCTCATTCTCTCTCACTCCAATGGTTTGCCATTTTCAATGATCTCCAGGCTGGTCTCCGGCCATACCATATGTTAATCCCCATTGTTTGTTGAACGTGTAAAGTCCCCCCGCTCGAAATCTATTTCTATTTATATATCTAATATTTATATATATACATACATATATACATATATTTGCCTATATTAATATTTATATCTGTGTGTATCTTTGTATATATTCATGTACAGTTATTTTTTATTAGAAAATAAATATTTTATAGCTCTCATAGAGCCCGATTTTATAGTGCAACCGAAAATTCCACTCATTTAGCAGCGCGAGCTCAATCGTAAAATGCTCGAAGCATTTCTTCCATCATTTTACGGCCGTACACTCGCCGCCCACTTGGGCGTTTGCACTCTCCATAAAGCACACGCATCAGCAGCAGCAGGGCTCAGTGCTCAGTGCTCAGTGCTCAGTTCCAATGCTCAACAGTTTTTTATGTACTTTTTATGGGCACTGCAGCCGGCAAAGCAATGAAATGTGCCAAGTGACGAGTGAAAGACATGCCCACACCCCAATCCCTCCATTCCCTCTATTCCATTCCCACTCCCTTTCTCCACACCCAGCACAAATTCCATAAGCTCACAAACGAAAATGCCATAAAAGCAACCGAGCAATAACAATGCTCCTGGGCAGAGTTGAGGCTGGCGAATCCCATATTGATGAACTTAAATTTTCAGATTGCCAAAGAGTTACTTTGAGAGCTTAACGAATGCTCTCTGCTGTCTCGACTGTCTCGACTCTCAATATTAATATCATATGATAAAAACATTTAATTAAATGATATATGTTCTTTTTGAATTTTTGTTTTATGTTCAATTACATTTCTTTAAAATTTCATTGCATTTTTTATTTATTATTATTATTTTTATTTATTTTTTATTAGACTTTAATTTTACAATTTTGAGTTTAGTTTCATTGCAAAATAAAATAATGAAAATTTAATAACTAAAATTGTAAATATATAAATTTGTTATGAAAAATTTAGTTAAATTTTTAATATGAAATAAATAAATTATATGAAACGAGTAAAGAGTTTGAATAATCTCTTAAAATATTATAAGAAATAATTTTAATTATATTTAAATAATATTAGTTAGTGTTAGTCTCAGTTACATTTGAATACACTAACATTAAAAACTTATAATAAAAGAAGTATTGCAATCGCTGGCATAATGCTCAACTCAAGTTCCATCAGTTGAATCTTCTTTGGTAAATCTGCAGAGTGAGACAAAATGGACTTAACTACAGACTCAACTCTTTAACTGAAGCGTCAAAAAATATTGATGATATATAATGTGTATTCTCAATTCGCCAACAAAGGCTCACATTTAATTACTTACAACATTTTTATTTTATTTCATTTAACTGCTTGTCTACAATTTACAAAAAAAAAAAATCTTTTTTTTTTTTTACGTAACACATATTTTATTTTTGCTTATTTATTCATTTACTCATAATTTTATTTTTATTTTTTATCTATTTTTTGGTGTTTATTTATTTTATTAATTAATTTATTTATTTTAAATTATTTAAACAAAGAAACAAATAATCGCAGGAAATCTAATATATGTTTCTTCTATATAATTCTATAATAACACGAATCTACTAAGTCTATCTTGGGACAGGAAATTCACATATCGCTACTTCGTCTGATCCACTGCCCGCTGAATTCTTTGATTATGGCATTGCGACGACATTATCCAGGAATTGCCAACGTCTGCACTTAATCGCTTCATTTCAGTTCGATTTCCATTTCCATTTCCATTTCCATTTCCATGTTCATTTTCATCTAGTTTGCCTGCTGCTCAACTTCAATCGCAGTTTGTCTTTTTGCCTATGCGTTTTATGCATATTTTATGGTTTTTTATAGCATGCGCATAAACAAATGCGCCCATAGCCTCAGCACCCAGCACCCAGCTCCCTGTTCCCTGTTCCCTGTTCCCAGCCCCATCCACAACTCGCAGCCCGCAGTCCATAGTCCAGGCACATCAAAGGCGACTACACATGCGCAGGCTGACAACCGGCTGAGGCACTGGCAGCACCAACACATCCACACAGATAAAAAGCGGCAAGTGCAATTAAACGACCCAAAACCCCCGCTACTCCACCCCTCACTCCTTCTCTCTTTCGCGTGGTTACTCCATTGGCTGCCTTTGATCTGCGGCGGCGCTGGCGACGACATCGACATGCATTAAAACCCGTTGTTGGGGCCTCTGCCCTTCCGTATTTCCCTTCTTCTTTTTTTTTCTACTCGCTCGAGTTTTTTTGTTGTTTTTTTTTTTTTTTGATACTTTTTCGCCTCATTTGTTTATGGCGAGTGCACAGAGAGAATGCAGCGAAACACCTCCAAAGTTGTTGGAAATGTTTATTTTGTTTAGTCTACGCAAAGGCCGCATTACTAAAAGTTATTTTAATGCCTTTAAATGTTTGATGTCTGCAGACAATGCCGATATATGTATATGGTATCTATCTATATATATATATATATGTATGTATTTGTCTACATATGTTGTATATACATAGATAGTAGTAAAATTATACGAGGCGTTGAGTAAAGGTAAACAGCTTTATATAAGTATGTATCTAGTGCTAAAATATGCTCAGCCGTAAATACTTATTAACATATTCTGGATAGTAAGATTGTGATTCATAAGCCATAAATTGTAATAGAGAGCTATTTGTCCTGACTGACTGAATGATTGACGAACTGACTGACTGACAGATCATCAATAAGTTTTCCCTCTATTCTTTTCATTCATCTTTCTTCTGTATTCTTTTTTTTACCTTTTTCTCTAATTCAAATCTTTGTTTTTCTCTTTTCTTTTTGGCCTCTGCTATCTTCTCTTTTATTTTCCCTTCTTGCTTCTCTTGTCTCTGTTCTCTCTTATCATTACTCACTATTTTATTCTCTTTTCGTTATTCTCTTATCTGTTTATCTTCTTTTCTTATCTTTCTTCTGCCATCTGTGTTCTCTTTTCTCAATACTTACTACTTAATTCTCTCTTTTTCTTCTCTCTTCTGTTTACTCTCATTTCTCATCTTTTTCCCTCTTCGCTGTTCTCTTTTCTTGTTACAGACAACTCCTTTCTCTTTTTTGCTTCGTCTTCGGTTTACTCCCTTTTCTTAGCTTTCTTCTCTCTTCGACTTGCTTTCTTCACTCTCTTTATTTCCTTCCTCTCCATCTCTGTCTCATCAATTTACCCTCTTCTCTCCCACTTTACTATCTTCGCTATACACTCATATTTCTTTCTTCTTCTTTATTCCTTTCTTTTCCCTTCCGTCTTCTCTCTTCCCTCCTCTCTTCATCATTAACTAGCTTATATAACTAAACTTAAGTAAAAGCATTTTTTTGTTTGTAGATTTTAATTTCTTTACATATTATTAACACTACATTTGCCTGCTCTGGG
This sequence comes from Drosophila koepferae, assembly GCA_030914345.1. Taxonomy (NCBI): domain Eukaryota; kingdom Metazoa; phylum Arthropoda; class Insecta; order Diptera; family Drosophilidae; genus Drosophila; species Drosophila koepferae. Next base: position 2,566,891 of record JAUESR010000211.1, read on the forward strand.
ACGATCCTGCGCTTGCTCGTTCAAACAATGATATATATAAACCCAAATAGGCAGACAGACATAAATCTCCTACTTTATGACATCAATAACTGTCGCTGTGCAGAGGAATGGCAAAGCGCATTGACGGGCCCAACATTTTTGGATGGCGTTTGATAACCGCAGTCCCAGGGCTGTGCCGTTGTTAATCAGGAAGACCACCCCTCTCTCTCTCTTTCTCTCTCTCTCTCTCATACATACTTACAAATGGCAACGGCATTTTATGAGTTTTGGGTGTCAGTCAGGCGGCGCGTCGAAAGGATCTGTTGCAATTGTTTTGGGTTCGCTCATTTGGGGGTTGAAAGGCATCGTAAAAAAAGCGGAAAACTATAAAATGAAAAACACACACACACACGACCACACACACACACAGTCAGAGAGTTACATTTAATCGGTCAGACCACGCACAGTAGTCAACTGAGTCGTTTTGTGTCTTAGTCGGAAGCTTCTTGCAGCGCTCCAGCCGTGCAGCCGGTCGTAAACACAGCAACCCACCTAATTCCCAGCCCAGCCTGTGGTCTGTGCGATTCCAGCGACCCAGGCTACCAAATACAACATTGTAATCATCGTCAACTCGTGCCTCGTGTCATTAAGGCGCATTATTGTCGGAGCAGAAGCTGATTATAATCAATAAGTGTTGATAACTTCATTTGGCTTTGTCTGCGTGGATCGAAAGCGATTAGCGTTGGCTTCTATTTGCCTTTGATTTGAAAGCTAAATTAATCTGGCAATTAAATGGCTGAAAACTGAGATGAAAGTCAAGTATCTGCAGTTGCGCTAATAAATATATCAATATAAATATTAAGAAGACGAGGCATAGGAATAAATAAAATTTGTTATTTGTTAAGTAATATTTATATATTAAAATTATATTTATTTTTATATAAAATATATATTTTTATAAAATGATTTAATTCACTTGTTCAAGTTCGGGAAATAAATAGAAAACTTGCAATATTATATAGAATAATAATAATTTATTGAAACTTTATAAATACATGCTAAACCTGGGCATTTAAATTATACACTCGGATATAAATTATGTTTCCTATTTTATTCAATTTCCACCTACTACGTATTTCCATTTCAAATTTCAAATAAGACTTGCTTACGCGCCAAGCACAACCAGCCAGTATTTTGCAGCCGTCGCACGGCAACACTTACACAAGAAATACTGGCCACACATGGAGTTGCTGGCAGAGAGGCAGACAGCCAGCCAGCCAGGCAGTCAGGCGTAAACTTAGAACATTGTAGCCATTCCCAGTATTTAGCTGGCAACACAAAAAGCCGGTTTCACAAACAACTCCGACTGCCGTTTGTCAGTTCAGTAATAAACAGACGTCGAACGCACGCGGTTCTCCTGAAAATCGTATATCGTGTATCTGCGACTGGGCGCTACGTATTTGGCTCTGCCAGCTGCACCCCTCCTCGCGCTCGACAAAAATACACAAAAAAAAAAAAAGGCAAAAAGTAAAATAAAATAAAAGTGGAAGTAGAAGCTGAGGCATAGCACCCACAAATAACAAAAATATAAAGCCGGTTCGGTGCGCAGGCACGTCAAGGATGCAATGCATTGAATATTTTGTATCTTTCGGATACAAATTAAGTTGATTTGTTGCGCTCGCCTTGTGTGCGCTTCGTTTACGTTTATTTCGGTTCGGCTTTAAGCTGCCAGCCAGCCAACCATTGCCTGCCTGGGTAATTGAACTGCAACCCATTCCATAAGCAATCTACGGCCCCGTCTTCGCCACTGCATTTTGTGTATCTAGATACCTTTGTCGGTGTACCGGTGTCGCTGCCATTACAATTTGACGACAGCAGCTGAGGCAACCGAGGCAGCAGCGGGCAATGAGTATCTTGGCTGCTTGTCGCTTGTCAATCTAGGCGCTGATAAAAAAAAAAAAAACGCAACCACGAAACATAAACCAACAACAACAACAACAATCGCATATAAAAAAATAAAATAAAAAAGAGCAAGTGCCGTGAGTCGTGTGCGTATCTTTTCTGCTTTTGGTCGCCGTGTTCAGTGATAAATGCATTTCATGCGTTCCAACTATGTAAATACCAATTTAATTTGAGTGTCTATAGTAAATATCAAACCCCTCGCCCCGCCATCAGATACAAAGCAAAGCGTTAAAAAAGGCAGTCACCAGTCATCAGTTGGAATCGCTGTCGTCGTTTGTCGTTCTCGTCGCCGTCTCCGCCGTCATCGTCGTCGTCGTCATCATCCTCGTCCGACTGGGGCTGGCAACCAAATATTGAATATTTACACATGCATTGCGTTGAGTGGAGTGCATTTTCGAGTGGCTGCACTTAGCGAGCGTATAGCCCACTGCGGCATCTAGGGATATTCAGAAATACTGCATACATACATACATATATACATATAACTTTGAGTTTGAATATATCATCAGTTCGTCAGCACGTAATATTCACATTCAGCGTGTATCGGTGCGCGTGTGTAAGTGTGTGTAATTGTGTGAGTGTCGTGTTATCATATAGTTTGCTAATTGGCTCCGCTCAGAGAGCTCTCTGAAAGAGAAGACACTCTCCGACACTCCACACTCCTTCACGAACATCGAATTGACTGAGAATGCCCATCATCATCATCATCAGCATCATGGATATGAATATGTTGTTGATGCTTAGTCTGGCATTCACTGTGCTGGGTAAGTGCAATTCAGAAGCAATTCAAGAACTGAATAAAAGAAAAAGCAAAACCAAAACAGAACTGAATTGAAATAACATTAAGTAAATATTTATAACTAAATGGTATAAGCGATAAAGAGCATTTGCTGCAGTTGTCCTTTTGACTCAAGTAGTTGACATGAATTGACGTAAGTCGTTTTGAGTTAATATTTATGGCCAATTGAGAAGTAATCGAAAGGCAATAGTAATTAAGATGCTGGTAATTAAAGAAGGTAAAGGCAGTGGGAGTAAATTCTTTAGTCGTTCTTAAATTAGAAACTTGAATTACCGAATTTATTTAATGTTGAAATAAAATTTAACATAGAAACAATAAATGATTTATAAATAATATAGAATTTATATTAAATAATATATCAAAAAATATCAAAAAATAAAAAAAAATATTAAAATTATATACCAAAAAATTAAATAAAATAGTAAATAAAGAAATAAGAAAAACTATGCAAAATATATTTAAAAATTATACAAATAAATTTTTATAAAAATGATTACAACAAATATAGTAATTTAAATTATATATAATATGAAAACAATTCATTTAAACAAAAATAAATAATATGCATATTATATATTTTATATTTTACTTGTTTTTTTGTGGCATTCAAAAGAAAACCCAATTTTATAGGCTTCAGTCATAAAAATGAAAATTTAAAATATATAATTATATATTAAATATACAACAAATTAAATGAAATGATAAAGAAAAATAATATTCATTTATATTTGTATTATATTTGACTTTTTATTTATTTATAAATGATTTATGCTATTTAAAGCCATAAGTTTCAAATATCTCTGGTGAAACTATTAAACTTGAGCACCTAGATTCAATATACATATATTTATTTAAAATATATAAATAAATATTTACATACGCCTATTACATAGCACTGCATATAAAATTCAATAGAAAAGTGTAAAAAAACAAATAAGTAAGACTCACTTGAATTGCTTTTTTAACCAAGCAGAAAAATATAAAATGGAACGTTTGAGTTTGCCTTTGGCTTACCTGTACAATGCCTAACTAGACTGTGCAAGGTAAGCTGGCTGCCATAGAAAGTCGGCTAGCGTAATAAGTCGACTCCATTTCCATTCTTAAGCCAAGTTGTAGGTGCTCAGCGTTCATTGTGCAAATTCTGTGCTGTAGTCCAATGGTCTGGCTTCCTCAAAGAAACCAAACCGAACCCAAACCCACAACCAAACCCAACCCAGCGCAGCGCAGCCCAGTCCAACCACATTGAGCTCGAATTACGAAACTAAAGCAAGATGTGAGCCCAGAAGCCGACAGCGACCGCAGCAATTGAATCTGAAAGCAAACGGCGTGCAAAATGAGTCAATTAACAGGCAACCGGCAGGGGCAGGGGCAGAGGCACAGGCCACCGTGCTAGAGCTGAAGACTAGGTCCTGGTTCTAGTCAAAGGGACGACCCATGGCAGATGATGAGCGGAACTGCAAGGATATGCCGGCCAAGTTCAAAATAAAGTCGTTAGGCAAAGAACAAGCAATGCAAACAATGCCAAGAACATAACAAAAGAGGGAGGGAGCGAAAGAGACAGAGAGAGAGAGAGAGAGAGAGAGAGAGAGAGAGAGGCAGAGGGACAGCCAGGACCTGCCAGGCAGACAGACAAAAAGGATCGTCATTGGCACTTGAAGTGCGGCAAGAGACGCCGAAAATTCAGCTAATCAAATGCATTTGACGCTTGAGAAATTGAGATTTCGTAGAGACATCGTAGCTGTGCACAATTATGCAAAACTATAGGCACACAAGTATGTGCGTGTGTGTGGGTGTGTGTGTGTATTTTGTGTTTTGTGTTTGACAGGACACGCTTAAAACTGCTGACTGTTAAGTAGCACAAAGGCAAACAGCCGCAGACAAAAGGCAACCGGAGCCAGAACTCGAGCTGGGACAGAATCGACGTTGCAGTCGCATTCATTGCCTGTGGCAAATTTCAAATCTGTGCAACGCTCAACGTCCATTATTTGTATGGCAAATAATAAGGCAGTCTAGCTTGCTCTCTCTCTCTCTCTCTCTCTCTCTCTCTCTCTCTCTCTCGCTCTTGCTTCTCTTTGTGTGTAAGTCTTTCTGTGGCACTCATAATTTGTTATTCAAGCATGCAAAATGCTGCATGCAACATGCCATGCCATGCCCTACCATGCCCTGCCATGCCGGACAACCCACACACACACACACAGAACGAGAGAGAGAGAGAGAGAGAGAGAGAGAGAGCGAGTCAGAGAGATCTGGCCTGACAGCTGTTATGCGAGGCAGCAACTACTATATATGTACATATGAATATGCAGTCACCACACAACTTGCCCCCTTTTTTTCTCATTTTCTTTTTTAGGATTTGCAATGGCAAACTTTAAGTTCATGTCGAGCACTCATAATTGCATGAATTAGACGTGTATTGCAAATCTCTAGTGCCCCTCACTCACATCGAGCATTGTTTCGCTGTGTGTTCAGATTAGATGGGCCAGAGACTCGTTGAAACCACTTCATATTATTCAACGAGCTGCTGGAGCCTGCGAGAAAATGATATACATACATATGTATGCATGCACATATGTATGTATGTGTGTGTATATATGCTAGCACATATGATTTTCGACTCAACTTTGGGATTACTGAATGTGAGCAGTAGAAGTTGCTAGTGTAGACTGTTGCGAAGTGTGTGTGGATTTGCGGGATAGAGTCTCTATATAAAGTTGTATAATTCATTTTTTAACAAAAATATTAAATTGGATATAATAAAATATTTAATTTAAGAAATAAAATCATTTTTTAATACTTTATATTAAGTATTTTTTATTAAATATTATATATTTTAAATTAAATTATATATATTTTTTTTATTTTTGCTGTGAATTTGTAAAACATTTATTGTGTATTAGATATTTTTTAAATATTATTATACATTATTTATTTATTTATTATACCCTAACAAATTGAAATTTTAATTATTTATTATTATTTATGTATAGTATATTAGATATTTCTTTAATATTAAATAAATAAAAAATATTAAATAAAGTAAATATTAAAACTTCGCAGATATTTAAAATATTTAAATAACGCTTTGAGTGTATAGTGTTAAAGTTTTTTTTTTTTTAATTCTATATGAAGTCCTATTAAATAGTAGACGAAAATGTTTTCAGTCAAATATATTATTATTAATATAGTCAGAACAGTTAGGCATAATGAAGTCTTCCAATATAAATATTAGATGAGTTATTTAGACATTTACTCGCTTGGATAATAATAATTATAGACCGTTCTAAAAAAATATTATTTAAATAATTATTATTAATATTTAAATGGTGCCTTTAAAAATCTATTTTAATTAATTTTAAAAGGTTTTACTAAGCAATCTCAAGAAAATATATTCTTATTTAATAATTCCTGCAGAGTAAAAAGCAAATCAAACTAATGTAATTTATCTATTATATAATATAATATGAAATAATAATAGATAAATAACAAAAGAAATACACATACACATATAATCTCCCTCAAAATCATTCTCAATTTCAAGCACTTTTGTTACACTTCTCTACAATAATAACAGGGTACAAAAAGTCACATCATTCGAATGACTAGAGTGACTAAACAAGCAGCGCACAAATGGACATCCTTCTACTTTGTTATTTTGCTTTTATGTTTATTTTCATTTTTGTGTCTATTTTACTTTTTATTGTGGCATTTCATTGCTGTTTACTTTGATTCGTCGCTGTTTCGCCTTGCTGCAAGCCCTACATCAAACTTTTGACGTGTAATTGTCATGCACATTCAGTTCGAGCTTTCATTCACAGTTTGCCCTGTCTCTCCCTCTCTCTATTGCCATCTTTGTGTGTTTCCTTCAGGTTGACTGCTTCGCTGTTTCAATGCCTTTCCCATGTTGACTTGCAGTTTTCCAAAAGGTTTCCCAGTGCTGACTCTAGAAATGCCAGAAATTCTTGACTGACAGCTGAGTTTTTCCTTTGGCTGTTGTCTCCTCCTTCTCCTCCTACTCCTGCTGCTTTCGCTTTAGTCTGCCAAGCAATTCAAATGCCACCCGTAGTGTTCACGTTGTTGTTGTTGTTGTTGTTATTGCTTTCAATAACAATAACAAGCAGCAAGCCTATCAAGAGTCTAATTCAAGTGCTGACTGTGCCACATAGATCTCTGTTTCGGACTCCTGCTTATCACGGCGATATTTTCGCATTCATTGCGCTTAATCGACAAATATTGCCCAGCCCACCACCACACACAATTTGTGGCAGTCTCAGCAGTTGGTCGCCGACTGTCTGATTTGAGTATTGGACCATTTGCGGAACTCGAACACTCCAACAGTCGAATGTAGCGCAAACAAACGAACTAATTATCACGCACACACAATCAGACTGACCATCTGATAGGCAGACAGACAGACAGACAGACAGACAGATAGTCATGGAAGGGGCACCGATGAAGCTGACGCTGATGCTGATGCTGGAGTCCCGCTGCTTGGACTGTGTTCAGCCTGCCACATCAACACATTTCTATAGACCTCCAGAGGGTATTACAGCTTTCTCAGGAACTATGTAACAGAGTAGAGTATATAGAAATTTATATAAATGAATGGCTCAATAATAGTTAAAAGTGGAAAATTTGAAAATATATCTCTTTATATATCATTATCATAGTTGAGAAGCTTCCAGGCAGATTCTACTCTCATTACATGGAACTATTCATAAAGTGTATAAAGTCTTCTACATGCAAGATATTCTCTTTTTTTTTTTTTGCCCTACACAACTTTGCGCTTGACTTTTTTGCTCACGTCAGCGCAATCAAGACGAAATAAACCGAATCGAACCAAGTCGTACCGGGGGCGCATATTTCTTTAATCGACGCCTTTGAAGGAGTGAGAGATGAAGGCAGCGAGTTGGGACTCTGGTTGCAACAACAAATTAAATCGATTCTGCTTCACTGACGCACTGACTAACTGACTGACTGGCTGGCTGGTTGGTTGGTTGGTTGTTCGTGGTAGAAAGACTCAAGCGCCTGCCTGACAGCCTTTGTGGTTGACTTTGTGGCTCCGTCTTTGTGGTGTATCATAACACGTCGCTGGCTATGTGACTGGCATATGATTTGCCAAAAGCTCAACCAACCAACAACAATATGAACAACATGAGCAACACGAACAACACGAGCAACAACAACAATGCAAACGAGTACAAACCAAATGAGTTTAATGATGTTGCTGTCTGCTTTGGACTGCTTATTGATTCCATGTCCTGCCCCGCCTCAAAGTGGAGCTGCTGTCGAGGTGTTTTCTCAAATTGCTTCAATTAGTGCCCAAATATAATGGCCTTCGTTTTGTAGTTGTTGCTCCTCCTCAGGTTCCCTCTTAAAAGAGATCCACACGGCTTGTACCACAATCAAAAATAATCGTCGTTGAATTGCTTGCCAAGTTCCCTTTTACTTAGTTCTCGCTCTCTGTCTCTATGTCCCTTCTTCTTTGTTACCAGGTAAAACAATTTAATGGGTGTGTGTGTAAGGTGGCGCCTTATGCGAATCACCTTAATGGTAATCCTTATGAAGGCAAGCGTAAGCTTAAGAGTTCAACAACTATATAAAAGAGATATATTGTGATAAGCTTTAGCTTAAAGCAAGATTTGCTTGGAGAGAGAAATTGACTGACTTAGTAATCGTATAATTCTCTCAATATATAAATATAATATTACTCTGAGTACAACTCGAAAAGATATTTGTTTATTGATATGCAAAATTCAATCCATTAAACCCTTCTAGCTTGCCAACCAATTCCATGACCATTTGCATGTGCAATTATACTCTTTTGATATACCCTTTTGATCATAAATATATGTATGGATATGTAAATATATAAGTGAATATTTTATTATTTGTACACTAAACCAAAAATAAATTATGTTTGCCGTAAATTCCATTTGCGGCCGGCTGATTGCATTAAAATATTCGCCTGCACTTTTTACTGGTATACTGGTAGCATTTTTTTGTATAACCCAGACACAGGTCCAGGGCCAAGCCGAGGCTTTTAATTATGATGTGCATCAGCGCAGAGTACGTTGTTGCTTTGTGTTTTACCAGTTATACACTAACAAGCAAGCGTATATACCTTAGAAACATTGATAAAACATATAAACATATGACATATAACATGAAACATATAACATATAACATATACATAATAACATATAAAATCTAACATATAAAAATAAATATAACATATAACATATAACATAAGCATATAACATATAACATATAACATATAACATATAACATATAACATATAACATATAACATATAACATATAACATATAACATATAACATATAACATATAACATATAACATATAACATATAACATATAACATATAACATATAACATATAACATATAACATAAACTATCACATATAACAATAAATATAAATATAACATTATGATACAGATACATATAACATATAACTATAACATTATAAAACTATAACATATACATTATACATATAACATAATTATAAATTAACATATAACCATATAACTATAACATATAAAAATATTAAGATATAAACAATAACATATAAATATACAAACATTTAATAACATTTGATAACATATTACATCTAACATATAAAAATAACATATAACATAGAAAATATAACTATAAACATCTAACATATAACATATAACATATAACATATAACATATAACATATAACATATAACATATAACATATAACATATAACATATAACATATAACATATAATAGAGTATTTAAAGTGCGTATAAGTTGTATGTTTTTTTATTTTTATTATTATTTTTTTACATCATTTTAAACACATATTGTATGTAATTTTTTGTGTTTTCCCGACACGCAACTGCGCCTGTGTTTATGCTTTGTAATATTTTGTTTTTGCCGTTTGGAGCTTAACAAAATTGCATTTAGCTTAAACACTGTAATTTGAGTCGCTTAAGCGCATTTAATTTGCTTAAACCACTTTAATTAAACGCAATTATGCTAAATGTAATTTTTGTTAATTATATTAAATGGCCGTGGAGTCAGGGCAGCAGAAAAAAAACCCTTTTGACTGTATCTACATTTTATTAAATGTGTTATATTTGACTGAAGTTTTTTAAATTTAAGAGGATTTATTTAATATATAAAGTTGTATTCTATATGAGCTAAGGAGCTACAGAATGTGGAAACAAAACAGAAATTTATAATTCATGAATAGAAAAACCTTAAATTTCTTCTTAGCTTAGGTCAGCAATACATATGTATATGTTTAGCTTACCATATAAAAAGTATTCACATGTCATCCAACTATAATCCATCTTCTCTGTCTTTCGTTTTTTCGTTCATTAAAGCACCTGGTTTGGCCAGCTCATCGCGTTTCATTCAACCGCCCCAGAGCCAGGCCATCGTTGAGAACGATGCGGTTGACTTTAGCTGCCAGGCCAGCGGTCCCTCCGGCGACTTGCACTATGACTGGCTGCATAATGGTGAGTACCATGCCAGAGTTGGTTCGACAACATGCTTAGCTAAAGCACTCCTTCCGGCATTCAATGCCATTGCAGGTCAGCAAATCGTATATGACAGCCGCGTCCTGCAAATTGGCTCCAATTTGCATATCGAGTCGGTGCAGCGCGAGGATGCCGGCGATTATGTGTGCATCGCAGCCAGTGCGGCCAGCGGTGCCAGGCAGGCGTCGCCTCCAGCTAAATTGAGCGTGATATGTAAGTACCCAAACCACAGACAAAACTAATAATTGAGTGTATGCCAAAATGTCGACTATGATTGCGATAAGTACTTAAAGATATAAGCAATTTTTTTGAGCTGAACTCAAGTCTCAAATTAACCAACATAAAGTCGACAAATCGTCTATATATTGAGCCGCTAAGTCTTATATTTGTTTAAAATAAATTAGTAAATATTATATTTGATTAAATTAATTTCTAATAATAATAATAATAGTAACTTATTTGAATTGTCTACTGCCTGTCATTGATTAATAGCAAATTTATGATTGGGTCTGTCTAGCCACTGCATACAGTTGACTTCCCTTTTCCGGCTAGCTAGCTTAGCCTGATCAGAGCTGCAAGCTGGCAAAGGTGCAGAAGCATAAAAACACACAAATAACAGCAACATTGATGAAAGATAAAAAGCAAAACTTTTGATGTACATACGTCACGCACAACAAACGCCTGCCTCATGCCCCGCCTCCTCCTGCTCGGCTCTGCTGTACAGGAAGTGCAGTGCAATGCATTTACCAGCCAACGTTGCGTGGCCAAAACGAAGATACAGCAAAAGAAATAAGAAATGACAGAGAGTGAGATAGAGAGAGAGAGAGAGAGAGAGAGAGAGAGATAAAGGGTGTGTGAGCGAAAGGGAATGAAGAAGATCCATGCAGCCAAGTGGCAAGTGCAGTTGCAGTTGCAGTTGCAGTTGATGTTCCTGTTCTTGTGCCCCTCGTCAGAGTCGGCGTCATGTGATTGATGTTCATTTAGTTGCATTGCCTTTAAGCAGAAAAATGCATAAATTTAACAAACAGTCGCTGCCCCTTGGCTCCCCTTTGCCATCCCACTGCACGCTGTGTGCAAGTAAACAAAGCGTGTGGAAGTTTTATGCACAATCTGTGCTGCATGTGCTGCATGTGTGTTGCTGCTTGTTGTTGTTGTTGTTGTTGTTGTTGCTGGTGGCTGTCAGCACCGGCTGCTAGCTGATCAAAGAGGCTGCAGCATAACTCCAACCAATTTATAGCGTCTCGCGCGCTCCACACTCAAGTGTTTTAGCTAATTAATTAACTAATTAATTTGTAGTTTTTGGAACTTGATTTTAATGGCAGCCTGCCTGGCTGGCAGCTCGCCTCTGTTGAAAGGTCGCTAAATGTCTTCGAACAAGAGCGTAGCAAAAGAATACAATTTATTTGAAGAGTTGGAGATATACGCTGTGGCGCCACTGAATGGCCAAGGGCTAAGTGGGTTAATGTGTGTGCCCCACTCTTAAATTATTCAGATAGACAGACAGAAGCTATTAAAAGATGCATAGGGTCATCGTTCATCTATCTGCCGATAGATGGCGTTGCTTCCCAATTCTTTGTGTCTGATTGGAACTTTTCTCATTAGAAGTAAATATTTAAGCACAACAAGATTTCACTTGCAACATTTATAAATTATATATAAATTAAACACTATAATTTTTTTAGAATATATGAAATAACATGATGATGATGTTGTCGAAACGCGTCAATAAAAATATATCGAAAATATATAGAAAATTATTATTTACGCCAACAGCTCGCATGAATTGATTTTGTTTATAGCGTTGCAAAAACAATGCAATAATAGTGCGCTTGAATGCAATGCATATTCGAATATGAATTTCACTATTTGTTGCAGTGCAGAGCTAACGAATGACTCTGCAGATTCGAGCAGACAGACTAGAAAAAGAACCAACTCAACTGAACTCAACTCAGCTGAGCAGGAGCCATAGCAAAATAGCAAAAGCAAAACAGAGTCAGACTAGAGCCAGACGACTGGCAGCCAGTCGGACAGACAGACAGACGGTGAATTGAAGAGACAAACACAGCGTAAAGGGGTTGTTGGACTCTCGCTGCAAGGATAACTCAAGGATACACAAGGACCAACAGCTGAGCTGAGTTACGTGTGTGTGTGTGTGTGTTTGTGCCATGGAAACGAAGTTGGATATTCTTGCAGGAGGGCCTTACCAGTAATCCAAGGCAACGGGCATGCTGAAATGTACATGGAAATGAAATGCAACATTAACACGAAACATAAACATAAAATGAGAAATGGCAACAGCAACAACAACAATGGCAACCGAGCAGCAACCCAGCCAAAGTCATAAAAACCAAACAAAATGCAAAGACACACAGTACAAAAGGGGGCCACATTTGGAAAAGGCAACCACGCTGTGGACAAACCAACCCTCAGCAGCAGCGATACCCACTGCGATTCCCTTTACCCCATCCCAACCCACATAGCCGACATTGTGCACACCGTCACCCCCATTGAATGCTGTCATCGTTGTTGCTGTTGTTGTTGTTGTTGTTGTTGTATCTGTGAGCTATACACAAGTTCAAGTTGACTGCAGTTGGCAAGTTGGGTTCTTTCTATATTTTGTCGGTGGGCCATGTGGATAATTTTCATTTGGTGAATGCCGGAAAAACGCATAAAATTTTACGATCCCAAGCTTGAAAACATTAAAGGGACGCGCAGACAGAAATTGTAGTCAGCTTTTTGGCGCGTCTCTCTGTCCTTCCATTTATCGCAGTCTCTCTCGCATCGTTCCTTTTTCGCTTTCAGTCTGGTCTATTTAACACACTCTTGATTCAATGCGTTAAACGGGTATATTTATTTATATATAAATATTTGAAAAATTATTATAATTTTTATATCATTTAATTCGATTGACTTTTCTCGATGTTGTCTATTTTTAAGACACAAATTCTGAGCTTGTCTCACTTTTTATTTTGTTTGAATTTATATTGTTTAATTTCTTATTCTTTCGTTAATTCTTTTGAATATGATTCATTCAAAAAATTGTTTATTTTAAATATCTTGATTGGCTCGGTTTTTATAATAGTAAATGGAGTGTCCCACATATTAATAAATATATATATTTTTGTATGCCAAATATTCTCTATCTATAAAGTGGTATCTATTGGTCGGCTAACTGCATTCCCAGACGCCTTCACTCGCAGCTTTGATCATTAACAAAAACTTTCAGCCATTGAGTAGATCTGAAAACATTTTCTCTCTCAGATAATCGAATGCTTAACGTTTTAATTTGAAAACAGTTTGACCAGTGCAGAGCGCGTTCAACTTTAATTAAAGATACGAACGCACAGATACCGCAGGGCTTAGACCAAATGCTGCTCTGGTCAGCTGGCCATAAATTTTGTCATGAAACTCACCAGTCTTAGCGCAAGGACAAAATTAATGGAGATAAAAGATTTCGATTGCAGGGTAAAAGACATTTAGTGTCTAACGTTTTCAACTCCATTCAATGATAATTGAAGAAAAAATGTATATAAAATTTGAATAAAATATATTAAATGCATATAAGAAAAAATCTTATTCGGCTTTTATAGGTCTATTTTTCTTCCCGATAATCAATCATTAATTTTTCCTCCTAAAAATGCAATTTCATATCTTTATAGTTTGTTTTTTTTTTTTTTTTACAAATGTAATATAATAAAAATTTCTAAGTTTTCCTTGCAAACATTCAACAAGTCTTGTTTTTAAATTTAAATAAAATGAATTTAAAAAAAAAAAACATATATATATATTCCGATATGTATATGTATATGCATATATGTTTAATATATATAGTATGTATATATTGCATATCTAGCTCTGCGGCTAAAACAAAACAAAAACGCTTTGAGCGAGTTTTTAGCGTAAGCTAAATAGAAATAAATAAATAAACAATGAATCAATTTTCAGCGCATTTATCATGCAAATAATCAGTGCTATGGCACTCTGGTATATATGTATGTACATACAAACGTATATCGATAAGTCGAGTTTTGAGAAAAATATAGCTCTTGCAATTCGGGGACTTTGTGGAATAATTCAGTTTCGATTTGAGCCCGAACCGGACAATACAACTTGATAATGGATTATTTTAAGCCATCCTCCGATATGCTGAAAGCCTTCACGGCAGGATTCACAGATCAGAGTCTGGCAGCAACAAGCAGTGAATTTGAAAATTATCTTAAATCGCGTGTTTTGAACAAAGATAATATCGTAAAAATACTGAAAACTTTGCTTAGCATAGAGGACATAACCGAAATGCAGCTATATGCTAATCTAATGCACTCAAACTACGTAAAGTATGATGAAAATAGTCGGCAATTCTTTATAAATTTAAAAATTGATAGTATCCGAAATAAAGCTAAGGACATATTGATCCCTTACATGGACGAAGTGGTGCTCGTGTCGAAATTAAGTGCGATTTGTGATCCGCTGCCAACGGATCACATACTCTGCTTAATTCCGCACAAATCCGAGACTCTTCCATGTGAACCAAAAACAAATCATCGTCATGTTGGCAAAATTACGTCGGTGAAACACAATCAAATTTGGTTTCAATTGTGTGAAAGAAAAGATGATAATGAGATTCAAGATCAGCGATCATTGATTCACAATCAGCCGAGAAAAATTACATATACAATGCTAGATCCGAGGGATGTGCTTAATGTGGAGTTCACCGTAATCTTTCGTTCTCCTCGAATACCATTTATTTTAAAATATAACGCCTTAAATAATTTGGAAAAGTGCAGGAATACGCTTCAATACATATTTCCGGAATCAAATGTCTTGAATCATCACGATTCACCACCGATCACCAACACCCTGCATGTCGACGACTTGTTCAACGAATCGATAGCAACAAATCCTGAACAATTATTAGCCATACGGCAGATCATTGCTGGGCCCGACTTAAGAGCGCCCTACATTGTGTTTGGCCCTCCAGGTATGTGATTCAAATTCTCCCACCCGATCACGTGCTCAACTCAGTAATTCATTTAAGGTACTGGCAAAACCACAACAATTGTCGAGGCCATACTACAATTATATGTTAATCACAGTAATTCATGTATTCTGGTTACATCTGGCTCGAACTCGGCGTGTGACACGATTGCATTAAGGATATGCGAAGTTATTGCGAGTGAAAGCTTTCTAAATCTAGCCGAAACACCAAAAATTTGGGAATCCAAATTGGAATTCACGCGCATTTATTCGAAATCTTACAACAAACCCATTGATCCAAAGCTTAAAAAATTTTTCCAATGTATATTTCCGGCAGAAAAAGAACGTTATTTAGAGGTCTTAGAGGGGCGTAAGATTATTGTGGCTACATTATGCGGCGTTGGTCTATTGTATTATCTGACAGAAATTGATCACTTTTCTCATATTTTCATCGATGAGGCGGCCGCATCGATGGAGGTCGAATCATTAATGGGAATTGCGGGCGTTAGGCAAAGCAGTTGCCATGTTATACTATCCGGAGACCATAAGCAATTGGGTCCAGTCGTAAAGAGCAAACGTGCGCAATCCCTGGGATTGGGCGGATCCCTAATGGAACGCCTGCTTCTTAACGAGCTGTACAAGGTGGACGACGATGGCAACTATGATACCAGACACCAGGTACGTTTACGTCGGAATTACAGATCCCATCCGGAGATCGTTGGCATCTACAATCATCTGTATTACAATAATCAGCTGATACCCTTGGCACCGCTTGAAAAGGTTAATCAAGCCACCAACTGGAGCCTTTTGCCAAAGGGCGAATTTCCAATCCTATTTAAAGCCACGTATGGAAGAACAGAGCGCGAACGCTATTCCACCAGCAGCTTCAATGTGATGGAGGCTGAGGTGGTCCATTGGTTTGTAGAGCGTCTTCTGGAAGATGGCCTTGGTAACGATATAAAAGTACAGCCGAATGAAATTGGTATCATTACACCATATTTGGCTCAATGCAAGCATTTAAAAAGCATGCTTCACTCTGAGGTGGAGGTTGGCAGTGTGGAGAGCTATCAGGGTCGTGAAAAGCCAATAATTATAGTATCATTGGTTAGCTCATTCAAGAATCCACACTTTCTATCTAATCCAAGACGCGTGAATGTATTCCTGTCCCGTGCCAAGCAACTAATGATACTGATTGGAAATCCAGATACTTTGAGCGAAAACGAAGATTTTCAATACATCATCAATAAGTGCAAACAGCATGGCAACTATCTAAAGGACTTAGAAAAGCTCAAAAAGAATACACTGTTTGAATCGTGTAGATATAGACATACGAAAACCGTATTACAAAATGGCATGGTGCCACAGGAAAAGGAAAAAGAATCATTTTCTCAAGCAAGCAGCTCATTATCCGCAAGCTCTATGGGTTATCTGGAGAAGAAGTTGAAAGATCTTGATATATGGAAAATATCACAACATACTCGAAATGACATGGTGCCACAGGAAAAAGAAAACGATACTCAAGCAAGCAGCTCAGCATCCACAAGCTCTATGGGTTATCTGGAGAAGAAGTTGAAAGATCTTGATATATGGAAAATATCACAACATACTCGAAATGACATGGTGCCACAGGAAAAAGAAAACGATTCTCAAGCAAGCAGCTCAGCATCCACAAGCTCTATGGGTTATGGAAAGTAAAACTACATAGATAACATGTTTTTATATTCAATATTCAATATTTATCAAACATATCACTTACATACATACATATATAAATATATGTATATTATATACAGTATATCTTAACCACATCATATGTACATATATGCAATTTATATTCAGTTCAATTCAACCGAAGCCTTCAAATGGGTCAATATAAGCTGCTTAAGTGGGCGTTGCCGCAGCGTAAACTATTTCTATGGATTCCCCTTCTTTAGGCAAACAAACAATTTTCACGTAAACTAAATAGAGTTGGTCGTCTGTACGCGAAATGAATAATTTTTGATTATCAATTAATTACATTTTTATTACAATAACAAAAACTGCAGGGCAGTACACTGCAGCTTATCTTATCAGAACCTATTCGATTCCTTGTGCCTTTGACAAAATAAGACGCAGCCGGCACACTTTCGGGGTAAGACAGAGATCCGACAAACGGCTTTAAGTGTCAGTGATAACCAGAAACTACTTCCACACCCGCGCTATTCGTATACCTCTCTAATTCTGTTGCCCACTCTTCGACGTTGAGATACGCTGTATGAACTGTTTACTCGGCGGGGCTAGTTTACTTCACCTATCTTCTATTCATTTTTAATACGGCTCCTAGCCCGAGTTGAGACAATTGTTTACATTATTGTGGTTTATGCTCAACCATTCTTTAGTTTACGACTCTTTTTTTCCGTTGCTTCGGAACGTTTGCCTGTCCTCCATTCGTCCATTGAACATTGCATCAACGTCTGACTGATGATCGTCTTCTTCTGCAACTCCTTACATTGTTATTTGAGGAGGTGGGGTGCAGGTGTTAACTGATGTATCTGTTGCTAGAATTTCTCTTCGACGATCCGGACGTCAAATCTAAATATACGACTTGAAATAGCCGTTGTCGAAATTTAAAATACTAATGTAATTGCCAGGGATTTAAAATTTGAATGCATACAAAGATCAAATATTTAAATACGATTATAACGTATACATATATACATATATTAATAAAATTAAATTAAAAAATAAAAACAAAGGGAATTTATGAAAACTTTGTATAACATATATTAATTATCACTCATAAATAAATATATACATATGAATACATATATGTAATTAAAAACAATTCCGTTTATTTCTGTGTGCCCAATGTGTAAATTCCAAAAAATACTAAATACTAAATACTCATTGCGTATTTGCACTTTGTATGGTTAGTGGTATTTGTCTATATCGATATATCGAATACTTATTCTTTTTTTTTTTTCAATTTTTTTAAAGTCGATATAAACTCACATTTTAATGTAAGAAATTAATATTACAAGAAAAACAACTTGCTTATCGCTCAGAGTGAGCAGTATATAATTATGTACATATGACGTCATTGGATGAAACCGGAAT
The DNA here is from genome assembly GCA_030914345.1 of Drosophila koepferae. Classification (NCBI taxonomy): domain Eukaryota; kingdom Metazoa; phylum Arthropoda; class Insecta; order Diptera; family Drosophilidae; genus Drosophila; species Drosophila koepferae. The sequence continues at coordinate 2,585,228 of JAUESR010000211.1, forward strand.
ACCATCGCTTCACTTTTTTTATATTGCGCTTAAATTATACATAAATAGCATTCATACACAAGCATATCTGTATGCATATGTACATACATACATACATATATGCATAGACAGATGTATGCAAGCGCAGATAATAGCGTGTGCGATAGATATACATATGTATATATGTATGTATGTATATAAATTAAATTGTAAGTTTTATACACTTACAGATACTCCTTTTAAAACATTGTGTGGCGATATTGTAACTAACATCATATACATACATATGTATGTACATACATTATAGAATTTTTTGTATGTAAAGTTTGAAAATTTCTTAGAAAAAATTTCTTCAAATAAAAACGACTTCAAAATTTGGCGACAGCTCTTTATTCACTTATCTGGAAAAGACGTACTTATGTGCATGTACATATGTATGTATGTATATACATACATATGTATGTATATTAGTAATTAACTACATAGAAGAGAATCTGCAATACCCTGCGCCTACGATTAGAAAGCGAAAGAGGGAGTTTGGATAGTTACATAGTTTTTTTAATATTAAAATAAATGAATCTCATTTTAAATATAAATTAAAAAGGTTATTGATAATTTTGATATGTTTCACTATTCTTACTAGCCACTATTACACAACGCGAAGTATACCAAGCGGATACTTGTTATAGGGTATGCGCTGAGAGAAACCGAGAGCGTGAGTGAAATCAAATTACTCTCAACTGTTGCATGTGAACGTTGTGAATGTGAAGTCTGTGTGTTTGCGTGAGTGTGCCCGTATATGTATGTACATATTGCACACTCATACATACAAATGATACAGTCATTACGAAGAACTTTGAGTTTTGTGATTCCCATTAAATTCAGTTGCGAATCGATCGATGAGCGAGTCTCGAGCTGTTTAGTTGCTGCTGTCACTGTCAGTACCAAACTAATCGTTGAGAGAGAGCAGAGTGTGTTTGCGTGCGCTGCATTTAGTGTGTGCGTTCTTATCAATACAATCAAGTTGATTTTTTGCTACAAATAAAATGAGTAATTTAGGAAAGTATCTGCCCAGCAAAGAAATGTTGCGCGCCTTGGAACTGGAATTTTCAGACGAAATTCTCACTAAAACCGATGCAATTTTTGGCTCATATTTGAAGACACGTCAATTGACCTTTGAAAATGCAAGTTCCGTGTATAAGATGTTACTGAGCATTGAGGATTTAAGCACAACGTTGCTGTACTCTCAAATCATGCAGTTCAATGTGCCAGTCGAATTGACCAAGGCGGGAAAATTATGCATCAAACTGTCTCTAAAAGCTAATCCTATAATGTTTGTACCCTTGGTGGACGAAGTTGTCCTTCTGCCCGTAGGCACTTTGTCGCCTGCACTAAAGCCAACGGAACGCATTATGAAACTTTTAAGTGCAGTTGGAGAAGTTTTTGATATAACGAATGTCACGAAAGAATGCATTGTATTTACTCCAAATCGGTTCTCCAATGTTTCGCTAAAAAAAATTTATAACAGAAATTTTGATGTAATTTTTCGTTCGCCACGAATACCGTTCCGTGTAATGCATCTATCACTGAATCGATTTACAATAGACCCACATACGCGTCGCTATCTATTTCCACTTCCGAATACACCGAAAATAAGCAGAGATTTGGTTAAATTCACCATAAAATCATTAATAAACGATCAAATTAAATCTAATCCTGAACAATTGGAAGCCGTTCAGCAGATCGTTACTGGACCCAATCCAAATTTGCCCTACATTCTGTTTGGACCTCCAGGTAAGACAGAGCGAAAGTTTGTGACAAAATGAGAATAATTGAATAATCACAAAACCACTTACAGGCACTGGCAAAACGACGACGATTGTGGAGGCAATCCTTCAATTGTACCTAATGAGGCAGGGTCGTATCCTAATATCAATAGGTTCGAATGCGGCTTGCGACATGATCACCTTGAAGTTAGTCACCTATATAGAAAAAGATGAACGATTTAAGTCACTTACGGCATCCGGGGAACCAATACTGCTGCGATTGATTTCTGCCACACAATTTAGGAAGCACGAAAAATCAATTCATCCCACGGTGATGAAGTATTCCAACTATGAATACAATCGGAGGAGCAGCATTCGGACTCGGGATGGATTAAAAAAGGACGATTTAGATAAATATGGAATCGTTGTAGCGACACTGTGCTTCGCTGGTCTAAGAGCTGCACGGAGTCTTCGCAAATTTACCCACATTTTCATTGATGAGGCCGCATCCGTTTCAGAGCCAGAGACATTACTGGCGATTGCGGGTATTACACATGACAAGTGCCATGTTATACTCTCTGGGGATCATAAACAATTGGGACCGGTTGTAAAGAGCAAACGCGCCAAAGCTCTAGGACTTGATAATTCCCTTATGGAGCGCCTCTTGCTCCACAAAATGTATGAAGAGGGCAATAATGGTAAATACGATCGCTCGATTCAGTCACGATTGCGGCTCAGTTACAGAGCGCACCCGGAGATCATTGGGCTCTACAACAAGCTCTTTTACGACGACTATCTTATTCCAGTAGCTCCATTGAGTAGGATCCAGTGGAACATGCTGGCAGATCAAAAGTTTCCAATTTTATTTCAGGCAACACACGGCGAAACAGAAATTGAAGCCAATTGTACCAGCAGCTTCAATATGCTAGAGGCACAGATGGTATGCTGGTATGTAATGACCCTTCTGAGAGATGGTATCAATGGCGCTAAGTTGGACCAAGATAATATTGGCATTGTCACGCCATATTTGGCTCAATATCGACTGATAAAGCGTATGCTTCGTGTAACCAAACAGCAGGATGTTGAAGTTGGCACCGTCGAAAGATATCAGGGACGAGAAAAACTGATTATGATTGCATCGCTGGTCAGTTCATTTTCCGGTGCCAGCTTCCTATCCAATCCACACAGGATTAACGTGCTGCTCTCCCGTTCGAAAATGTTGCTCATATTAATTGGTAATCCGATTACCCTAAGCAAGAATGAAAATTTCAAATATATCATCGATCTGTGCAAGGCGCACGGCAACGTACAGCACAAGATGAACAAGATTGATGATGACAGCATTGTTGACTTAATGAAGAATTTAAAATTGCAAGATATTCAAGACCAGTACGATGAAATTCACAGCAACTATTCAGCTATTTAATATGAGCTCTAAAAATTGTGAACGCTTTTTTGCTTTGAAGTTTCAGACAAACATTTAAGAGAGTGTTAAAGTGTATTTTCATTCATTTTAATTAAAAATACAAAAATGTAAACAGATTTGTAATACGAATTGACTTTGAATTTGAAATATTGAAATATGTATAATATATATTGTTTTTTATTTGTTATATATATATTTAAAAAAAACCTTTCGACTCAATCTCTATCGTGTCATAATTTTTATAAACCGTATCACATATACATATATTTTTATCTGTACAAATATTTCTTATTATCAACGGCGACCCACTAGCTGCGCTGGCATCCGGACAAATGCTTGATGTATGTACATACATATATGTTGCATGGATATTTTGCCTGAACGTTTGCCAGCTCCAGCTCCAGCTCAGAGACACCCAACCAAACTTCTCCTGTGTCTGCGGTTTGCTGGGCGCGTTAGAAAATTTACATATGCACATAAATCTTGTTTAGGTTTTGACTTTGTTTGTCTCGGCGCATGACTGCCGAGCGGGCAGCAGCATCAGGAAAAATGCTTCTAAATATTTGTAGATACTTATTTGGTGGCAAAGAAAAAATAAACAGCAGCAGCAGCAACAACAACAACAACAACAACAACGTGCAGCGACAGCAACAACTCAATAAACATCGCTGTGTCGTCTCCAACTCCAACGCCGTCGAGGAAGTGTCAAAACTTTGTTATGTATTTGTTTTTGTATTTACTCGTCACTGTGTGTATTTGTGTGTATGTATGTATGTGTGAGTGTGTGTGTGTGTGTATAGGGCATACTGGGCCAGTGGCCACGTTGCCTCGTTTACGTTAAGGCCAAAATGACAGTCGAGTAAGCTAATTGGCACTTGGATTGGGATGCGACATAAAAGTATCTAACGGATGGCCAAACAAAAAATTGTGAAGATGAGGAAAATGCAGCTGTAACAGTACACATTGATGGGAAGCGATATATTGATATATCAGCATATCAATTGTTTTGTATCAACGCTAAGAGCATTTCAAATACAGCAGATACAAAAGTATCTGACAGATACAAGATACTTACCAATACGCGCAGTATCTATCTATCTATAATTGTTGTATTTGGTATATACACTTTTGCATTAGTTCTCTTCTATGTTTCGGATAGAAAAGTATCTACTCATCATATTTCTAGACTAAAATTTTTAAGACTTATTGAGGCCCAATCAGTTCGTTGCCATATATTTATAGTTATTCGGCATCGATTTCATACACAACTTGAGACTGGATAATTAAATACGTGCCTGCGCGCTAACTCAACCGCAATTCTATTCCAGTACTGCCACGCCCTCAAAAAGTGCACGCCTTAAATAATAATAATAATAATCTTTTTTTTTTTTTTTTTTGTTAACCTGGGGCAGTGCGTTGCACATTCTTCATTTTATGTTCTGTGCCACAAACAGTTTTTCGCATGCTGCAATTGTTGCCAAGTACCGTTTGCAGCGAAAAGAACTTGACGCCTCTATAATACCCTGTAAGCTTCCAGAATTGGATGCTGTTGGGCATACTGGTTATTCAGGTTTTAAGCTTAGTCACTATACATACATCGTTATGCATATGCTCAGTTCTCGTGCAACTCCCAGCATATATAGAATCATAACTGTATTGAAAAGCAAATCAGTAGGGTATCTGCTAGTCCAGACTAGAACTCCAACACACATGCCGAGCTGCAAAGTATGCATTTACATAAAAGTGAGCCCTAGTGAGTCTCGCGAGGCGTACGACCCTTGCAACTGACTGACAGTTCAATTTATGCTTCCTCTGCGCCTTAAATGGTCTGCCAGGCCAAAGATTGCTGCGTCGTTTGCTTGCTTCAACGGAGCTGACTATAAAATGCACTTAATGCAGCGAACAAGTAACAGCAAACAAAAAAAAAACAAAGTAAAGCGAATTCACGCTACACGGCCAACTAAAAATTGCATTCAAAACTACATTTATCTTGCGGCTATTTATTGAGCATATTTATGGAATGCTCAGTCTAAAATCACTTGGCATTAAATTCGAATCGAGTTAAAACAATTATCCAAATGATGCATTCGTTGATCAAAGCAATAAATGGATATTCTATTCTTTATTTTTTTCGCCATCTCAGCTATTAACTCTCTTCTCGCTATGCATATAAACATTTCGCCCTTCATTATGGTCTCAAATTATCAATTGCTGCAAAATATTTTATTGATTGCGAGAAAACAAACAGAAGTCTATACTGAATATTTTTGCTTGAGTCTGCAGAGTTTGTGGCTTTCAGATATCAATGTTTATATAGTTGCTTCAAATATTATCAAACTGATGTATGTATATATATTCTGCTTAATTAAGAAAAGAGAGAGAGAGATTATGAAGAGGTTGGGCTAATAGTATTGAAATATGCTCGAATACAATTTTGCATATACTTACATATATATTCCTTAATATACATATATGCATATATGAATACACTTGTTTAGTATTAACTTTAATAAATTAATAAAAAATAATAAATAATAAAACACATTTTATTATTTATTTATGTTTATTAAAGATTTCCTATGCAATTTATTTCCTCTGTTTAAAAAGGCATTATGAGTTTCTCTTGGCTTGATTAGTTACAAACTATTGAAAATATAAAGATCTACTATTTCTTCTAGCTAATTTTAATATATAGTCATTTTTATTATTTTAAATTTGAAATTTATGAATTAAGATTTTGTAATTGAAAATGTAACTAATGCGAAATTCTTCATTTCCGTTCTCTTCTATTAACAGATCTGGATGCAGTTAATGTGCAGCTGTTGGGCAGCAATCGTAACGAGCTGCTGCTCAAGTGCCATGTGGAAGGCGCCTCTGGCGATGAGCCGCTGCAGATCGAATGGTATCGAGACAGTGCCAAGCTTAGCAATTGGCAGAACGTGGAGTTGCAACAGCATCGCCTGCTCGTACGCCAGCCGAGCAGCGCCGATGATGGACTCTATCGCTGCATTGCATCGAATGCGGCGGCTCGTGTGATGAGCAAACAGGGCTATGTGTATCAGCATCTGGCCAGCCTAGCGCCTGGGCCCACCAAGTGTCTGCCCAAGCTAAAGAAGAACCAAAAGATGCCCGAGTCCTGGGCGAAGCAAGTGTTCTTGTGTCGCGGCAAGCGTGGCGGCAGCAGTTACTCAGGCATGGATCAATCACAGTCACTGCAGCCATCGCCCGACGGACTGCGCATCGTACAGGGACCCAATGACAAGCTAATCATCAAGGAGGGCGATCCGACAGCTCTCAGTTGTCTCTATGAACTGCCTGCGGAATTGCAGAATCAACGCATTCAGTTGCGCTGGCGCAAAGATGGCAAAATTCTGCGACATGTGGAACTCGGTGAAGCTATTATACCTGGTCTCATGCAGGATCATGGCAAGGACACATTGGTTCGCGAAGACGGACGCTTGGTGCTGCACAAGCAGAATGGCACGCTCAGCTTCAACAGCATCATTGCCAGCGATGCGGGCCAGTACATGTGCCAAATACAGCTGGAAGGACATGCGGCAGTCAACTCACCATCCGGCATGCTCGAAGTCATTGAGCAGCTGAAGTTTATGCCGCAGCCAACGTCCAAGAATCTGGAACTGGGTGCTCTTGGCAAGCTGCACTGCAAGGCTCAGGGCACACCCACGCCGCAGGTGCAATGGCTGAGGGTGAGTAATTAAGCAAGCTCTAGTCGAAATAGCTCGACTAGGAGTATTGAAGTATCCAAAATCTGATCAAAATCAAAATTGTATTAAATTAGTATCTATATATATGACTTGAAGACTCTAGATGAACAATATGTTCACATGTTTATATCGACTCGGCTCGTCTCCTTGATTAAGAATATACATTATTATTTTGGGCCTTCTTCTGCCTATTACATGCATTCAACAAAACCATTGTTAGATCTTGATTTCCCAATTTCAATGGGTTTAGGGTATTTAAAAAAAAGGTCTAGAACTCTAGCTCAAGTCACATAAAATTCAATATTAACGGATCACACGAAGAGTGCGCCATCCAGTTAACAATATAATTATATATATAATAATTTAGCTAGAAATATATTCCTATGCTGGATTGGCAATTACAGTGAAATAGTCTCTTTAGATGGGCTAATGCATATTTTTCCATTTTCCATTACCTCAGCGACTCTCTAATTTGAGTAATTTTTTTTTTTAAACCTGTGAGATACAAAATAATCAAGAAAGATAATGCTGCTTTCCACACATATAAAAAATATATTTTTTTTTGAATCAAATTTAAATTTTGAACCCTTCAACAAGGCAGTTTATTTTTGCGTCTAGCTATTAAGCAAATGTCACAAGTCAGTTACCCACCTCACTCAATATTCCAGCCTCTCGCTTGTACACCTAACCACATGTCCACATGTCCAGCTGACAAATTGAAAAACGCAACTGCGACGCTGTGTAAACTTTTCTTTTAGACAAACATTTCATATGCAGAGTCCCACCATCCCGCCATCCGTATTGAGTGCAGCTAGACTGCTAGCTAACCCTGTCGTCCATTTGTCCACTAACATTCGCTCTTCGCGCGTTGTTTGCAGCTGTTGTGCGAGAACCAACCAATTTTGACAACTGTTTGTCTATTTGCCGGAAAATTGTCTAGGGGGAAAAAAACGAAATAGCGAGCAAAAATGTTAAAATGCCAACGATTTTTTCATTTGGCCTGACGTCTAAAACAAACGCAACTCTTACCATCTTGTCCAGGTTGTGTTTTTGCATTTTAGATGAAAACGCGTCGAACTGGGGGCTTTGAAATTGATTTGTAATAGTCCATGTACCTTCTATCTTCCATGTACCTGCGCAGGATGCGGCGAATGACAGCCTGCCCGAACACGTGGATGACATCAATGGCACTTTAATCTTTAGGAATGTGAGCGCCGAGCATCGTGGCAACTATACGTGCGTGGCCAGCAATAGTCAGGGACAGATAAATGCCACAGTGTCCATCAATGTGGTTGTTGCGCCCAGGTTCAGTGTAGCGCCCGAGGGACCCATCGAGACCAGTGAGCAAGGCGTTGCCGTCATACACTGTCAGGCAATTGGAGATCCCAAGCCAACAATACAATGGGATAAGGACTTGAAGTATCTAAGCGAGAATAATACGGATCGTCAGCGTTTCAGCTTCCTGGAGAATGGCACACTCGAGATACGTAACGTGCAGGCGGAGGATGAGGGCAAATATGGTTGCACCATAGGCAACAGTGCCGGACTGAAGCGTGAGGAGGTGCGACTGTTGGTGCGTCTCAATGGCGATGGTTTGATTACGGAGGAATCGACCGGTGATGGTTTCCTGGTGACACGGGCTGTTCTCATCACCATGACCGTGGCACTGGCGTACATAGTGCTCGTGGTGGGACTGATGCTGTGGTGTCGTTATCGCCGTCAGGCACGCAAGGCGCGCCTCAATGAGCTCAGCATCAAGGAGGCGGGCGGTGATCAGGCAGAGTCGGGCAAGAACACTGAGCAAGAGCCCTGCCTGTCGGGCAAGCAACGCAACGGCCATGGAAAGTCTCGGGCAGCCAATGGCGATGCCCAAAAATCCGATGATACCGCCTGCAGCCAGCAGTCCAAAGCATCCAAGAAATCGGCACATATCTATGAGCAGTTGGCCCTGCCGCGTTCCGGTCTCAGTGAACTCATACAAATTGGCCGCGGAGAGTTTGGCGATGTGTTCGTGGGCAAGCTGAAAGCCTCTCTAGTGGCAGCCACCTCGCCCAGCGACAAAGATGCCGATACGGAGAAGCACCACAGCAACAGCGAGAATGGCAGTGGTGCTAGCGGTGCCAGCGGCAGTGGCAGCACCACCCTCAGCACCTTGAATGAGAAACGACGCTCTAAGACATCCATGGATGACATTGAGGAAATCAAAGAGGAGGAACAGCCACAGGAGCAAGGACAAGCCGAGTCGACAGCCGATCTATTGGTGCTGGTCAAGGCACTCAACAAGGTCAAGGATGAACAGGCCTGCCAGGAGTTCCGTCGCCAGCTGGATCTATTGCGTGCCATCTCGCACAAGGGTGTCGTTCGTCTATATGGCCTATGCCGCGAAAAGGATCCCCATTACATGGTGCTGGAGTACACAGACTGGGGTGATCTCAAACAGTTCTTATTGGCCACCGCCGGCAAGGTTAACACAGCCACAGCCACGTCCTCACCACCACCACTAACCACCAGCCAGATGCTAGCTGTCGCCTATCAAATAGCTCGCGGCATGGATGCCATCTATCGCGCACGCTTCACCCACAGGTAAGATCGTATAGAGTTCTTTAGGATCTCAAGAGAATTTGCTGAATTGGCTTGGGTTGAAAAGGATTTAGCAAGATGAACTTATATTATTTATAGTATAATTTAATTATGCAAGCAGCATAACTAATATATTATTTATCTCAAAATGCACGTTTAAGATTAATTTAAAAATATAATTTGTATTTTTAAATTAGTGCAAATATTAAATATTCAAGCCAAATTAAATTTTCAGGCAGCATAAGGTTAATTTAGGATTTTCTAGATTTCCTTTGACTACAGTAATTTAATATAATTTAAAGTAAAAATATTACTTTAGTAAATCTATAAACTAAATTTATAAAAATATAAAATATTTGAGGCCAAGATAAACTGCAGTCAATTTATCTACATCCGAGGCAGCTGCACACAATTTTGAAATTTCTCTTTTAAGAGCTCAAACTTGCAGTAGCGATAGCTAATTGATGCAATACATCTTCGAAATACAACTTAATGATAGCCATTAATCGGTTCTGCCTTTTGACTCCATGTTAACCCCCCCCCCCCCCCCCCCCACAGAGACCTGGCCACCCGCAATTGCGTCATCTCCAGTGAGTTCATCGTTAAAGTGGCCTATCCGGCCCTCAGCAAGGACAAGTACAGTCGCGAGTATCATAAGCATCGCAACACGCTGTTGCCGGTGCGCTGGCTGGCACCGGAATGCATACAGGAGGATGAGTATACCACCAAGAGTGACATTTTCGCCTTTGCTGTTGTCGTATGGGAGCTGTTCAATCAGGCGACAAAGCTGCCGCATGAGGATCTAACCAACGAGCAGGTGGTGCAGCGCTCGTTGGCCAATACCCTGGAATGGACTGTGGCCGAGGGAACGCCCGATAGCCTCAAGGAGATTTTGGTACGTTTCACTTCATGGCTTATCCAATGAGACAGTTAATTAATTTATTATTCTATCCCTTGACAACTGCACAGCTCTCCTGCTGGTTGACCAATCCCAAGGAGCGTCCCTCATTCAGTCAGCTGGGAGCAGCGCTCAGCAAGGCCATGCAAAATGCTGACAAATAGACGGCGAGCTGATGATACTGACTGACATATTGTTGGTAAACATTAAAAAAAAAACAACGATTCATATATAACACTGTTTGCTAACTATGCCAAATATAATTTGTAGTATTCTCTTAGTACATAGATCGGGCTTAAGTTAAGTTTTAAGTACAGTTTTGCGAGCATTAGCTCCGCATCGTACTGAATTATTTTCATATGCTAGACGCGTGTTCAACATGCGTACTTAATCGTAACTTAGGATTAGTCTATCTTTTACTGTACAAACCATAATAAGCATTGATATCTTCTCAAAAGTATTTACATACGTGGTGCTGCATGGAGGCTCTCTCTATGCGGCTAAAATGTATATATTAAAGAAACTGCCACAAAAAAAATATTGCATTTGAACCAGTTGAAGCATTTATAGCCGTAGTTTTTGGCCACTCGAAAGATGCCAAGAAATATATATTTAAAAGCTAACCTAATCAATATTGGTATATGCTAGGCCTAAGTTCAATTTTATGAATTAAATATTACAAATTATATAAAATATTATTAAAATAAATTTTTATATAAAACAAAGCAAAAATTATTCATAGAGTTTATGTTCATTTTGAATTTAACAACTAAGCCAAACTTCAATTTAACGTGACAACCTTTAATCATAGATCCATACATACAAACATTATTTATCTATATATACATATTACACACATACATACATATAAAAATATATATTTATAAGCATATTAAGCCGTAACAAATTTATAACTAGCTGTTTAAGCTTTGATGCATGTTTACAAAACATTTAAATGAAATAATAAACACAAATAAATAAAATAAGCAAAGCCCAAACTTGAAATCATTTTAAGTGCTTAGCCCCAAAAGGCGACAAGGCTCCGGAAAGTAATATATGGTAAAAGCAAAGCACAAATGCAAATAACGTTGGCTGAAATTTTCTAAATGTTGGTATGCGACTTGAAGATACTCTATAAAATGGAATTTTTATTTTGGAAATATTTGTCATGAGCTGAAGAAATATGGGAACTTGGTAGAGTCTACATAGAATTTATTTAATTACAGTATATATATATTTTTTTTAATTTCAGAATAATAAAATTTAAAATATTTAATTTAATATAAGTTCTATAATATCTAAGCTGTAGATAACCTGAAATATTTATTTTGGAAAATCTTTTCTAAAAATTTAATCAGTATTCTTAGGAAGAAATAAATTTATATTAACATTTTTTTTTTTTAACATTTAATCAGGATTTAAAAAAAAATCAATTTCTTTAATATTTAATCTGGATTAAAAAATTTATAAAAATCTGCTGTCTAACATTATACAAATTATATTTAAATATTTAAAAGAATTATATTTAAATTGAAAGTTGCATCTTTTAATATGAATTATTATATATAATATTCAAATAATTCATATATCAATATAAATTTATAATAGTTTTAATTTTAGTTTTAAATTTTATTTCATCAATTTCAAATTCCAATTTATTTGAGTTTTATATTTTAATATAATTTTCATTAATTTATAATTTTAATTTATTTAAAGCAAATTTAAATTTTTTAATTTTAATAATATATCATTTTATTTAAACTCATATTTGATTTTATTTAGTTTAATATTTTAATATAAATTTTATTAATTTCATATTTAAATTCATTTAAGCCTTTCATATTACTATACATTAAAGCAATTTATTTATTAGAAACTTTTCTTTCCAAAAATGTTAAAGTTTACTTGATCTGTTTATAATATATAGATGACATTCTATTCCACGGATCTACATTTCAGTTATTTATCTTACAACACAGCCGATCTCGACTGATGTAAAGTCGTTACATAGGAACCTATTCGACACAATTTCATTCACCCTCTTTTTATTTGCACACCAAAGAAAAAGAAGCCCTGTGTCCTGTGCTACAAATATAGTCGAATCGAAATGCCGACCCCTTGTTAGGCTGTGCAACTACTTTTTATAGACATTTCATTTGGCGTGGCAAATTCGTTGACGGTCCTTCGAGCACTGCCGCGATTTGCCATCCCGCTCGTTCACACTTCACTTGATTTGAAAAATGAGCATCTATTGAATGTCGGATTGGGAATTCGGTTTCGGTTTCGTTTTCGTTTTCGGTTTGCCTAACAAAACAACATGGCAATAAACCGTAAAGTTGCCTAAGCTTATTTGGGCCTTAAAGTTAGCCGGAAGTTCGCCTATGCCAAGGCGCCTACGTTGCTAAAAAAAAAAAAGAGAAAAAAAAGAAAAGAAAAGTTTTGCCGTGCGAAAAACTTTAGCAGCCAACCGAGCGATATTTGCATTTGAATCAACACAACAAAAACAACAACGACAGCAACAGCCACACCATATACAATGAGCTAGCATTTTTTGCCAGCCTACATATACATACTATATATTTTTTTTGCCTTCCAATTGTGGCCAGCTGTGGCAAGTTGGGCAAGAAGGAATATAGGCTGTTTAGCATTTCCTGGCACGTACAAATTTTCTGTCATGAATTTCAAATGCTTAGGCACAGCCTGATTGAACAGTTGAAAAAAAAATTTTCTAAAAGAAAATACTTAGCCTTTTTTTTTTTTGATTCAACGAAGCGCTGATGCCCTTAACCTGAGAGTATAGAATTTGAAGCTAAATTAAATTGGTTCGAAAAAGTTTGAAAGCCTAAGTAGTTAGCAAAATTAATTTGGCAAAAAACTAACTCTTTTATTTAAATTTAATCTTTTAGTATTAATTTTGCATTTGTAATATATTTTATATTTAAATTGGATTATTTTAGTTATGATTTTTGTAATTTTACATTTTTATAGCAATTTTTTCAATAAAATTGATTTTGGTATACATTTCTTTTTTATTTTTATTAAATATATTTTTAAATTTTAATATAAGTTTAAGTATAAACGTGTGATTTTGGTATGAATGGTACATAAATTCTCATTTAAACATAAATATATTCTCTTACTCATTTTAAATATAAATATATTCCAAATACAAACTCCAATCAACTTATAAGTAAAAAACTAAAATGTTAAACTTACACAGTTATGAACTTCAAATTTCAATCAGATGACAGATCCCTTTTAAGAAATAAATTTAATTTAATTCAAAGATATTAATTAAACATATTAACATTATACATATATTGCTTAATATAAAATATTTAACTCTTTTAAAAAATTAGAAATTAGAAACTCAAAATTATTATTTGGCTGTTTGATATTTTACTAATTCATTAGAAACTCAAAATTATTATTTTATTTTTTTACTTAAAGAGAACAACTATTATGTATATCTTTTTATACTTTTTTAATTATATATAATTATAATTATTATATACATTTTATTAAATATATGTATATCTCTTTCTTGTAAGGTATTGTAGCTAGAGGTAGTTAATTCGCTGCAGAAGTTTAGCTTCAGATTCACTGTTCATGTTAAGCTTTTCTTTATTTCTCTTATTTTCTCATGCACGCCCAATACTTATACTTACTTATACCTTAATCCTTAGTGCAGTTGCCATAAAGCAGGAGACACAAATCTTTGATTGAATTACAACAGCAACTGCAGCGACTATGCTCGAGGCATGCTTCCGACATTCAAATTCCACGAAAATTCCAAGACAACATAAATTGCAAGATTAACAAGCTGAAATGCCAGGCATAGAATAAACTTGAGTTGAGTCAATATTAATTAAATGCAGACATTTGTTGTTAATATTTCAAGCAACTTGCTCAATAGAAACCTCATTCTATTAGTGTATTAAAAAAAAAAAGAAGCAAATAATGATTTTAATCTTCGTTTAAACTGTTGCCAAAAGCTAACAGAAATTAGTCAACGAAAAAAAGAAAAGTTACTGAAAAAAAGCAAATACAAACGAATTGGCTGCAATGAAATGAGAGCAGCAAACCAAATACATTTGGCTTATGCAAGTGTAGACCCCTCGCTCTAGCCACTCTAGGCCAGCAGCAGTCATGAATAAATCAATGTGAAATGCAGTTGAAATTCAACGTCAATGTTTGTGTCCTGTGTTTTGCATGGCTGATGTCCAAAAATGAATATTTTCCTGCAAAATACATGAGGCCATAGCGCACATGGCGTATGCGCAATATTTGGTTATTGTATGCCATGTATTTGGCCATGTTTGCGGCAGCTGCAACAACAAAAGCCTAAGCTTAACAGCGTTTGCCATATTTTCCATTTTGTTTGGTGGTATTTTATACATTTGCATATCACACACACATTCATATAAAAATGCCATTCAATTTATTAATATTATGTATGAGCATAAAGAGCGCGAGTTGAAATGGCTTTGCCAATTGAAGCGTAAAATGTGCATTACTCATACGCCGCATATGCCAAACACATACAGACATGGCCCCCAGCTGACCTATGCCACTTTATTATGCCTTTTACCTGTTCACGTGCACACACACACACACACACACACACACACACACACACACACAGATACATAAAATATACATTACGCATACGCCGCGTAAATTTATGCGCGCCAAAAGTAAATGTTTGGCAAATAAATTACGCGCTAAATTAAGGCTTTTGTATGCGAGCTCTAAGTGACTTGGCAATTGACTGCAAAACTCAACTCGTTGCCAAAAAACAAAGCTTCAGATTGATGGCCCGCAGGCAACTTCAACTTGCAGCAGCCAGCAAGGAGCTAGCAGCAGGCAGCAAGCAGTAGGCAGCAGGCAGCAAGCGAAGAGTGAGCAACATCAGCCCTCATTATGTAGTCGCCGAAAACATATTTTCGCATTCATCAGCAGGCGAAAGTTTTGCCTACTGCCAACTTCCTGGCACATAATTGAAGCACATCGCAGACTCATTTGTTACCGACTCCCCGCGCATAATCATATTCTGCAGTCAGCGAGCGAGGGTAGCAGTGGATTTTGATTGCTTGGCCCGGTTTTTTTTTTTTTTTTATAGCATTTTCATTTGCAGCGCAATTAGTGCTGCGCCAGAGTTCAGACAAAGTTCGAGAGAATTGTGTTTTTAGGCCAAGCCAACTGAGGCAGCAGCTGCATTCATTAAAGATGTTTTAAGCCTAAATGCAGTAAGAACATAAGAAAATCAACACCATTTATCTTTACTTTAACTCACACGTTGCCAGCAACTAAGTTAATTATTTCATTCAGCCACTGCAAAGTCTCAAAGTCTCAAAGTCTCAGTAAATCAGTGCAACAAGCCAGACCCCATGCTCACGCCCATCCCACTCCACGGGGCAGCGTCTGCCACGCGCCGCAACTGCAAAGCTTTTTTGAGCGTATAAATTTAATTAAATTAGTTTCAACTTGCATAAGTCGAGCCAACAGCAAAAAAATTGTAAACGAGAGAAAAAATTAAATATTTCTTTGCCTGCCCTTGCGAGGGCTGCACGAGGCGTGACTTGGCAACCCTCCCAAAAAAAAAAAAAATGGCAATCAGACTCACGTTCGAGTCGCAGTCAGTGGCTGGGTGAGGTTGACGTTGATGCCACTTTATGATTATTATTAGAAGATTATATTTGCTTAATTTTCCAGCAAAGCTCAAGCTTTTCTGCTGATGTCAGTAAAATTTAGCTACCATGGAAGAGAGCGCAAAAGACTCAAGGAAAAAAAATGGAATGAAGCCAAAAAAAAAAATGGATATTGGCCTGAACTAACTGCTCAGCTCTTCAAATATTTTTAAAATAAAATTTAAAAATTGTATATATATGCAAAAAAAATCTCGATTAATCTTGATCGCCTCAACCCATTGCAATGTTATCCTTTCTGGTGCTAAGTTCATAGAAATATACAAAATGCGAGCTGAAAACTAATTAGCATCAAATGAGGGTTAAACTGGCAAATGTGGCTGACAGTTAAAGTTGCTTTTGGCATGACAGTGGAAATTATGAAATGTCTAAACTGAGCTGGGACGGCGACAATCAGTGCGAAAATAGACAGGTAAATGTTGAGCTTAAAGCTGAGCTGAGCTGAGCTGTGCTGAGGTTTAACCGGCGCGTCGGTTATTTGGACAAACAGGCAAAGACTTGAGCGCAGACAAAGGCGACATTGAAACAAAACGCTTGGCAACAAGCCACCCCAGAGATTGTTGGCAAAGGGATTCGAAATGGGAAAGCAAGAAAAAAAAAAAAAAAGAGGGCAACGGGATGAGACAGGACATGCATTAACCAAACAGCTGAGCCTTTGTGTTGACTCATTAACGCACAGGCCAGAGAGAGACAGAGAGAGAGAGAGAGAGAGAGAGAGCATAAATGAAACATCAGCCAGCAGCAAGGCGAGTACGTAACGTTTCAAGTGAAATAAATACCCCCAAAGTCATAAAAAACAAACACAAAGCAACAACAACAAGAACCACCCTCAATGGGTGCCACGTCTGGCAGGCGACATCATCGTCCTCGTCGTCGTCCTCATCGTTGTTGTTGTTGTTGTTGTCGTCCTCGTCGCCACTCGACTTGACTTGAATGGCTTGGCCCTGTTACAACTGCTGCTATTCATGCTGCTCCTGCTAGCCCTAGCTCTGACTCTGCTGACGCTGGCTCTCGTTCTGGCTCCGAATCTGGCTGTTGTTTTTCCATACCGAGCTTTGTGTCGTCGGCGTGTGGCAACAATTTTCATTTTCAACGCCACAGCGACGGGCGCAAAAAACGCATAAAATTTTACGAGCCACGCCAGAGACTTGAAGCAACGACTCCCATGGCTAAAGTTTAGCTTTCGTGTTGGCCATAAAATGCCTGACGGGCTTTATGTACCAGAGCATGCCTCCTAAACGTATGCAGTTGATTTGGAGTTTGTTGAAAATGTGAACGCTTCAATGGAGTTAGCGCCATTGCTACACCATCGAGGGATTTGCCTGCAATGCTCGAGCTGGCTGAAAGGGTTTGAGGTTTAAGTTTTAGCCAGAAGTTTTTAGGCTAAGCACGAGGAGTACCGAACGCTTAGGAACTGTGTTCAGGTGATGTTTGCCATTGAGTTCGTTCGTTTCCACCCCCCCCCCCCCTTTGTTTGTGGGCGTTTATTGAGTCGCTGCTTGGCTGGCTTTGTGTATTGGCTGAGCGCATTAAAGTTTTTGGGCCAAAGTGCCTTCGCAAGCTCGTTGGTGGCAATAACGGTAAGTGTGGCATTAGCCGGCTTGTTATGCAAAGAGATTGGAGCATCGTGAAATTAGCGGTAAATGAGGCTGCTTTGTGGGGCGAGACGTCGAACGGACTCTCTCTCTCTCTCTCTCTCTCTCTAGAACAACAATATTCACAGCATCGCATTTAGGTTCAATAGGCAGAACATCACCAAAGATGAGCAAAATTGTGTGGCCATGAGGAAGTTGTGCTGCAAACTGGAAACTGTGAAATGAGCAGCACGTGAAGTGAGTTTGCCAAACGATATTTGGAGTATGTTAAATGAAAGAATATTAACTGAGTTTTCCCAAGGAAATTCTGAGTATACTAAATGAAAGCAAATAATAAAACGTTTGCTTTAAGCATCACAGATGATAAGACCATAGCTAGGATAGTTAATTAAACAATTATATTTAGTACATTTATTTATTTTATTTTATTAAAATTTAAATTTAAATCTCTAATTCGGCTTGATATTTAGTAAATATTTAATAATAAACTTAATGAGATGTATTCGATTGTGGATAGGCAAAAGATAGAAATTTAATATAGTATATTAATATTTTACTTAGTTCTTATTGACATATGGATATATATCTTCAACGACTATCCATAAGAAATTAAAGCTTCCTCCACGGCCAAGTCTGCAGATTAAGTAAACTAATGTAATTAATAATAATAATAATAAAAACTGTTAAATTTATTTATTTTATTATTTTTTAATAAATAATTATTTATATATTATATAATTAATAAAATGTTTATAGAATACTGATTATAGTTTTTAGTTTGTTTATTCTTTTATTTAAGTATTATAATTATTTTATTTATTAAAATATTTATAGAAGTACTCTTTAATATGTTAAATTTCTGTATTGACGAAAAATAATTATATTTAATTTATATTTAAAAAAGTGTTTTTAGAAATACTATTTTTAAATTATATTATTATTTTAAATTATATACATACTTTTGAATTTCTCTATTTTTCATTTTCGAAAAAAATAATTATATTTAATTTATATTGAATAAAATGTTTATAGAAACACTATTTAAAATGTTATATATTTTTAATTTCTTATTTTCTAATGAAAAATTATCATTTTTTAAAATATATTAAATGCTATTAATTGTTGACTTCCTTTATTTAAAATATTTTAAAGAGACTTTCTATAAATATAAAAAAAAAAATAATTATAATAAATCTTTGATTAGATGAGGTTAAATTCAACTATTAAATGTATTTGCTTTATGTTCGAGTCTTTAGTTAACTAGAAATTATATTTAAATGCGCACACGAGACGAGCACAATGTCAAAAGTTGTTCCGTTCGTTATTTACAATGTTGACTTTGCAGGAATTCTTTTCTTCCAGTCTGACACCCATTGACACAATGGTTGGCCCTTTAACGGTTGCTGCTGAGTCCTTACCTCAAATAAATGTGAATGAGCTACAATCAGCAAAGCTGTAAGGGCTCACACACACAATAGCAGCATAAGGCAAAAGAGCAAATAAAAAAGTAACTAAAAAATTTAGCGCTATGTCAACACATTCACATTCCAAAAGGCCAGACCGAAGCGGAACGGAAACGGACGGACACACAAAGGACAACGGGCTGAACCCAGAGCCTTGTCCTGTCGCTTTCAATGGCAATTGCCCAAAAAACGAATGAAACCAAGAAGAGAAGCTTTGTTAGCATGGTCCACTATCCACAGCCATAGTTGTGGAACAATCCATCAGACTGGAGTCAGTGAAGCGAAGGCGCTGTGGCATAATGCCGACTGTCCGACGGCCAAAGAATGGGGTAACAGGTTCACAAGTCACGTGTGCTGTCACTCCACACTCAAGGAGCTGGCCAAGTGGAGTGTCCCCAGCCACTAGCCCGAATGCAATTTGTGCCGTAACAAGTTAACACCCGCAGCTAGCAGACGAAGTAAGAAGACAGCCAACGAACTAACTACTTTATACAAATAAAAAAAATAGAAAAATAAGATGAAAACTAAGACAAATAGAAAATTTTGCAAACTTTTCATGTTAGTTTCATGCAGCATACAAATTATTTTGGCTAAAAACTTTTGCACAGTTTCGAGCTTTGGCAAAACTTTAAGCCAGGGCTGCAAGCTGCAGCAAATATTTGCGCTAGATCAATTTAGCTAATGATTCGATTAATATTCGTAAGCCAAACTGTAATTTATATGAAGAAAATATTAAATTATAATATATATAATATAATTATATATAATTTTGTCTTTATTTACTAATTTTTGTTATTTCTTATTTTGTATATTTATTTATATATCAGAAATGTATAAAAATTAGTTTTTCCTTGTTTTATTCAATTTTGTATTAACAATATTTTTAAACAGAAAGTTTTTTTATAAAATCAATTATTTTAATATATTTCTGCTGAAATTAATAATTAAAAAAATTTTTTAAAATTGTTTTTAAAATTAATTCAT
The DNA here is from genome assembly GCA_030914345.1 of Drosophila koepferae. Lineage (NCBI taxonomy): Eukaryota > Metazoa > Arthropoda > Insecta > Diptera > Drosophilidae > Drosophila > Drosophila koepferae. Next base: position 2,605,352 of record JAUESR010000211.1, read on the forward strand.
TTTAATATATTTCTGTTGAAATAAATAATATAATTTTTTTAAATTAATTAAGCTTAATATATTTTTACTGAAATATTATTCTATTATTTAATGTTTTGTTTTTTAATATATTCAAATAAATTTGATATATCATATTTAATTTGCCAAAATTTTATTTTAATCCTAATGCAATTTAATATTTAGTTTGTCTAAATAAATAAATTGATTCTATGTATTTTAGTTTAATTTTTTGTTTTTGTCATTTTATATTTTATATTTTTATAATTTTTGTCCAATTTTCTTTTAAATTAGATTACATTTTATTTATAAAACTAATTCATTTTAATATATAGTTTGCTTAAATAATAAATAACATTCGTTCACAAGTCGAATGCAGCCTTGTTCAAAACTTTGGAGAGAGAAAAAAAACAAAAACTTTTTAGCCACTTTCAGCAATGCACCACCACACCACCGCATTAATAGCAGAGATTGTCTTGCTCACTGAGCTCAGCAAAATGTTGATAAATTAAGACGCAGCCCACAGGCCACAAATCATCGAATTGAACCGCAGTGCGACGAGGCAGCTCCCGTTTCCTCTCACTCTCCTGCTCCCCCTCTCTCTCTCTCTCTCTCTCTCAAGCTCCCTATTTCTTTACCCACATCGTCTTCCGCTTCAACTTCTACTCCTTCAACCCATCCAATCTTCATTTGCCTGCACCACTTGAAATGTTTCACTTCAATATGAAATCGATTTTGCCTCTGGCCTCAGTGCCACATGTGCTTTACTTGCGGCTCCTACACAGGGCTTCTGCAGAGCTTGAAATTCGCGCTGGGCCGACTGTTATCTGCGCCAGGGAGGTGCTTCAATCCCAAAACATTTCTGGTAATACAATTTCTTGGCATTTTCTTTCTTTACTGCGTCGCAGTTGTCGTCTTGAATTTTAATAAAGTTGACTCTCGCTGGAGGGACAAAGGGTTGTGCCACGCCCACTCGCCAGCTTGAACATTGTCAAAAAGTTGTCGCTAACAATTTTATCAATAAAATTTATGGCGTCTGTCCCATTCGAGCGAGCCGAGAGGAGCCCAGAAGCAAGCGGCAATTATTATAGATTATTTTAATACTCTTTTTATGTACAATTTGAAAGTTAACTGGAAATGAAGTTAAGATAATAAAAGTAAAAGAAATTTATGAATATTTAAGTGCAAATGAATATTATACTCATAAATTGAAAATTTCGATGCTTTAATTGCAAATCATTAATTAATAATTTATAAAATAATAAAAATAATATAACAACTAAGAATCTTGCTGTAGGATGTCGATTTGATAATAATTTCTTCAAATTCTTTTAAAAACTCTTTTTTAGTCTTTATATAAAATATTTTATAATTTTTTTTTAGAGCTTTTAGTCTACTTTTCTAACATCAAATTCATTTGATAAGATGAAGATGAAGAAAGTTTTCTTCTTTTTTATCAATTTGAGAGATAAAATTCTCAATTGAATCGAGATATGAGTTACCTGAATAGAGAACTCCAATCAACTTTTTTCTTACCATTTCAACCACTAAATAAATGAATTACGAAAAAGAGAAGCTTGGAAAACTTCTTAATTTAGTAAATTGGTCTATTTGAATCTGAGTCGAAAGGGTGTTACTCTAATTGTTTTGTGTTTGCATGGCAATTATATGAAGAGAGAGCAAGTTTTGGTTTAATTGAAAGCCAAATGCAGCTGCCAAAATCATTTTAGTTATTTATGCAATGCCAACAGCAGTAGCAGTAGCAATAGGAGCAGCAGCAGCAGCAGCAGCAGCAGCAGAATCCAGTCGAGTTTGAGACGAGAAGCGGGCACCCTCTTAAGTGCGAGAGACGCGTCTAACCGCGATAAGGATGAGTTGCTGCTGCTGCTGCTGCTGGTTGGGGGACTATAAAGTTTCATGCCATTTGCATGGCCAACGAAAATTGCAACCGAGCTGGCAACTGAGAAGCAACTGTGGCTGCTGCTGCTGGCGCTTCTGGTGCTTCTGTTGCCTCGGTGTTCCCTAACCCAAGTGGACTCTATGCTCCCTATGTGTCGGTCTGTCGCGACTTCGCCAAGTTGCATAATACATAATTTTGTTTTTCTTTTCAGTGTGTGTGCTCGTTTATTTTTCCACTTCTTTTTCTTCAGCTTTCTATGGTATGTGGCACAACAGCTATGCGTCTTCAGTGTGGACTCCTGCCCCTTCACCCTGCACAATACCCAACAACGCTGTCTACAATGTTGATACTCTTGGTTGCATTCATATTTTCACACCCTTTAGGATTATTTCGTGCATGGCATGTAGCATGGCCATGTGTGCGTCGGCTCAAGAGCTTGGCTCCACAGGAGCTGCTTCTGTTGCCATTTGCACTGTAGACGCTGCTTGAATACCCTGTACGCCAGCAAGCAGCAAGGCAATGAACGACTGGGCAGTTACTAATGTCTGAAGATGGTAAAGATTAGTTTGCTGCTGATTTTCAGCATAGTATACATTATTAACAGCGCACTGTTGACTAACAGCTGGTTAACAGAAGTGAACTAATATGAGAGCTTTGCGAACTCAACACACAAGAGACTATTTGCTTCAGCTAGTCTCTTGTGTATGTATTTGTGTCTAAGCGAGGGTTGTGTTCGCTAATCAATAGCGTATGTGTGTGTATGTGTGTTAATGTTTTCATGTGTATGTGAATATAAAAACTGAGCATTAGTTTACTTACTGAGCCTCTTTGTGCGAGCGTTAGTCGTATTGCTCCCCAAACGATGTCACGATTAGTTCAGCTCAAGACGCTCAACAGAAAACTAAAACGAAAAGAAAACGAAATTAATTTTATTGTTATTTTAATTGTTTTATATATATAAAAAAAAAAGTAATTTAAATAATCAAAATTCTACTCCCTAATTTATTAACAATAATTAAAAATGGCAAATAATTAAAACCTATATTATTTAATTTTTACAGTTTGAATTAATTGATTAATTAATTTTAATTATTATAAATAAATAAAATAATCAAAAACCTACATTATTTAACTTGCATATCATAATTAATAATAATCTTAATTAAAAATTTTATTTTTAATAAACATAGCTTTTTTTTTGTTTTGAATATTAAATAATAATTATTATAAATAATAGTTTAGGGGTTTAATTACATTTTGGAGATTGAACATCTTGTTTTTTTTTTAGATGGTAGACATAATTGAATGAAGCGTATTTTAATGCTTTGACAGCTCTATTTACTGGGTATCTTAAGCACTATCAAGTTTTCTTAGCTAGCATTTTGACTTGCATTTCAGTTTTGCATCTCTGTAGCTTTTTTTTTTTTAAAGCAATTTAAATTAACAGCAATGGCGTTCTACGTGTGGTTAAGCGTGCATGTATATGTGTGTGTGTGTGTGTGTGTGGGTGTGCGTGTGTGTGTTTGTATTTGTTTATGCCTCATGGCTGTGACTTCAGTGTGGCAGGACAGGACGCTGCTGTCAGGACTGCGACGGCACGGCGACTGCTCGACGTGCAATTGGAATGCAATTTGTTATGGAAGTTAAGTCTCCACTTGTCAGTTAAGTTTACGCTTGGCTGTTTGACTGTTGTCGCATGTTGCCCATGTTGCCCATGTGGCCCATGGTGGCTCATGCCCCATGACCCGTCTACTCCGGTTGCAATGTTAACTGGTGGCTGCTGCTGAGAGAGCTTGACTTGCCCCGTTACAAATAATTAAAGTCTTTAAATATTTAAATTAATTTGCAGTGCTGCACAATATACATATGTATATATGTACATTGTCCATGGTAATTGGCCCCAGACGCAATTCTTTGCTGTATAACGAGGCGTATGCGTAATATATTTTGAACATACAATCGTCAGCGAAACAAATGTACAATTAAAACTGTGCAGCAATGCAGCTTTAGCTGTGCTAATTATTTAATATATATGCAAATATATTTGTCTATATATGTAAATATATTATGTATCTGTGGTTCGGCAACAACTGGTTAAAGAATTTAAAAAGTTATGTCAATAAAAGATCTAGATCGAGGTATTTATAGAGCTAATGATTGAAAATCAGCCTCTTCTTCTCTTTTACACAGTGCTCGCAAATATTTGCTGACCATTTCTCAATATCTGCAATTAAATGTCTCTCACTCACACTTCGAAAAAAAAAGTCAACCCGATTGCTTCGGTTCTTCAACGAGTTCGTTCGCGATCGGCTCGTAAACGTTTGTTTTTGTTTTGTTGCGCTTCGGGTTTTCGCCGACCATTTCCTTTGTGCATGTATTGGTATGAGAGCGAGTGTTGTCTTCGCCAATCAGTTCAACAGCCTTCGCTAAATGTGTGTGAGTGTGTGCATGTGTATGAGCGTAAGCGTCATTTTGCGAGTGCGAATGAGTGGGAGAGATAGAGAGTCATACGAATAGTTCAATCCAGAGCGCTCAACCAAAAATCAAAAAGAAACCGAAAGCGCGAAGAATCGCAGGCTCTTGCTTAGAGAGCGAGAGCGAGAGCGAGAGCGTATGCTTTTTTCGATTGATATCGTGAACAAAACGTGAAGGCGCGAACGGCTAACAGTTATTGCGAGCTCTCATATATATCAATTAATTAGAATTAATGTTTAAATTATTGTTTTGGAACCTAATACATTTTTTATGTTAAATTTCTTGAAGAAAAATGTCAGCAGATGACGGAATATATATAAGTATATACATTCTTTTAAATGTAAAGATAATTTAATACATTTTACATAAGTGCAAAATAAACTAATATACAAATTTCAAAAAATTCTTTTGAAAATTGCATTAAAATTCGCTCTCAGTCAGTTAGCATTTGTTTCGGTTAGACAATCAACAGACCAAATATTAAAATAGAAAATCTGAATAATTGGCGCACGTAATATTAGTAGCCGGCGCTGGGCATATAAATCGATGGCGCCACTGCCAGCTGGAGCTGTTAGGCCCCCTTAAGAAGCCGTTATTTTGACATATAGCCGACGGCTTAGGCAACTGCAAACTAATGGAGCTGAAGGCCAGAGCATAGTTAAATACAGGCCCACAAAATTATGCTAAACCAGAGAAACAGTGAGAAAGGGAGAGAGAAAGATATATATACGTATATACATATATATACACATTCATAAAGAGACGATTTACATGCAGGAAAAATGTTGATTAGAAAATTAATTAAGGTTTTTACGATGCCGCCAGCTTTATGAGTCGAGTCGCTGAGCCAGAGTGAAATCAAGTTGAGTCGTCAGGCTTTCATGCTTGGAAAAACTTTCGGTCTGCGAATTTACGATATTTTTATGGTGCGCTGCCATGCGAGGGCGGCTCGTAAAAACTGCGTAAAACTTTGTGCCCGGGACAATTGATAAGCTCGACTGCTGTCAGCCCCTTTAGCCAACGTAGCGCCGGATCCTGCTGCCGCTGCTTGGACTTCAGCTCCCGCTCCTGCGCCGACTCCGGCTCCTGCTGCTGCTGCTGGTATATGATTCAGCTTGTCTTTCTGGGCGCATATGCAGATGAGTTTGTCATAAAACTCGAAAGTAAATTTCGCTCAATAAATAAATTGTACGCCCAATGTGCGAAGCCTTTTCTTTTACGTGGGCGTGGCACAGCACACGAATTTTATAGCACTTATTTATAGAGATAGAGAGAGAGTAAGAGAAGAGTGTTTCAGGCTTGCCACGAACTTAACGTAAACATTGCTATAAAATATGGTTTATGTGCGCTTCAATTTGAATTTATATTAAGAGGTTTTTTTTTAAGTTCATAATAATAAAAAAATATATAATTGATAATTTTTTATATTTTTTTGGAATTTTTTGTGGCATTTTATATGTATTTTTAAATAAAATTCAATTTACTGCATAAATATAAGCGATTTACTTAAGCTCCAATGGAATTGCTTGAAATTGTATTTCACTTTCAACTAGACTTGCTAATAATGAAGTGTAATCGAGCTTCGCCTAATTGTATATAGTTCAAGTATATTCTATATTTCTGGCCAACCACCCGCTTCAATGCGAATGCAGCACAGCGAAAGGGGAGCACAAGAGCAACAGGGGCGGGTTACTCCGATTGCGATTGCACAATGGCTCGACTTGACGAAATCATTATTTCGCCTCGACATTTATTGATGCCATAAACTTGAAGATTTATGCGTGCTCACCCTCCCTGCGACCCTGGGCCCGAGTCCAATTGCATTGCTGCAGGGTACCGCAGTGCTAAACCCTCGGAAACCGCACGCAGCAAGAGAGGAGGGGAGGGAGAGTGAGAGGAAGAGAAACCCACCCGGACAATGTACATTGATAGCCAGGAAAGGAATGGGCAATGCCAACTGCGATTCACGTCGCTACGTGGCCATGTCAAATTTTTTGGCATATTGCAGCACAGTGGGACGCATATAGGGTTATATATATGTATATGTATATATAGTGTTTCATTCGTGCTCGATAAGTCGCATTACGCTCTCTATCCCTCTCTCTCTCTCTCTCTCCCTCTCTACACACACATGGAACAGCGTGTTAATTTATTTAAATTGACTACGTGCAAAGTTTACTTGGTTGAGTCTTGTGTCACGCTCCCGAAACCTCTTCCATCAAGGTGCTTTCGGAGGGTGTGAGGGTGGTGGGACTCTCAGTCTCAATGTTTGCACAAATTTCACATTTTACTGCGCTACGTCGACGTCGCGCTGTCGTTTTTGTCTTCAAATGCAAACCAATTTGCAAACGTCTCCGGAATGTTGAGAGAGCTGAGATTTCAATGAGCATAGACGAAGTGCCGCAGGCGCTACTATCGAGATTTTATGGCAAAAATTAGGATAATTATAAAAAAAAAAATATTTAAAATATTTTCTTGCCTTTTTTATAAGGCAAATTTGTTTTGGTTTAACTCTAATCATTAACTTTAAGCTCTCTCTTTACAAATTGTTTTACAAGTTCTATCTGCCTCCCACACAAGTAACAGCAGAAGACTCAAACGCCACCTCAATACCAGCTGGATCGTGTCTTCACTTAACTTTTCTCATTATAAATACTCAAAAATCTCTTTCACTCAACAAATTCTTCTTCTTTTTTTTCTAGATATGAGCCCTTTGGAATGTTCGGAAGATTTGGATTATATGTACATATATTATATTTAAGTCGCCTCATAGGTAGCATTATGTTAAGCACTAAATAAATATTGCATTAAAAAAATGAATAATAATCTATGCCATAAAAATGCAACTGGTATGAATTACAAACTTAATGGAATTGAAATGAGATTCTGAAAACTGGAAGAGTGCGAGAGAAGTTTACGATCTAGCAGGTGGCCAAACCTGAGCTCTTTTAAAGTATATAGATTTGTGAATGTGAACATATATTATTATGAATCTAATTATAAATATAAATATAAATATTAATATTTATGAATATAAATTATTAGTTATTTGGAATCTGAAAAAATAATAAATAATAATTATCAGCAATATATAAAACAATAATTAATTGATAAATTGAAAAATGAAAAATTATCTTGAATTAAAATATATAAAAAATAAATATATCTATTTATATACATATACATATATAATATGTAAATATTGATAAGACATATCAATATGAAATTATATATGAATACATAAGACTTATCAATTAACTCGATGCATTTAGCTGTAGCGCAGCTGGCAAACGCGCGCGCATAAAAACTCATTTGAAAGAGTGCCACGACACTCACACACACACCCAAACAGAATGACTTCGACTTCAACTGCGACTGCTGCATCGACTGCTGCTGCAGGAGTGGCTGTGGCTGGACGCTGACGTAAAGACAACGAGAACAGCTTGCGCGGCAGTGGTTGGAGTAGCCATTGCAACTGCTGCCGGGTCTGAGGCTGCGTCTGGTGCTGGGCTTTTGGGATTGGGTGCTAGAGCGTGTGCGTTCAAGTGCGCATTGCCTGTGGGTCGGTATGCATGAGCACAGCTGCTGCTCCATCTACTATGCTGCTGCAGTTACCCGAACCGGGAACTTGGGGCAACACAATTCGCGTGTCAACAATAAGCGCAATAACTTAAGTTGCATTCAATGGCTGAAGCCGGAGCGTGGCACGCAGTCAATCCCACGCCCTGAATGCATCTATTTACAGGTGCCAGCCGTGTACCACCTACACCTGTGCTGGCTGTCTCTTCAGCCAGCTAATTAACTGGCAAATGAATTCCAACAACAGCGCCATCTCGCCGAGCCAAACAGTGTCCACTTGTGCTGCTGCAGCTCCCAGCTTCATCTTCAGCTCCAATGAAGTGGCGTGCGCTCCGTCACGCAATGCAACTCCAATGCGCCACATGCCCACTGGCAGTTTTTCAGCTTAAATTATTCATGGCGTTGACAAATGGATCTCCCTCTCTCTCTCTCTCTCTCTCTCATTTCTCTCTCTTCATTTAGATAATACTCCGACGCCCCTCCCGATGCAAACAGCAATAGCTTGAGCAGCTTTTCATTTAGATTCTTTTAATGCTTTGGTTCTGATCTATTCCGGATTAACAGTGAATGCGAATGCTAAATTTGCTTATTGTATTTGTTGATCCACAGCTTTAACAATTGTCTTTCATGTAATATACAAATCATTCATCAATAAATAGAAAACTAAAATTATGATACAACTAAATTGAGCCAAATCAAAAAATTTACAATTTAGGTTAGTTAACTTTTCGCAGAGAGTATATAATAAATTGATATAGAATCATATATATATATATATATATATATATACCAATGAATACACATAAATATAGTTAGTTCGGTACATAACGCGTATATACCAATCACAAAACTTTTGATCTACAAATTAGCAAAACTAAAGAATTACACTAAAAGAAAGGAAATATTAAATATATATAGTATATAGTATATAAATTACTAGCTAGATTACACAATAAATTTTGAATGCGCACTTGAACCTACATACATACATATTTGTTGTGACTAGATTTTGCGACAAAATAATAAAGAAACTAATTGGGCGCAAAGAGTCCTGCCGGGCAGCACCTAAAAGCATGCGAATATACGCTGCATCCTAAGTTAAGCGATTGTTCTTTAAAAAACTGGCCAACAACAGCAACGCAAAGGATGTGGTCAGAAACACACTGCCCGGTATGGAGCGACGTATGGGTAAATTTGGATCACGCTCACGCTGAGCAAACAGTTCCACATCCGCCTCATATGTCTCATAATTATTCCAATGTAGACACTTCTTGACCGCATAGTCCCAGCGACGATAAAGCAGTTCACGACCTGCAAATAAAGGAGATATTTTAGAGAGCGATAGATGAGCTCCTAGCCATTCTAATCTCTTACGATTCTGTGTAGTTGTGGGCGAGAAGACGTCTGTGGGTGGCGCATACATACGCGTCGCATAAGGCAGCGAGACCACACGCATAGTTATCCCGGCAGCTATCATGGCACCCAAGCCAGCTGGAGATGTTGTCTGCGGTCGCTCGAGCATCCAGCCAATAATGTCCGCAACAAACTGCACCAGGTGACTGTCCTCTGCATACTCGCCGCCAAATGTCAACACCGGCTGCATGCAGGCTGGATCCCAGTTGGGCGTATCGTGCTTGAAGGCCTGCAGCACTTCGTAGATCTGAAAGCCAGTCGCTTCGTAGGCAGCCTGTGTAATGTTTTCGGCCGTCGTTTGGCTGGTCAGCCCAAGTATAATGCCCCGTGCATCATAGCGCCAGTAGGGTGCGTATAAGCCATGGAAGGCGGGCACAAATGTGATCTCTGAGCGCTTGGCCGCCAGTCCGCACTCCACGTTGAGCATGCTTGAGGAGCATGAGGAAGAGATCATTGAGCTCTCGCCCAGAAATGTGTTCAGTGACTCGACAACATTGTCATTGGAATTAATTTCGGTATTGATGCGCAATCCCTGGCGCAGCCAATTGACCGTGGATCCCGCATTGGATATAGCTCCCTCAAGCGTAAAATGCGTATCTGCTGTGGGTCCCAATTTGTGCGCAATGCCCGTTATCAACCCGTTTTCCGACTCGACTCGCTGCTGTGCCGTGTTCAGCAGCACAAAACAGCTGTCGTCAAGTGTACAAACATTTTGGCCCGCCTTGACGCACAACTGGCCCAGCAAGGCAGCTGGATGTTCGCCCATAACGCCTGCAATGGGCACGCCCATCAGCGCACCCTGAACAATATACCCAAAGATCTCGGAATTTGAACGAATGCGTGGCAGTATACCCATTGGCAGTTTGAAGAATTTACACAACTTGCTATCCCACTGCTGTGTGGCGACATTCATTAGCGAGGTGTAGTGTGCATTGGTCACGTCCGTCGAATGTACGCCCACATCGACGCCACCAGTTAGGTTCTAAAAATAATATTTGATATCAGTTGTAATTGAAATGCATTTCTGACTGCGCTCACTCACCCATATCAGCCAGGAATCGAGCGTGCCAAACAAGCACTGATCCTCCTCAATGGCCTTGCCCACCGCCGGCACATTCTCCAGCAACCACTTAATCTTCAGAGCACTGAAGCAACTACTTAGCGGCAGACCGCTGCGATAGCGCAAATAGTTCACATTACGCTTAACATTATGCAGGAGTGACTTAAGCAACGGTGTGCTACGGCAATCGGACCAACCAATAGCATTATGCAAGGCCTGACCAGTTTGCTTGTTCCAGAGCACTGTGGTGCCGCGTTGATTGGCAATGCCCACTGCAATGATGTCATGCGGACTGATTTCGAGTATCACCAGGTTTTTATAGGCTGTCTGCACACATACACACGCACAATAATGCAGTTAATAATGGTAGGGGTTATATATGAATATTGGATGATATAATCGAAAACTTTTGCACTACGCACCTCAATGCACTCCTGCATGTGTTTCCATATCTCTGCCGGATCGTATTCCAGCCAGCCGGCATTATGCACTATCTGGCGTAGTTTGAGCTCGTGATAGGCAAGCACTTCTGCATTCTTTGTCGAATAAATCTATGAAAATAGATATTGAGTCAGCGTGCGTGTGAGCATTTGTATAGGTATGTGTGTGTATTTGGTAATTCAAATGGATTGTCGTGTGTGCGTGTGTTTTGTTTTTGGATTTTGGACTCTTTCTATCTTACCAGAAAGCGGCAATGGGTACTGCTCACGTATGCAATGCCAATGAGTGCTCCAAATCTACCATAGCGACCCTCGTTCATATTTCGCTGCAGTTTGTTGCAAACAAGCACGTGCCCTTTTTTCCAAGCGGGGACGCGCGCAATTTCTTCTCTCTCACAATGTGCTGCTGATGTTATTGAGATTAATGTATTGCGGTCACCACACACGCCTACGCCTTGCTGACACCGACGACCAGCCGCCCCGAAAACAAATGTCCGTTTTTGTGTGCACAATTAAATATGATGCATAATTTGACGAAATCAAGCGAGATTTTTAAACAACTCATTGATTGTTATTTAAGCAGCGATGCATTAGTGTGGCCACACGCGTATAACCATAAAATACTAAAATCTACTGTCAATTCTAAAACTTAACGAAAATGAATAAAAACAAAGTCTGAAAAAAAATACAATGTAACGTAAATATATGAGAGCTGGAAATTTGTATTCAAATTAAAGTTTTAATATGTTGTGGAATTTTTACAAAAGTTGGCAGTGTAAAATAAAACCAAAGCAAAATACTTGAATATTATAAATTTTGACAAATAAATTGTTTAAATCAACATCAAATACATGTCTACAAAAAATACATAAATAAATATTAGTGCATGTGATTAGTTGATAAAAACCAGTTTTTGGTGTTTGGTTTCTATTTTTGTTATTGGAATGCGGACCAAACATTGATAAATTATTAGGAAATTCGGATGCTTACATACGCATAATAGATTAAATTTTCTGCATAGGCTGAGACGACCCGTTTTATAAAAACAGAGAGCATAAAAACACTTCGTAAAGCGTTGAATTTCTCAATATAACACTAAATTTGTAAAAGAAATATAAGAGTAAGACTGAGCTTTTAAAAACAACAAACTACATGGAACTGCTGAACAACAATCTTATCTTGTGTTTACGAGCGACCACTTGAAAATAATAAACAACTTGAGGTCTTATACGCCAGTCGTTCTCTAGAATCAGACAAGACGAGTTCGCTTTGATATGTTCTGTCCCTGTGTTGTGGTTATCGCAGTGTTTATACTGTTATACTGGCTACTAAAGATCAATAAAGAATATTATGTCTTGGCCTTTTTTGCGCGCCGCGTTCAAGCTAAGGATGGACGATCTGTGGAACATATTGCACCGGTATTGAAAGGGAATACAATCTTTGGCAATGTTTTCGATTTTTATGGAAAAGATGATGGTAAAAACTGATTTGAGAAATCTATTATGCTCAATAAATTGTAACCCCTTCTTTTTTAGCGGGCACTTTTAAGTATTATCGTGATGCGGCTCTGGAAATGGGCAAAAGCTATTTGATCTATGCCTTCGGCGCACCTATGTATAATATTATCGATCCTGTGAATGCGGAATTCGTATTAAGTAATACGACTTTAATAACCAAAAGCATGGACTACGATTTCATGCAGCCCGCCCTGCACAGGGGATTACTGACCTCATCAGGTAAGCCCCCCATGGAAATAGTAAATCATAACTTATTAAAATTTTCGTTTGATTAACTTTCAAGGTAAAAAGTGGCATACACGACGCAAAATGATAACACCAACGTTCCAGCATAATATATTGGTGCAGTTTGAAGAGATCTTTAGGTGAGCTTTTCGTATATATAAATAAAACAATTATGTTATTATATTTTTATTATTTTATTATTTTATTTTTATATTAATTTTGTTTTGATTTTTTTATATTTATTTTAATTATAATTTTTTCTTTTATTTTTTATTTAATTTTATTATTTAAACAAACAAATTTTTTTATTATTATTATTTTATTTTATTTTAGTTTTATTTTTATTTTTATTTCATTTTATTTTAATTTTCTTCTTTTCTTTTTTATTATTATTTGATTCTTATTTATTTTTAAATTTTAATTATTATTTTATTTATATTTTCATATTTATTTTTATTTTTATTTTTGAATTTATCTCCATCTCAGAGCGGAAAGTCAAAAGTTTGTCAGGCAATTCGAACAACAAGAAGAGAGCATTATTTCGCTTACGGAACTTATACCCAGATTTGCGCTCAATAGCATTTGTGGTAAGATTAACTGAAATTCGAATCAATAATACAATATTCATATTCAATTTCCTACCTATAGAGACAGCCATGGGCATTAATCTGGATGATATGACTGAGCGAGGGGATCAATATCGCGAGAGCATGAAAATGTTTGAGAAATGTTTTGTGAAAACTTTTACAAATCCACTACATTATTATGGCGCGATCTACAAAATCTTTCCAATCAATGAGAATATTCCATATTTGAGAGTGGTGCATGAGTTCACCAATGAAATCATAGAGAAGCGCCGAATACTCTTAGAGGAGGAGCTAAATGAAAGACGTTGCAATCAGTTGCCAGACGATGATATGTGAGTTCACATTAAAATTTACAATTAATTTGATCAGGTTTATATATTTTTTATCCTCCACTCAGTTACGTTAACAAGAAACGCCGCTTTGCCATGCTGGACACACTGATATGTGCCGAGAAGGATGGATTAATCGATCATGCTGGCATTTGCGAGGAGGTCAACACACTTATGTTTGGGGGCTTTGATCCGTCTTCTGTTGCATTGATGTTCACCATTTTCAATTTATCGTTATACGAAGATATGCAGGAGTTATGTTATCAGGAGATATTGAAGCATATAGACGATCAAAACAATGTCAACATTAATCAACTGTACAATCTGAAATATTTGGAACGCTTCATCAAGGAAACACTACGATTATTCCCACCTGTACCTATTATAGGACGTCAGACCTCAGAAGAAACTGTACTGCCAAATGGTCTGATTCTACCTACGGGATCACAGATCATAATGCACGTCTTTGATCTACATCGGAATTCCAAGTACTGGGATAGGCCAGATGTATTTGATCCTGATCGTTTTCTGCAAGAGAACAGCATAAATCGGCATACATATGCTTATATACCATTTAGTATGGGTCTGCGTAATTGTCTAGGTAAGTAATCTTTCAATATATTAATATTCTTTTAAATCTGTACTTTCTTTGATTTACTGATTTAGCTCAAAAATACTCTTTGATGTTAATTAAAACGCTGCTGTGCTTTATATTGAAAAAATTCAAGATTTTGCCAGTTACCAATTCCCAGGATATTGTCTTTCACATAGGTTTAACTCTGCGCGCTGCAAATGATGTTAAAGTAAAACTTGTTTTGCGAAATAAATAAGAAAGAAAAAACTCAGCATAAATATAACTTTTTTTACGTTATTTAAAATATACCCCCTATTGAAATATACTGAAACAGTATTTAAGTACTGAACAAGAAAAATGAAGTTGGCAGCTTGACAGCTTGGCAGCTTGGCAGCTTGTCAGCAAACAACGTTGGCAGCACCAGACACCAATGAGCGTGCGCAGAGCGCGTAAAACAAAACTGAAAAAACAGAGAAACCGAGAAGACATCGCGCACAGAACGGTGTTTGTACAATTACTACGGAGAAAATAAATGTAGAGCCATTGATATCACTGCGCAATTTAGAGTGTTAATCAATGCAAAGAACGTGCGCCACTATAGAGAGCTTAATTCAAATTAAGCCAAACTGCTGCTGCTGCTGCTGCTATTGCAAACATAAACAAATACAAATTTACTGTGGATATCGAAGCTGTCAAAATAACAACAAAAAGGAAAATGATAAAACGAGAAATGCAGCGATATTATGCAGAACGTGAGACAACTGGACCCGAGTTCGGTAAGAGTCCTAGTTTTTTTTTCTTTTCTTTTTTTGTGGCAACTACAATACACAATTGAAAAGTGCAGAATCAACCCCCCAGCGGCATCACGCACTTACTACAGTCTTCCCCTAAATGAAGAAGACGGCCTAAGGGTTGGTTCTGCTGCTCTTGCTATTGTTGTTGTAGTTGTTGTTGTTGCTACTTGAGAAGAACGTAGAAAGCGAAATGTACTGCGACACAGATTTTAACGATTTTTCCCACAAAAAAACGCGCACGCAGATGATCGCCTTATAAAATTGGTTCGCGCCAATCCTGCCATATACGATGTGAGCCATCCGCATTACCGCCGAAATCCCGTTAGAGTGGACATATGGGATCGCATAGCAAACGAACTGGGCGCTTCATGTAAGTAATAATATCGAAATTCCAAATAATTATGTAGAGACAGAGAGAGAAAGAGAGAGTGAGAGTGAGAGTGAAGGATAGAGTGAAAAAAAGGGAAATTGTGAAATTCGTTCCTTTTTTTGTTAAACTGAATATAATGAAACAATTTTTTGCTTTTGTTACCTTACCTTATCTGCATCCCTAGCTTGAAATCAAAATTTATCTATTGTAATTAATCATCCCCGTTTTTTGTACTTAAACAGCACGATTTCTGCAAACGAAATGGAAGAACATACGCTACAATTATCTGCAGGAAATTAAGGCCTTGGAAACAGGTCAGGTAAATCCGAATGTGCGTAAGCGACGCTTCACCGAGGATCTATCGTTTTTACAAAACACAGCACAAACGTACAATGTGAGAAAGGCGCAGGCCTACATAACCCAGACCAATAATAATACAAATAATAATAATAATGGTGGCGGGAGCAGCGACAACGACAGCAACAGTTTTCTTTATCCAGATCCGGAGCATTTGCGCGTTGATCTTACGGAGAACTATGATATCATTGAGCTGGACGATGACAACAGCGAGGATGGCTCGACGCATGCGGGCGGGCACAGTGATAACGAAATCGTGCCTGAGCTGATGGTTATGGAGGCCAAATCCGAGGGTAACTTGCAGGATTCGATAGCTGTCAATGGCAATGGCAGCACCGATAACCACAACAATACGGAAAACAATTCGCCGCCCTCCTCGCCGCTGCTAATGCCCATGGTGATAATGGGTAATGTGGACGAGGCGTCGCAACAGGACGCCAAGACGCATGCACACAATGAGGACATCAAGCCGCAATATCACAATCAAAACGTCAAGACCGAGCCCCAGTACAGGCACAACAGTGGTGCGCTGTCCAATGGCGAGGTTACCATTGAGCCCATCTATAAGGCAGCGCTGACGCGACGCAGTGCACCCGGCAAGGACATCATGACCAATGCGGCCAAGCGGAAAGCCATTGCTGCTCCTCTACCTCGATTGGCGCCCATCAATGACCCCATTGAGCTCTACTGCCTATCTCTGGTGGACACGCTACGTAGCATGCCCAGATCGGAGCGCGAACGCGTCAAGTTCGAGTTTGCCAACATTCTGAAGGACGCTAAGTACAAGGACGAGGCCTAATCTTTATGACAAATCTGTTTCTCTGGGTATTTACGCATACGAACAATTCTAAGTCACATTAAATGTATTATTTTTACATAATATGCAAATTATATAAAATTTTCTAAGACGCTAATTAGACTAAGTTTTCGATTTAATTTAGTTTTTTTATTCAAACAATGTTGTATGTGTTCATATCTATTCAGTTGTATCAACAAAACAAAATAAATTATACATACACATTCTGAAATTATTAACAAAAACTCTTCTTTTATTTTCGAGTGTATTTAAAGGCTAATCCCAGATGGATTTGATTTTTCTTACCTCCTGAGCATTACCCAATCAAGTTAAACCCATTTCCGAATGAAAATAAAACAAATTATTATTCGCAGCTCAAACGCTTTCAAAATGAATATTTATTACGCATAAGTAGTATGTTTAAGGTATCTATAGTGTATATATTGTGATCGAAACGTTTTAATTACTAATGTTTTCATACACTGTCTATTAACTATGTTCGTTATAATAGTTGATGTTACATGCATAATCCCGACTATTTTATGTTAATGTATATATAAATTTAATGTGTATGTGTATGTGTCTGTGTGTTAATTCGATAAAACTAAAATGAATTTCTCGTTCTTACTTTTATCGATACAAAATCTAAGTAAACAACGTTTTTAGTCTTGCAACATCGTATTACATCTAAAGTGTTAAAAAATTTTGCAAAAAGAGAAGAATTAACTTCAGAAAATCATAGGTTCTATATATTTTATATATAGGGCTTAAGGCATATTAACAGTATGATTAATAAATAGTCATTTTAGTTTTCTTACAAAAGAAAAACCATTGAAAACTATTAAAATATGAGTTAAAAATAAAACAAACATTAGAGGGACTGTCTCTTAGAATAAAAGTTCATATAACATATATATATTTATATTTATATATATATATATATATATATATATATATATATATATATATATATATATGTCACGGTATTTGTAACATATTATAAAAACAATTTGTTCGCCCATTTTTGTTTGAGCTGCTGCTATTACTAATAATTCTTATTATCTAGATTTATCTACAAATCGTGGCGTGGCGTATTTAGTACAGAGCTTTGAGCCAGCAATTCACGCCCATTATTTACATCCTGACCCGGTTTATTGTTATCATCTGTATCCAAAATGTCTGAGAGATCATACATATTGGGCTGATATGTCATTAGCTCAGAGCCACTATTTTCTGCAAATTGTACAAATTAACTTTAAGTAATGCAAAAGATTAAATATTATTGATTGTTTACATACCTTTCTTGTCGCCGACCATGCTGTCATTCAAGAAGGACAGCCCATAGTTATCCATCACATCTGAATCATTAAAGAGCTGCAAGCAGAATAATATATAAATCAAATTTTTTAAAATGTTCTCTATTTGTTTGATCATTTCTTTTAAAGCGCGGGCGCTAATCAAAATAATATAGACGCACCGCGGTGACCTTCAGTAACAGCTCATCGTCGGACAGCTGCGAAGCGGGAATCCTGTCTGCAACACCTTTCGGCGCAGCCTGATTGTTCACATAGAATAGAATATACATATATATATATATTATGAATTGGCTGATAAGACGGACACACGGACACAGAGCTTAACAAAAAGCTACAGCTAAAGCTACTTTCATCAGACTGATACTTACGCCTTTTAGCATGTTCTGATCAATGGAAACGCCCTCGCCGCGCAATAGATCTTTCAGGGTCTCAAGCTCATCCTGCAAGCTATCCAAGTGACCGGAGACTTCTTCACTGCAAAAATATATGCATAATGGTTATTGGTTGGTTTTAGATATCGATTTACAATTCAGCTACTTACACTCCACTTCGATCGTGTACATTATCGCCTGTATACTTGGTAACGGCCATTGCTTGCTGTGACTGTTGTTGCAGCTGCTGTTGATCTTGCTGTTGTTCATTGTTAATATCCTTGGCAGCTGCAGCCGCCTTTGAAGTAGAGGCCAAATTGGCATCAGTTACCAAGGGATTATCAGTGCTACTGTTGGTCAAGTCAAAGTTGATCGGCATATCGGAAAACTTTCCGCTATTTACAGTATTGCGGCCAAACTGTTGCTGTTGATCCAGTTTGGCAGCTTGCTCTTCTATGCCAGTGGTGGACATTAAGGATTCATCCTGTAAATCAATAATTTAAATTATTAATAATTTTCTTTTACTTTGCTTGTAGTTTTTTTTTTCAACCTACCTCAAAGATATTCGTTGGCATATCGTTGCTAATAAAGTTTACATTGTACATATCCGCATCGTTCGAATCGGTGTCCAGAAGGGAAGGCATGCTACTTGCACCCACACCGCTCACCTCTGGCTCTGTCTTCACTAGCACCGGTTGAGGCATATGCACCGGTGACTCTGTTTGCTCATTGCGCGTGCGAGAGGATTTCGGCGACATATCTAAATCAACCTGCCCAAAAAGATCCAAATTGCGACGCATTTTGTTTCTCTCCTTAAGCAGTTGACGCTTGCGCTCTTGCTCTCGCACCATGGGCGTGGTGAGCACATTTAACTGCTCGTCACTGTTGTAGAGGCTGTTGGGACTGGGCTGAAATTGTTGCTCCTGGCCATGCGTCTCGGGGGCCTCAGTGACAGTGTAGAGCACTTGTTGCCCACCAGGCGAGCTGCCAACGTTGGTCGTACCGTCGCCGCTATTCAATAGCTGAGCTGTAATAAAATCTTCGGCACTCTGATTCGAGTAATCATAATTTTGAGAGCTGGTAATGCTGGCATTGGAGCGAGGTCGCTCCATAGCTAACGGTGAGACGCTCTCTCCCTCATACTGTTTGGAGTATGGGCTATTTGGGTTCATGACCTCTCCAAGCAGCTCCTCGCTCATCTCGTGTATGACGGGACCGCTTTCGCTCTCCGACTCACTGGCATTACGCTTGCGAGCATTCTCTGGCGTGTCGTTGATCATCAGCTGCATGTGACGCTTCACCCCAGACATGTTACGCGATGGCTGCACTATCGAAATCAGAAACTGTATCAACTTATTGACGATCTGCTGTTGCTTTGCATGTTTCTGGCGCAGTGAGGCTATTTCCCGCCACAAAGCTTCATTCTCCTGCTTCATAACTGAGAAACGTGAGTCCAAGTTGTCCTGACGACCGCGCATAGCTTTTACATCACTGAGCACTTTCGATACAGTCTCTTGCTTTAGCATGCTCTTCTCATCCACGGTCTTCGTATTGGATATTTTACGCTTGATGTGGTCCAGTAGATAAGGATAATTGCGCTTGAAGCACGGATGTGAAAACTCAATCTCATCTCGATCAAAACGCAGGCCACCATTCTCAATAGAGGTGATCTTATGAAAACCATCTGAAATTCATAGCAAATAGGAAAAGTTGAATACAGAGCGTTAAGTAATTGAGCTTGATTTATCTACTTACACATATTCAATTGCCGTATGAAGCTGGCCATGTTGTTATGCTTGTAGTTCAACGGCAGCAATTCACGAGCAAATTGGGCCTGATTTTGAATAATGAAACTGCGTCCATCCTGATACAAAATATATAGAAGAGATAAGATAATGAGTCAATTATGACAAATTGTAAATGGCATGAAAAAATTATATATATTATTTAGATGGTTTAGAAAAATGAGTTGTTGTATGGCAACTATTACATTTTCATATAGACAATTATAGAACAATACCTAACAGACAAATTTCAAAGCAATTTTTGATTAAATATGTTTGAAAATTAAATAAACTAAATTAATTAATTAATTCAAATTTTAATTTATTTATATCATCAAAAACAAAACCAAATACTGATTTTTATTATCAGTCCGAAAATAGGTGAAACTGAGATTAATAAACCTAAATTAAACTTCCTGTATTAAATAAAAGCAAACGGAATCAAAATTCGACAACAGCCCTTATCATAATTCTATTGGAACTAGGCTATGCAATTTAATGTATTTATAATTTTGATAAATACATATTATTGGCTTACAAAATTAAGTGTTCATACTCCACCTTATCAGGCATTAAAATTCACATACGCGTTGATAAGGGCGTCGAAATAAAGTACTTTTACAACTGACATAATATTTATCTAATTACAAAGCCACACACATGAAAAAGCGTGTGAATTATTGCAAACAAAAATGGAAAAAGAGCTTACTTATCTCGGCAAACACTTGGCGAAAGCAAGCGCAAAACAGAATGAGAAACACACACAGAGGGCAGAAAAACAAAATTGAATTGAGTTGTGACAGAAAGACAATCAGACGGACGGGCGGAAGGGAAGAGACAAATGGAAAATTTTCAGAGATGCATTGGAGGGCACGCACGTACGCACGGTCGTACGGCCTATGCAAATTGACAACAAAAACGAAAAAAGAGAGCAATCCTCTTGCATACGTGCGAGTGAACAAACTGACAAACACAAAAAACCTATCTACGAATATGCAGACAAACGATGACGTAGTGAAAGTCGAAAGAGAATTAAGTCACCTGCAGTGCTGTTGTTGTTGCCATGCCAAATAAAAAAAAAATATGTAAATAAACAATATGGCGGCCTACCTTGCTCCAACAAATTAAATTATTTGTATCTTTATCCTCAACCAGCCTCCAGAGTTTTGCCAAAAAGGCTGGTACTCCGCTGCCAGTTTCACCAACTGTATGCATGTTGCGACGTGGGCGCTGCTGCTGCTGTTGGTCCTCCTCGTCCTCCTCTTCTTCCGTTGATTCGTGCTTCAGTTGCACGGCCTTAAGGCTTGCACGCGTTTTGGACATATAAAACGTCAATAAAAACTACGTATAAATTGTAGAAAGAAAAAAAAACTTGTATCAATGAATATGAATTTTCACTATTGCCACACTCTATTCCACATCCAATATATATTTTTTCTTGTACGTGTGTGTGTGTTACCTACCGCAACACTTTACAGCTGTTTTCTTGATTAATAAGCGTTTACGAGTAGAAAAAAAATGTTCTTCACTTAGTTTACACTTGGCTCTTAATCAATTTTTCAATCACTTTTCAAAATTCTCTTTTTTAAGTATGTATTTTTTCACTTTTATGCACAGCGTAATTGTTGAATTTCACGTATAAAATAATTTTTTCTTCCTCTGCACTGTCTATCGTCATCGGTCTCGATGCTGTCGAGCAAAATCCTATCGAAGTCAACGCTGCAGCTATTTATATAGTTTTTCAAAGTATCGAGTACTCGCTAGTAAATTCTAGTGGGAGACAAAAATACAAGTAATTCAATTTAAAAATAAATTGGCTTAATAAGATTGTTTTTCAATGTACGGGCATAAATAGTTTGGATGATGATACTGTATTCATTTTTATTCGCTAGAATTAAAAGTAAAGGGTCTCTATTAAAATGCACTATCCAACACTGTTCTGTTAACACAGGTCATTCGCTAACACTGTGCATATGCTGAAAAATGGCTGACACTTTTAATTGCCGAATCAAGTGATTGTTTTAGTGTATTTTGTTTGCTATAATGCTAAAATATGCACAAAATTACTTAAATCTTAATAACGAATGTAATTTAATGCTATACTAATTTAATATATGTGTTGAAACACAATAAAAGGTATGTAAATTCAGGTTTAAAATGCTGCTCGTCGTGCACGGCTGCGTGAGAAAAAAAATGTAGGTAAGAAGTAGAATACAAAAGGGCCCGCAAACGGTTTCAGTGTTCTCTTTCTCCGTATGGCTATGTGAGTGTGTGTGCTTGAGTACATTTGTGTGAGTGTGAGTGTGGTGAGCAGCAACAAATTGCTTGAAAAAAGGCGCCAGTTTATTATGGCGTATGAATAAGAATTTAATAATTTTTTTTTTTATATATATATTGTAGAAAAGACTGCGCACAAAAAGTAACTGCACAATAAAGCTATACAAATGATGAACAACCACTTCCATTTGCAAGCTCATGACCACAGCAATGCGTCGTCAAATGTGGCACCGCAATTCGCTGGCGCTGTCGCTGCCCCAACAACCACATACAGTTATTTAGCACAATCCTCAGGCACGGCGCCAAGTCCACAGCAATGGTTGACCTATCAAATATTGCCGTCCCCGGCGCCGACACTTGCGACAAATACTGTTGGCCAACTACCGCCGGCACTGGGGGGCCCGAAGCGTTATTATGCAAATGCAACAGCAACAACGACAGCAGCAGCAACGCATCCTAACAGCATTCAAATAACCAACAACTATGCGCAACAGACGCAGCCGCAGTCGGGTGCCTTTAAGGCGAATAACATAAACAACATACGCATTATAAGCACAGCACCAAATGTTTATAGTCTTAATAAAACAACAGATCAATTAAATCAACTATATGCTACGCCCACATCATCAACTGCCGTTACTCCTGCCACGGAACTGTATGCGCCGGTCGGTGCATACTATGCAACCCCACCAAATCTACAGCCCAAACTGCAGCCACCTCCGCTGGTGCCAGTTAGCAGCAACAATAACAATAATCATAATAGCAGCAACAACGTCACACTCAGCAATGTCGGAAATGGTGCAGCACCATCGTCGACCGTTGTGCTGGATCGCATAAACATATGCATTAACAATCACTACACGGAACCAAATCT
This sequence comes from Drosophila koepferae, assembly GCA_030914345.1. Classification (NCBI taxonomy): domain Eukaryota; kingdom Metazoa; phylum Arthropoda; class Insecta; order Diptera; family Drosophilidae; genus Drosophila; species Drosophila koepferae. Next base: position 2,628,387 of record JAUESR010000211.1, read on the forward strand.
CTGTCAACCCTCACCCATTATTCCCGCTATCCAGCACAAAGCGATTCTGCCGCTAATTGATAGCAGCACAGCTGACAGTAGTTGCAGCAGCAGCAGCAGCTGCTCAACAGGTCGTAGCAGCAGTCTGGCCAGTGCGGGCAGCGCGGGTAGTGCGGCCGCAGCTGCTGCTGTTATAGTCATAGACGAGCCGGACTCCACAACAACAACGCCGCATACACCGCCCACAACGCCAGAAACTCTAAGCTCGCCCATTAAATCACCCGACAGCAATGATAACTGCGTGCTCTTGCCAACGACCGTTCTGAAGCAGAGCTTCACCACAGTCACACAAAGCATTGAGGAGGAGGCAGTTGATATATCGGTGGCTGCTGCTGCACCACCCACTCCACCTACACCACCCACACCACCACCACCACCGGCACCAGCACATAGTCCAGCTCCGATCAGTTATGCGCTGCAGGAGGATGTTTTCATAAAATGCAACGATGGACGCTTCTATTTGGGCACCATAATAGCACAAGCGGACGATCAGTATCTGGTGCGTTTCGATGACAAGTCGGAGCAATGGTGTGAGCAGGAGAAGCTTCGCAAATTGGGCAATGAGCCGAGCACGGGCGGCACAGCCGCCAGTCAAAGCGGACCAATGTGCGTGGCCTGCAAGCGGGCGCAGCACGAGGACATTGTCGAAATTTGTGAACGTTGCGGCCGGGGATATCATCGTGGTTGCACCACCGAAATAGCCAGTGGCGTCTGGTGCTGCAAGCGTTGCGCAAAACCCATGAAAATGCAGCCAGCACTCGAGGCCAACAAACCGCCCGGCATTTGTCGGCAGTTGCCCTATCATGTGAGTTCATTGCTAATCGAAATGTATGCAATAGGTGCAGACTAATGCATTATTCATTGTTGTTACTTGCAGGCGGACAAGCTAAGCTGGGATGAGAAGCATCGGGTCAATGAGGAACAAATATATTGCTATTGCGGCAAGCCTGGAAAATTCGATCACAATATGTTGCAATGCTGCAAGTGCAAGAACTGGTTTCACACCCAATGCATGCAGAACTTTAAGCGCAAGCTGCTGCGCGGCGATATGTAAGTGTGTCAGAGGGAATTTCCATACAAATCAGTGTCAGTTGAATTATATATATATATATATATTTGTATATATTGTAAATATGGAATTGTATAAAAGTCATCATTTCTTCCAGATGTACTTGGTTAAAATAGTTTATTATATGACGCACTGCATTTCACATTAGACGATTTTATAAAAGTAGGAGTTTGTAAATTATTTTGAATTTTTTTTTAATAATCAAGTTTAGAAAAGATGTTCATATATCAAATTATAAGAAAATCTGAAACAATATATTTATAATTATAATAAGCTATTTTTCCATTGAAACTATTTGAAAATTGAATCTATCAACATATTTAGTACTGTTCAAGATAAGAAATATTTCAGAAATGTACTTTGAATTATGCAAAAACAATCGAATTTGTATAAGCTAATTAAATGTTTCTCCCATTTCAGATTCTTTGTATTCTGTTGCACTGTGTGCAACGATGGCGTTGAGTTCATACGTCGCCTGCAAATCGATTGGGTGGACATGTTGCACATAACGCTCTACAATTTGCGCAAGCATCAGCACCAGAAGTATCATCATTTGCTAGAAGACATATGGCCGTTTATACTGGAGCAGCGACATCAGCTGCCCATTTGCGAGGAGTGGCGCCAGTTGCCGGAGACAACGCTGATGGAGCGTATTAAGCAAACGCTGAAGGAGTATTCGGATCGTTTTGTTTGTGGACGGGAATTCAAGCGTGCGCCTGCATACTACGCGCTGCGGCACAGTGGTCCACCATTGACACCGCGTGTATTTCTGCAGCCAGAGGACGTGCTATGCGATGAATTATTGATTAGCAAATATAAGTTGCTCTTGATGCCAGAAGAAGATCAGGAGCCGAGTAAATTGCAGTCAAATGCAGTTAAAGAGTGCTCGAGCACCAAAACTTCGGTTGCAAAAGATGTATACGAGTTTCATACGGATGACGATGAGGAGGAGCCGGTCGAGGCTGAGGCGGAAGCTGATACCAGCGAAGATGAAATACCCATCAAACAGATTATCGAGAAAGTCAAAAAGCAGAATATGCAGCAACAGCAGCTGGAGCAGTCAGTGACATCGAATAAAGATCTACAGGTAGATATCCGATTTAATTCAATATAAAAAGCAATTGTTGATAAGTGTATATTTCCAGCAGGTAAAGAGCTCAAGCAAGCGCGCACCCGATCTGGCAGACGATAATGCCAACGATGGTGAACCGAGCAAATTGCAACAAATGGCACCCGCTGCACCCCAACTAGATTCCACTAGCAATTGCAATGGGATCAGCAATAGCCGCAAACGCAAGGCATTCCGCTTGTCAAAACGTTACGACAACAGCCGCCACTGTGATCTCTCTTCAGATGAGAATTCGAGCAGCAGCCGTGGTACCAGCTCGCTGGATCTCATTATACCACCGCCGGCCAATTTTCTCGGTCGCAATAATCCCTTCTTAATGGCCACGCCCAAGAAGTCGGGTCAGCAACGTGTCGGTGGTGGCGCAGCTGGGGTGGCGGGAATCATAAATAGCATATTTAAGCTAAAGAACGTTAAGCAGTTGAGCAACATCGAGTTAGCCAAGGCAACGGCAGCCTCGCAACAGCCACGAATGGTGCGTACCATTAAGCGAAGACTGAGTGCCAAAGATATTACCATTGGGCCAAATCAGGAGGTGCGCAGACGGCGCACTCGTCGTCTGACCACGGCCATTGAGGTAAGTGTGCATATACATATATATATATTATGATTACAGATTACTATAGTCGATATCCATATTTCTTGACAGGTGATCAATACGACTACAATAAATCCTATACCCAGCCACTACTTTCCCATATATGCCAAAGATTTGCAGCCTCCGGCACCACTGCTGCCACCAGAGAAGCCCACCCATGGTCGATTGCTGCGCCAGCGACCGCAAAAGTCTCGCTGCGGCACACCGACGGACAGTCGACGCAACTCCACGAGCTCCACAGTGACCAATGGCAGCAGCAGCACCAGCGGCAGTGGCGGCAGTGGTGCACCCGCCAATGGGCATTCAATGCTTGATCTGAAGCAATCTGTGAACAGATACTTTGGTGGAGCCATGAATCGCATCGATGCCGGTGAACCCTTTGCCATACGCGCCAAACGTCGCATGTGCAATGGGCAGGTGCAGTATCTGGTTGAATGGGGTAGTGATTCGGCGACTGCTTCTGCTGCTGCTGCTGCTGCTACGAGTCTGACAAACGGAATCTAATCATTTGGCAACTGATGCTGATTACTGATAATGGATTACTTATTATTATTATTTTTCTTTGATGGTATTTTCTTAGTTATGGTTTAAGCCGAAAGTTTGCTGCCAAGTTTTTAGGCCCAATTTTTGTTTTGTTAATTAAAAAAAAAAAAAAAGGAAACGCCACTGCCAAAATAGCAAAATGTTTTTGGCATTTAACAAAAAAAATGCAACTGAATACAGGTTTTAATTGTGCAATGGCAGTATATATTGTTGAAATAGTTCAAATGTAACTGAAACATAATTTTCTTTATATATCGAAATTTGGCACTTCAAAGTATTACAACATTAAACTGAAGCTATTTGTTTACATTTTTTTGCTGAACTTGGGTAAAGTTATTCAAGTATAGAAATACATATATATTATTAATTGCAAGAGTTAAAAGAAGTTTGCTGTCTAGAATTAAGTTTCAGTTCAGTTCCATTATTTTATAGATATTACTACATACATATAACAAAATATATATATTTTTGAAATATATATGTGCTGTAATTGACCTATAAAAAACGTAAACGTAATGAAAACAAAAACAAAAATTACAAATCATGTTATGCATACAAAAATATTCGAGGTATACTAAGTACATATATGTAATTTAATCAAATGAAATACAAATTAGGGCTAATTAAATGTACCCATAGATTAGGCATAATTCATTAATAATGAATAAATACAATTTAATTTTTACTATTATGGAAATACACAAGAAATCAAAATCGAGTTGAACGCAAAACAAAATCTCATGTATTAGCATATTGGCAATTGCATTATAAACAAATGAAAGAAAAACACAAACCAACACACTTAAGCATTATTCTATATGTGTAAAATAAAGTTTTAAATAAATGTTTATACAATAAGTGCATTAATTCGAATATGTATTGTTTCTTATGGCTCACTCAGTAAGCATTTTTCAAGAAACGAAATAAGCAAAGTCTATATCAATTTCCATTAAGTAAATAAACATCAGATATACGAAGCTGACTCAACGAACGAACGTTAGACGAATGCTGAATATACGAATAACTGTATGTATGTATGTGTATGTGTATGTGTGCGTGTGCTTATGCATTTGTGTATGTACTTATATATGTGTGTATTCTTCGAAATATTTGATAACTTCGAATCGAAGTAGGCGATGCAGGCATTAAAAAATGTTGGCAAATTAGTTGAGCTCGTTGTCAGTCTGCCTGCCACATCATTAGGAGACACACTAAGAAATTAAAAAATAGGTTTATTAGCCCAAAAAAAATAAAAACTAAAAAAAAAAAAAATATTAAACAATTAGTTCGATGCAGTCCTTTGTTCGGGTTGTTTGAGTGTTGTTTATTTCGTATAAAAAATAAAAAACCAAGAAAAAAATAATTTATTCTCATTTCGTGTGCATTGAAAAAAAAAAAAAAATAAGGAAACGCGCTTAAGGCTTTCAAGGCGTATTTATAAACCGCGCATCAAGGCACTTTGTGTTGCAGATCCGCTTCGCGAGCGTTGGTAAGTATAATGGGAAATTAAATATAATGCAATGACGTGCAAATATACATACATACATAAATGTCTAAAAGTTTATCATTTTTGTATTAATTAGTAACTAATATTATGAATTCGGGCATCTATAGGCCATAATCTAAAAAAAATATATTTATTATTCATAATTAAAATCTGCAAATAAAAATTTGCATTTTCCGGCAGAAAAAAATTTTCCATTTCTGACAGGAAAAAAGTTGTCAATTTTTAAACATCAAATTGCGGGAAAAAACACATACAAGACAAGATTAACATAAACATTGAAGAACCAGTGTTGGTTAATACCGAAAAAATATTTGACAGTCACTAAAAATACTGACTTTTCAATAAGCGAGTGTCAAATGTAGCGAGCTGCTTTCTGCCCTCGTTCAAGTAAGCGAATGCCAGATCGGCGAGTCGAGTAGAGTCCGTTTAAGTGAGCGGTCGTGGTTTCGCTTAGCACACGACTTATCACATATTTTTTGTGAGAAAAAAAAAATCTTAAAAAAAAAAAAAAAAAAATTATAAAAAATATAAAAAGTAACAAAAAAAATTGTAAAAAGTAGCAAAAAATTCGAGCAAGTGCTGAAAACGTAAGTACAATTACAAAATTTGCAAAAATCCCAGTGCAAAGCTAAGTAAAAATTTTCTTGTGAAATGTGATTCGTGTGCCACGCAAGATGGCGACGTAAGCTGTCGTCCAAACAGAGAGCAGTAAATTGAGTAAAAGAAAACGAACAAAGGCGCAGCCCACTGTATGATTTGCATATTAAGTTCGCTATAAAAGATTTTATATATAATTTAGAGTAAATTTGATGATTCTAATGCGGGTCTAACGTCTGTATGTATGTTTGTGTGCGTGTGCATGTGCATGTGGAAATTTTCCAACATGCTTTCTGTCTGTTCGTATTGGTGTGTGAAAGAAGGAAACAGCAACAACAAAGCACATGCCTGTGCCGCCGCGCAGTGTTGCCATGTCGACCAATCGACCGCCGTTCAACTGTCACATGCGTCAGTATTGCCACAGACACACACATACAAAAAAAAAAAAAAATCTAAAAGCGAGAACCACGCCGCTTTTTTGTCTTTTATCAAATTTGTTTTTGCAAATTTTTGTTTGTATGTCAAAGAGCCAGGAAAAGAAGTGCTAAAGCTTTGTCAAAGCTCTGCACATACCCATAAATTGTATTAATCGATCTACAGCCGAAATATATCCTTATTCATTATACCAGGAGGACCTAATCATCTAAAATGGCTTCTTTATACGTGGGTGATTTACACCAGGACATCAACGAAGCAGGACTTTTTGAGAAATTCTCCAGTGCTGGTCCAGTTCTGTCCATTCGTGTCTGCCGCGACGTTGTTACCCGTCGCTCATTGGGCTATGCCTACGTCAACTTCCAGCAGCCAGCCGATGGTGAGTAATCAACATTATATATTTGTAATTGTAAAATGTACAATGTATGGATATGCAATTAAACATTGCCAAATGGGTATTCCCACAACGACAGCTGTAAAGAAAACACGTGTGCAATTCTTTTGTACGCGCACACACAGATACATCAGCAGCAGTGCTGTCATACTTCTGTGTGTGTTTTGTGAGCATTCCAGTTTTTGTGTCTGAAAGTGAAAGAGAAAACAAGAAGGAGACGAAAAACAGCTGGCCTGTGACTAGTCATCACAGAACTAGAAGTTTCTTTACAAATTGCAATCGGAATGCATAATGTTTATTACATATATTTAATTTCAACAATGGCTTATCGCACACACACACCGCACCCTGTTCTCTGCTCTGTTGCCGCCTTGCAATGGCGTCAGTTTTGGTCTGCTCGCAACTATTGTTTCCAAGTGCCGTTCGCTCAGATTGTATACACACATGTGTGTGTGTGTCCGAGAGCAAGCTTATGTATGCGTGTGTAAGCATGCTAATATATTTATATGTACATATGTATGTGCGAACTGTGTTTATGGGTGTGCGTATATCCATAAACATGTGTTTATTGTTTATGCCTGCGCCTTAAACTTTTGAAGAAACTTGCTTGAGTATTTTTTATCTATCTATTTATAGGTTATATTTGATTAGCAAATATTTGCACGTTTTTACATTAAGCTTTGAATGTCGCGTTGGCAGCATTTTTCGATTCCACTTCACGCATCCAAAGAGAGTGAAACGTCTTTTTGTTTTGCTTTCACTTTTTATGTAAAATGCAAGGCCATCAACATGTAATGTCTGTGTTGTGCATTCATTCATTACCACGTGTAAATTCTTAGCATACCTAAGTCCAGCAAATCCACGTCGATATTGAGCCATGTTTCTCAGTTGTTTTTGTTGTTTTACACACGAAACGAAAACAAACTTAAACTTTCACCACTATTGAAAACTACGCTCAGCTCAGTTCAGCTATTGTTATTGCTCTTTCTGCCAAAAGGTCGTTTACATTTGAAGTTTTATTGAATTAAGGCACCGTCCCTGGTCCCTGGTTTCTGTGTGTGTGTGTATGTGAAAGCGTCATCGCATCGTCACATTCCGCTAAGTTTACTGAACTCTATGCGTCTGTTATGATTCGTTTGCATTTTCGAAATGTCTTTCTTTTCTCTTTAAAGTGGTTAGGTTGAGTTAGGCAACTTCTACCCATTGGTTGGTCAAATAAATCCAATTTTGAGCCGACTAAGATTCAAAGTTGCTAAATTAATTAACGTGACTTACCATGTAAATGAGTTAGTATTCTTATTTACAAAAGAAGAAGCGTTAATATATATATATATATATATCTATATATAACTATCTATTAAGCATTGAGTAAATGTGGCAACTTATACCCATTGGTTGATCAAAATTAACCTTTTTTGAAACAACTAAGATTCAAAGTTGCTAAATTAATTAACGTGGACTTACCATGTAAATGAGTTAGTATTCTTATTTACAGAAGAAGAAGCGTTGATATATATGTATCTATATATAACTATCTATTATGCATTGAGTAAATGTGGCAACTTATACCCATTGGTTGATCAAAATTAACCTTTTTTGAAACAACTAAGATTCAAAGTTGCTAAATTAATTGACGTGGACTTACCATGTAAATGTTGAGAATTGGCATTTGCAAAAGTAGAAGCGTTACAGATTTTTAATACCATTTAAAATCGAATGAATGAATGTCAAGCTGCTTGTACCCATCGGTTGATCAAAATCAATTTTAATTTTGAAACGACTAAGATTCAAAGCTGCCAAAGCAATGCTTCTGCAGACTTGACTTACCATGCGTTTGTGCTGCCCTTTTGGCAATAGCCAGCGCAGAAGTAGAAGAGGTACAAAATATTAAATACTTACTATAATATATTTATAAATATTTATTATTTATTTCTAAATGTTCTTGATTTTACTCCTTTCTTTTTGCAGCTGAGCGTGCTCTGGATACAATGAATTTTGATTTGATTCGCAACAAGCCCATACGCATTATGTGGTCGCAACGCGATCCTTCACTCCGTCGCTCCGGAGTTGGTAACGTGTTCATTAAGAACCTCGATAAAGCCATCGATAAGCTGCCAATCTCCATTGATAAAGTGAAACAGGCCATGTTGCGGGGAACGGCAAAAGGTGTACGTCCGGCCAAATTTCATTTGCCGGGCGCCCAGTGTGTCAGTCGCGAGAAGGTGGTGTGGGAGCGTGGTGTAAGAACCTCGATAAAGCCATCGATAACAAGGCCATCTATGACACTTTCTTCCGCCTTTGGTAACATTTTGAGCTGCAAAGTTGCCACCGATGAGAAGGGCAACTCCAAGGGCTATGGATTTGTGCATTTTGAAACAGAGGAGGCTGCCAATACATCCATTGATAAAGTGAACGGCATGTTGCTGAACGGCAAAAAGGTGTACGTCGGCAAATTCATTCCACGCAAGGAGCGCGAGAAGGAGCTGGGCGAGAAGGCCAAGCTTTTCACAAATGTCTACGTAAAGAACTTTACCGAGGATTTCGATGATGAGAAGCTTAAGGAATTCTTTGAGCCATACGGCAAGATTACCAGCTACAAAGTATGTTGATAGACAAAATACATCTTAGCAAATATAAAATTGTACTTTATTATTAAAATTTGAATTGATTTGCAGGTCATGTCCAAGGAAGATGGCAAGAGCAAGGGCTTCGGATTCGTGGCATATGAGACAACAGAAGCTGCTGAGGCCGCTGTGCAGGCTCTCAACGGCAAGGATATGGGCGAGGGCAAATCTCTGTACGTTGCACGTGCCCAAAAGAAGGCTGAGCGCCAGCAGGAACTGAAGCGCAAGTTCGAGGAGCTGAAAAAGAAGCGTCATGAGTCCGTCTTTGGCGTTAATTTGTACGTTAAGAATCTGGATGATTCCATCGACGATGAGCGCCTGCGCAAGGAGTTCTCCCTGTATGGAACAATCACGTCCGCTAAGGTCATGACCGACGAGGAGGGTCGCTCCAAGGGCTTTGGATTCGTTTGCTTCATCTCACCCAATGAGGCCACCTGTGCCGTGACTGAACTGAACGGCCGTGTGATAGGCAGCAAGCCTCTGTACGTGGCACTGGCCCAGCGCAAGGAGGAGCGCAAAGCGCACCTTGCCTCACAGTATATGCGTCACATGACTGGCATGCGCATGCAGCAGCTGGGACAGTTGTTCCAGCCAAACACTGCTGGCGGATTCTTTGTGCCCACAATGCCACCAAGCCAACGTTTCTTTGGCCCACAAATTACCACTCAGATGCGCAGCACGCCACGCTGGGCTCAGCAACAGATGCGTCCTGCCGCAGCTGTGCAGAGTGTACCGGCCAGCGCTGCTTCTGCTGCTGGCGCTGCCGCTGTCGGTGGCTTCCAGGGTGCAGCTGGAGCTGTGCCCACTCAGTTCCGTCAGTCCGGAGCCGGTGCACGCGGCGCTCAGCCACAAGTCCAGGGCACACACGCCGCTGCCGCCGCCGCTGCGGCCAATAATATGCGCAGCTCCGGTGCTCGCGCCATTACTGGCCAGCAGTCGGTGGCCGCTCCCAATATGCAGATCGCTGGTGCTCAGATTGCCGGTGGTGCTCAACAGCGTGCTGCTAGCTACAAGTACACCTCGAACATGCGCAACCCTCCAGTACAACAAATGCAACAGGCGCAGCCGTTGCCAACGCAGTTGCAGGGCAAAAGTAATTACACATACTCGAACCAAACTGTTCTCCAATATATTTTAATCGTACTCATTTTTTCTTTTTATATTTTTATAGACCAAGAGAAACTCATTGCATCATTGTTGGCTAACGCCAAGCCTCAAGAACAGAAACAGATTCTGGGCGAACATCTGTATCCAATGATTGAGCGCATGCATGCCGCATTGGCTGGCAAGATCACGGGCATGTTGCTGGAAATTGAGAACTCTGAGCTTTTGCACATGCTGGAGGATCAGGAGGCACTCAAGGCCAAGGTGGAGGAGGCTGTCGCTGTGCTCCAGGTGCATCGCGTCACCGAGCCAGCTAACTAAGCTCGAAAAACAAAGCGGATTAAAATTTTTATCAATCACTCGACACCCAAAAATGTAAGTTGACAATTGTTTATATTGGATTTGAATCTGCATATTTTATGAAATGTATTCATTTATCTCATTTACAGTTTTTTTTTCCAACATTTACTTTCAATTAAAAAAAAAAAACAAAAAAAAAATTAAGAAGAAAAAAATTTAACAGAAACAAAAAATCGAAAAAAAAAAGGAACAAGAATTCGCTAATTGATGCTCAAGCAAAGAAAAAACGCAGCGAATAACACAACAACAAAAACAGGATGAACAACAAACTTTAAACGGCTAAAGAATAAGAAAGAATAATCTTGTGATTAGCCGAGTATTCTATTCTATCCCGATAGGGCAACGACGACACATAATATCAATTTCAATCATTTAATTTCGAACGCATTTAACGCAAGACCACAACGCAGAGGAAAGTAGCTACCTGCTTACAACAAAAGAAGAAGAAAAAAAAAAAACATGCAACAGGCGCAGATGTTTTTTTTTTATATAATATATATATATTTATTTTTCATTCTTTTGGATTTTTCAAACTAAAATGAAAAAAGAAAAACAATATAAACACACAATGAGAAATGTGTAAATTGAAACATATTTCCACATATACATATACATACATGTTTATATATATGTGTGTACATATCTAAATTGATATATGTATGCATATGTATGTATCCATATATATATATGTATATTTATATACATATTATAAATATATACTTTTTTTTGCTTGAACTGAAATGTTTATTTTGTATGCGTAGAAAATGCAAAATGAATGAATATAAATGCATATAATTGATATTCATTGTGCCTTATCGGCAAGTTTCTTGTTACATCAATACAAAAACCTTTTTAAACAATTTTCATACACTTATATTTCACACCTTTCCACATCCAATCAATATGAAAGTCAAATGTAATCATTTTTCTGTCATTTCAACAGAAAAAGCTACTTTTAAAAAACATGAAAAAAATAATACAAAAAAATTGCAAAAATGTTAAAATAAATAAAAACGAAAAAATGTAAAAGTAAACGTGAGGTATGTAGAGGCAGGAGTAGAAACAACAAAAAACCAACAAACAACCGCAAGAATATGAGAGTCAAGTTTTTGCTACTTTGAAAACCAACAGTAATCAATACGTTGAGAGAAAGATACAATTTTTAAAAAACAAACAAATATAAAAGAAAAAAAATATACAAAAAAATTGAAAAATCTATGTAAAAAAATCTAAAAAAAAAAATATGTACATATATATGCATATATATAAATATATATATCATATATGAAAGTTCACGAAAACATGAGGGCGCTAAAGCGCGAAACAAATGTGTGAAAAATAAAGTTTGACCGGGAGAAAGGCGATCAAGCAAGATTTTTATGTTTAATAAAAAAGGAATTAAAAGTAAAAAAAAATTACAATTTGCAAATATATATATATACATATATTAAAACAAAAGCAAACAATATAAAAACAAGCGGGACGCCAAGTTATTTTTTATTATTTGCGTTCAGCTTTTTGTTAGATGTTTTTACACCATACATACGAGTATATTAAAACAAAATAAAAAGAATATGCCATGCCCATGTAGCATGAAGTGAAATTCATATTTTTTTATTAAATAAAACGAAAAAAACTTAAAAAAAAAAAACACATTTGAAAAAATTGCAAAACACAAAAAACATTTATACGCAAACTGCTGCAAAAATATTACAAATATAAAAAAAAAAATATTAAAAAATACAAAACCCGATTTGGAATATTCAGATTTTTATTTTATTTTATTTTTTTGTTGAGTATTTTGCTGAAGAGACAAACCAAAATGTGCGAGATAAACTTTAGCTTTTTTTTAAAATCAAATATAACACATTTGCTCACATAATATATATTACAGGTATATATTAAGCGACATAGGCACACAATTAATTTGTATAATTCCCAAGTATTTGTTAACTGATTGGATTGCACCTTGGAAGTTGTGCAATAGCACGGCATACATTTTATAATTAAAATTAAAATATTAAAATGAATTTCTAGCAACGGCGTCTGCACAGCGCAAGCAGTCAACTAAATTTATTAAATTAACAACTACAACTTTGTACATCCTGAAAATTGAATTAAATAAAATTCCACTTCGGCAAAAAAAAACAAAATGCATTTCAATTATTTCAGCTGGGAGATTGATATTGACCAAATGTGCTATATATCAGTCAAAACGTAGTATTGTGATTCCTCTACAATCTGCACTGCAATTGCCCTACGATGGAATACATATTGTCGAGTCTACATTGGAATAACACGTATAAGATATATTAGACAAAATATCTCCCAACTATCAAGAATTCATATATCTTTTTATAGAGAGCCTGCCCTAGCCATTCTGCTAATTAGCTGATTCTTCATCATTTTTATTACTTATAAAAAATTGGTAAACAAAAATTGGATATATCACCCTTATCAGCAAGACTTCGTGCGTATATATCTATATGTATATACAGTTATTTTTATATCATATTTTTTTGCGTATTTTATATAACAAATCCCACATGCCGCCAGATGCTTAATTTTTCATCAATTTCATATTTAATGCTATATAACAATCGTCTTTATTCAGAGAACTTAGCAGTTATAAAGTTTTAAAAGCAGACTTGAATAAATATTTGAAATATTTGTAGATTTCTCTTAGAAAGAAGTCGAAGTAATAGACGTACAAAAATTGAATCTTGAATCTTAGAGCTATTTGATAAGTTTAACAATGAAAAAAATGTTTAGGTTTTGAATTGAGTAAAGTTTTGGCTTTGTTGGGTTAACTGAAGGCAGCAGACTCTCAGATGTTGTCCAATCCAAGCGTGACTAGAGCTTGCCATTTATTGCTACCGCTGCTGCGTGCACTTAATCCTCATCGTCGTCGTCATCGGATGGCACAAACAAATCGTTTTCTTCTAGAAAGTTCGCCACGTTCTTGCTGATGGTGGCACCCACAAATAGTCCAGGAATCACAGCACACAATATGGCAAATAGTCCAAAAGGCATCTCTGCTGGCTTCGGCTTCAAGGCACCGCTGCGGTAATATATGCCCGACATTTGACGACGCACAATGTTGTTGCTGCGGGCAGTTTGTTGGGCTAATTGTTGAAGGGCTCCAGTGAGCGGATATGCTAATCGCGAAACAATCATGGCTGTGTACTTTATGAACGCTATTAATATAAGTAGTATTTAAGTAATTATACACTTCCGTAAGTATATGTAACCAGAGCAGATGAATCTTCGATGGTTAGCTGATGACACTTATTCATAGCTTTGAGGCTCGTGAGCTAAAATCGATACCGATACTTTGGTGCTAAGAATATTGCAGGTATCGTTAAATCAGCTGGCGAGAAAGTAAAATTCAGTGTTGAGCAGCACATGCAGCGCGCGTAATTTAAATAAGTCAGTAACTGCATTTTTTTTTTTTTAGATAAAACTGCTTTATTACTGTGTTTCTTGATTTACAGCTTATAGGTGTGTATGTGTATATATTGCAGAGCTCTTAAATATATACATATATAAATATGATCATGGGTTAAACTTTTCTTTGATTTAAGTGTATAAATATATATTTATATATATGCTTTCATCTAGTAAAAGTTACAAATTTTAATAGCCATTGATTTCGCTTTTTGTGTGTATTAAGAATAATGTTTTCCATTTCAGTTTCTTAAGTGTTTACTAATAGTATAGATGTCGATTAATAGAATATAAAATAATAACTTTATTATTTTGTAAATATAGACTGTCAATGCGTACAAATGCAACATATGAACAACTATCTAAAATAATTATGCCTTGAGCATATACATACATACACGCAAACAAAACTTAATTACATATTCATAGACTTGGAACTACATGTCTTGTGTAGAGTAAGGCTATATTATACATATATATTTATATATTTGTGAAGCTGCTTTCTGTTTTGCGCACTCGTCGAAAAAATACTTTTTGCTGATTATGAAAATTGTGTAGGACGTTTTGTTGATCTTACTATATATAAACAACTTAAGTAATAATTTATGTGTATATTCATTAATAGATATATAGTATTTAGCTATACTCTCTCATTCTCTATATAGTACAGACATTTTAGAGTCGAGTTAACTTTGTTGGAAATGACAAAACGTGGGGTTTTCATTTACCTCTATATTTTTTTTTTGGTAATTTTTGTTAATCTTATATATAAGCTTAATAGCCAGTAAATAATTGCACTAAACATAGAAATCAAACAAAAACTGAACACATACAAGAAATAATACAAACGAAAAAAATTGTATATAAAATAAAATAAACATTTGCAACATTAACAAATGAACATTGAATTGGCTACATTTTGATTTTTTAAATGAATAGCTGATAATGATATAATTTAATTATTTTTATTATTTCTTTTTTTTTTCAATTTCTTTTCTTTATATATATATATATATATATATATATATATATATATATATAAATTTTGCAGCTTTTCCCTAAGCGAAGCACTTGTCAGCGTAATCTTGCGTTTTACCCTGACTCATTATCAATGATAAGAAAGCGATTCACTGTCAAGTGGATGATAAAAGAATTCCATTTAGAATGTTTAAGTAAAGTGCAACAATAAATACTTGTACAATAATAAATTATGTATGCATAATACGCACGATGAATGTACTTTTACATATACATATGCTTTATATACATACAACAACACACTAATATTCGCTTTCTTCTGCAAGTGCAAATGACACATATAAAACTAATTAATATTCAATAAATTTAAATGGTAAGTTATAAATTGAAATATTAGCTTTTCATAGAGGTACAAACATACTAAAAATATGCAAAAATATCTAATATGAATACTCCATAAAATTAATTATATTTCCTTGAAGATTGATTTTTTAGTTTATAAAAAAAAAAAACTGAAAACTAAAGTAAGGCTAAATTTTGGGTTTGTCTTTTGTTTATAACTTTTTTTTTTAGTCATGCAGCTCTATAAAAAACTAATATTACAATCTTTAACTTACCATTTAAATTTTTTTTTTTAATTTAATTAGTTTTTTTTGTATCCACAAAAACCGAATATTACTGTGAAGCACTGTATAGACATACGACACAAACAATACTTTCTATATATCTAGGCATAATTTGCTACCGCTTCATGGATTTTGTTACATTAACATTAAATTCCACTGAATTCATTGTGTATGGATTGAGAGGGAGTTTTGTTTAACAACTGGTGCCACAACTTCATGACACTTTCAATGCCATTCAGGTTTCTAGTCTCTAGTTTCTATTCCGAAATTGCAATTTTCAGAGCGTCACATTTTAATAGACAAAAAAAAAAAAAAAAAAAAAAAGAAAAGAAAAAAAAAACAAAGACGAGTTCTACAAAATCGTGGACACTTCAGATAATTTAACTGATTGATAATTTATGGTAAAAAATGCAATTTTCTTGTGACATACATCATCAGCTAGTGGGAGCAGGTATGGCGAATGGTGGTTAAAGGTGCTCTAGTTGTGGCTTGACAGTGGATGATTGACCTGGCCCATCGGTAGCAGCAGCATGAGCAGGAGTAGCCAGAGTAGCCAGAGTAGCAGCTGCAGCCGCTTTAATCAAAATCAGAAATCGGCGTACGACTTGAATCAGGGCATTTGTTTTTGCTGTTGTTGCGATTCAAATCGATCGGCTTGACGACGCTTGGCGTATTGGCAGCTGATGAGGATGACGACGATTCATCGCTAGGTCATAAGTCCTGAAAGCGTCGCACATCCTCCCAATAATGTGCGGGTATCTCGAATAGCTTAGCGGGTATATTGTCGCGAAACTCAAACTTCTGAAAGGTCACCTTGGCGGTGACCGTATGGAGTACGGGTATCTCAATTTTAACGGGGAAACCCGTCGGTAGCTTCAGCGTAACGAACTCGCGTAACTTATTGATATGCTTGAGCGGTGCCACCACCTCCAGTACGTCCAGCAGCATGTCCACGCTAAGCGGAAAATCTGTGCTCATCGCAACGGTTGCCCTTAACGTTTTGTTGGATTGCTTGTTAACGGGCGTCCGGCCAAGTTGCGGGCATTTGCCCACCGGCGCATCAATATATTGCGACCAGGTCACCGTCGTGGTGGGCGGCGGTGGCAGCGAGCTGCGCCGCGGCAACTCCGGCAATGTTAGATTACTGCCATTGGGCGTGGTGGCCGCATTCGTGTCCGTATGGTTGCCGCCTTTGGTGATTGTCTCGACGATGGCGCGATTCTTTTGCAAATCCTCGTGCGACAGGTGCTCACGTCGCTTGCGCTGCTTCAGCACCAGACCCTGAATGGTATAGATCTCGCATTGATATTGGCCGCCTATCAATTCCTTGCGATTGGCCCGGAACAGCCAGCCTCGTTGAGCCCGTGCGAATTGTATGGTTTTAGTGGACATTTGGGTGGCCAATATATCGGTGGACATCAGTACATCCACCTCATCCTCCATGTCGGATTCCTCGTAGCGCAGCCGCTGATAGCATTGCTGCTCATTATCCAACAGCACTAGGGACTCATTGGGCGCCGACTCTCCGCGGAATAGAAACGATATATCGCCACGATCCCAGCGCATGTCATTGAAGTCCACCAATGTTGTGTCCAGGCGCAGCGAGGCGCCGCACTTGTACAGCCGGCAAATGTCCGAGGGCAGAATACGAGAGACGAGCGGCAGCCACGACTGAAAGTCCCACTTGAACTCCATGTAAAAGTCCTGCATCTGTCGCAGTGCCTCAACCAGGCGTTCCCGGCGGCTCTCCATGTGCTCGCGAGACTGCAATTTAAGCATACGGAGCAGCTGCGTAATCGTCTGGCGATGGCCGTAGCTGATGGCCTCGGCCAGTGGGGACCAGCCCTCATTGTTCTTCACTTTCACGGGCGCATTGTTGGCGAGCAGCAGGCGGACACAGCAGGTGCGCCCCAGCATAACGGCCAGATGCAGGGGCGTATTGCCGTGTTTATCCTTCTCGGCCACCTCTTTTGCGGCAGTGTTCAATAGCAGGCGACGCTGCAGCGTTCGTATATCATTCTCGAAAACGCTGCGATGCATTGGGAACTCAACACAATCATCTGATAATGGGGAAGGTATAATGGGCACAGATGTGGCTGTGGCTGTGGCTGTTGTGGCTGTGGCTGTTGTTGCTGCTGCTGTTGTTGTATCGTCATCGTCGTCACCCTCGCCCGCCGATTGATATTCATCCGATTCCGAGTCATCATCGTGTGACACACTGTTTGTCGTCTGTTTTGTGTGTTCTACTTTCTGATTTTTGTCACAGTCGTCCACTTTATCGTTGGACATATTTTACTCACCGTCTCTTTATCAAACACTCTTTGTATACAGGTTTTTTTCATACAAAAATTGGTATTTTGCTGCCCAAAATTGCTCTGTTTATTGATTATTATTAGCGATGGACTAAGTGCAGCACCGTGGCCAACATATCGATATCTTATCGATTAACGCAATTTTTTCTTCATTTAATGAGTAGAATTACTAAAAATTGTAAATAATCTTTCGTTAAATCATAACTACCGATTTTAATGGTTACCTATGCAGCAAATTGCTGCAAAATATGCCGATGTGTTAAAAAAAATTAATAATTTAAGCTTACTATTCTCCTGTTTATTTTCTGTCATTTATCAAAACTTTTATTGCCACAATCTGACATTTGTCACATTTTTGCATACACTATGAAGAACGGTAAATATTGATGATGAGACCAATTCAGTCTGTCATACAGCCACAACGCCCATCACTAACGCAACTCCTACACGTTACAGCCGAACTTCATACAGCAATTTAATGTCTAACTAGAAAATTTTGTGTTTTTAAAAATCTCAGCAGCAAAATATGTTTTTATTGGTTCGAAATATATATGCACATATATGTATAACAGCGCTCGGTTTATTGGCAACGCGACACTGCAGCTGATTGCAACGTGTATGGGTCACGGGTAACAAAAAATAAAAGAAACAAAAAAGAGGAGAAAAACAAGTCAAACACAGCAGGCGATGCGAATCGAAACGGATAATTGCAAACAGCAAACGGCAAAGGCAAGGCAACATGCAATAATAAATTGAGCAAGTTTCATAATCCTCCTAAACAATTCTAACCACTAGATAGATAATGTCGAGCGATGAACTGCTGTGGCGTACTAAGTATTCAAGTTCGCGTTATCAACGCCACGAGAGCGCAGAACATCGGACGCCCTTGAATGCCAGCTCGTTGCACTGGCAGCGTCAACAATTTGGCTGCGATGTGGATGAACAGTTGCGTCGGCGACTTCAAGCATCGCCGGCCTACATTGACCGTCTCGAGCAGGAGGCGTTGCTGACCGGCCATGATGGCTGTGTCAATTGTCTGGAGTGGACAAACGATGGCCTGTTGCTGGCCTCTGGTTCGGATGATTATAAAGTGATGATATGGGATCCCTTTCGCAAGCGACGCGTCCAAACGATAGACACCAAACATCTGGGCAACATATTTTCCGTCAAATTTCTGCCGCGTCACAACAACAGCATTGTTGCCACCTGTGGCGCGGACAAATATATCTATGTCTATGACATAAATCACGGCAACGCGACGCTGTTCACTTGCAATTGCCATACGATGCGTGCCAAGCGCTTGGCCACTGCACCAGATTCGCCGCATATATTCTGGTCCGCTGGCGAAGATGGCAGCATCCTGCAATTGGACATGCGTGAGGCGCATCGCTGTCGCGGCCCAGACGAGCAGCACCCGTCGACGGGCGGTGTACGACTGGTAAGCCTGTGTACTCAGGTTGAGTCCACAACGGAGGCCAAGTGTCTGGCCATTAATCCCAGACGCACCGAGTACCTGGCCGTCGGTGCCAATGATCCCTATGCGCGACTCTTCGATCGGCGAATGCTGCCAGGCGAAGGTAATGGAAAGAGTAAACCATTGCAGGCAGTTTATTAATCCTCAATGTCTACTTTCTAGCCAGCAGCTGTGTCTCTTACTTTGCGCCCGGACAGATTGTGAAGAACATTAGTCGAAATATTGTACATGAGTCGCGTACCGTTACCTATCTGACATTCAACAGCTATAACACAACGGAGCTGTTGGTCAACATGGGCGCTGAGCATATCTATCGCTATGATCTACACAATGCTGCACCTCCGATATTCTACGACCTGCCCGAGTACACAGCATCTCCGCCAACGATGCAGGCGGAGCAGGATGAGGTTTCCGATGCGGCGAACGGTGCTAATGGTACTAAGCTGGAAATACGAACCAAGAAGGAGCAAAAGCGTCGCACGTTGCCAACGAGCATTGAGCGGCACAAGAAACTGGGCAACGAGCACCTGGAAAATGGGAAATTGCTGGCTGCGATTGATACGTATTCTGAAGCATTGGCTGAATATCCGCAGGGAGAAGTGCTTTATCTAAATCGGGCTACCGCACTGATGCGCAGAGGCTGGTTTGGCGATATATATGCGGCGCTACGGGATTGCCATGAAGCGCTACGACTGGATCCCACCTATGTGAAGGCTCACTTTCGATTGGCGCGTGCCCTTCTGGAGTTGCATCGTCCGCACGAGGCGGACAAGTGCTTGCAGGAGCTAATACAACGCTTTCCCAGTTTCGCCAATAATCATGGTGTGCTCATGCTGCACAAGGACATAAATGAGAATCGACTGCAGCAGCAGCAGCAACAGTCGCATGAGACCGATCATGAGCCGACGCTTATCGAGAGCGGATTCCGCTATTTGCGCCTAACCGACGACGACTATGCGCAACGTCGTGCGGCCAAGGATTACAAGCAACGCTATGTGGGTCACTGCAACATCACCACGGACATTAAGGAGGCCAACTATTTGGGCCTGAATGGCGAGTTCATTGTTGCTGGGTCCGATGATGGCAACTTCTACATCTGGGAGGGCGAAACCGCCAAAATTCGAGCCGTCTACCGTGCCGACAGTGCCATTGTTAACTGTGTGCAGCCACATCCCAGTATTTGCATGCTGGCCACCAGTGGCATCGATCACGATATCAAAATCTGGTCGCCGTGTGCGCCAAGCGCCGACGAGCGACCCAATCTCATTGCGGACGTGACGCGTTACGTTGAGGAAAATCAGGAGAAAATGCGCACTGATCCGTTCGAACCGAATACGCGTAATGCGTATTGTTTTAATAATTAGCACATAAGCACATTTAGTATAATGTAAATTAATTTTTCTAAAATTGAAATTGCAATACAATCTATGCAATAATTGGACACATTTCACCAACCATGCCTGCTTTCGAGACATATATAGTCGAAATATATAGAAAATCTGGTGTAAACTGCGAGAAGAGGCAACAATTTTGTGAAATTGTCAATAATGTAATATAAATGAAACGGAAAGGAGAAATATACATATATATGTAGATAATACAAGAATATTCATATGTTACGTACGAAATCAAAGTAATAAAATTGAAAAATTGCAACATTTAATTTGAATTGTTCTTTAACCAAGTTCATCAAGATATCAAGATTGCTATATAGCATAGACACATATATATATCATTTTTTTGGAATTATTCTGTTTATTTATCGTAGTTATTTAAATCTATGCTCACATGTATACATATACATACATATAAATATTTTACTTTATGTAATAATATTCAAGTATCGTTTTTCTTGTTTTGTTGTTTTTAAATTTTTCCATCAAGTTTTATGTGTATTATTTAAAAAACTAAGTAGAATTGATAGCTTTACATGAAAGTTTCTATCTTTATATCGCAAACGGTAAACGTTATTGTTGTGTGTTGTTGTTACATATATTTTTATGGTATGAAAGTTTAACTATATTTCTTTTCTTTTTCAAACTAAGTAAAGTATTTAAAATTTTGCATTATCAATTAAAAAATGTATTTGCAATTCATATATTTTCCGTCCGAGTGTGTGCGTGAGTGTTTGTGAAGAGGGTGAAATGTTGTGGGATTTAGTTAGTGGCTTAAAATCTAACTGAATGTGTTGTAAATATTCGCTGCCGTGCGGATGATCTTTAACTTCCTACTTGCACATTTTCACATTACATTATGTATAAACTATGTTTCTATATATTTTGTTTTTTTTTTTCTTTCTTTCTCTTTTTTTTATGAATTCTCTTTTATTTACTTTACAAAAGTGCGTACATTTTCATTCCTTTGTTATGCAGGGTTGTCCATATTTTGCTTTTTATACAGTGTTTTGTGTGTTTTATTTTATTTTTTAAGAATAGTATTATATTACAAACTATTTTATGATGAAATTAAAAATACGATTCAAATCAAATTCAATGGGTCGACAGTGTTCATAAATATTGCAAATCTGTGTTGATCTAGTTTTGGGGAATGGGGGCGTTTTATAGGGCCGTGTCAGGGGTCATAAAATCGTAAACGTTACTTTTTAGTTTGAACTATCATGTATTTGTCAACTTTTGTGTGCCTATGGGTGTGCATTGAGTTTTGAAATGAACTTTTGTGTGTGTATATCTCAAATGTTGTTTTTACTTTTTACTTTTTGTTTTTGTTTAGCTATGTTCCACTATTTTTTCGTTCTTTTGTTGGAATTTTGTTTTCTTGCTTGCGTATATAAGTTTCTTATAGTTGTGTTTATAATTTGTTTTTATTTGTTTAAATACCATCAACCCTCCCGCTTTATAGAACTAGGTGTCTCTGCTAGACCTTTCACTTTAAGTCGATCAGCCGTTTTAAGAAATGCTGGCAGCTGTTCTTGCGATACATTTACTTCGCCGGCATACATAAACTCGAGTATTGCCTGCAGGTGTATGTAGGACACATCTTTCAGTATAATGATGGGATGCTTTGAAGGATTTTCCTATCGAAAATTTAAAAATATATGATTCTAATTAGAGATTGTACATTTGGAATATACTGGCATACACGACTTACCTCTAATAGCGCCTTGAAGTAGGGACTGCAAGCTGAGAGCACCATTTTG
This sequence comes from Drosophila koepferae, assembly GCA_030914345.1. Taxonomy (NCBI): domain Eukaryota; kingdom Metazoa; phylum Arthropoda; class Insecta; order Diptera; family Drosophilidae; genus Drosophila; species Drosophila koepferae. The sequence continues at coordinate 2,650,777 of JAUESR010000211.1, forward strand.
TGTGCTTTGCAAGTTTGGCCTTCGCAGGCAAGTGTTACCTGGAATACAAAAAAGGAGTAAAGAAATTTAATAAATGATTACGATATATTAATTGTTATAAAGATATATGAATCAGATTGAAAAAAGTGAAGGAAAACAGGCAGATGATAAAAGTTAGCAAGATGAACAAGCAGTGAATGGACTCGTAATAGATTTGATTGTCGTTTAAAAATGCAGATTATTCAGAAATTAAGTTTTAGGTGATTAATGGGGTATGAATGTATGCTTGCTTATTTGTCATTTGTAATCTTGAGTATTAAGGATGATTCAGTTATACACTGTAATGGGTACGTAATTGAGTGCTTCACGTAGTAAGAAATATCTAAAAAAGAAAAATAGTATTAGTTTAAAACTTACATCTGTGAAGCTCTTCTCATCACGCAAGTGACGGAACGAGGTCACCATATTCGTTTGAAAATCGTTCCATTTTAGAAAAAACTGTTGGTCGGACGACATCATGTAGAAGCTTTTGTTTTTTGTTTTTTCTTTGTTTTGTTATGGCCCGGAGAGCGTTCAAAGAAAACGCGCGCTCAGAGTTCTGATACAGGCAGGAGAATTACAATTTAGAAGCGCGGCCAAAAGACTCTAGTAAAATATCTCTTTACTACACTTTGATGATTTTAAACGTTCTCCTTGAGTTCTGCAAATAAAAAAAAAAAAAAACAATGTTAATGGAATAGTGAACAGTAACCATATATATGTATATATAAACAAAACGTGACTTTAAATAGTTCGCCAATACTAAATAAGCACAAACTTGGCGAAATTTCACACAGTTCGCATCGAGTGTGACCGTCGAGAGAGCACCGCGCGCTGAGCCAAACTTGCAAATTGCGAAAGAGTAGGCAGCCGCGCTGACGCTATCGCTGAAGTCTTAAGCGTTGCACAACGACAACAACAACGCCAACAACTGACGACGACGATTCACAGCCAAAAACATTCTATATACAATAGCAAAAAGTATTTTCCGCAGACGCAATGTGCATGCACCGGGCATGGAATGTACTGCTGAGTATGTGTGTTGGAAAATGTCAAATGTGCAAAGTTGAACCGCAGTAACATAAGAAAAAAAAAAAAAAAAAAAAGAATAACAACAAAAGAGCGACAAAGGTTAAACAAAATATCAAAGACTCGCTCACTTGTGCGCGCTGCTCACACTGAATGCCTTTCACTTTTCAAGGCAATTTCTGCATTTTAGTCATTTGCGTTGCTTATTTGAAATTTTGTTGCTCCCGCACAGTGTGCATAAACATATATATACATATATATTTATTAATATACATATATATGTATGTATGTATGCATATTGTAAGTATAAAATGTCAGCAGTTCCTTAATTGTTTATGCAAACGTTGCGGTATTAATTTAAAATTTAATATTTCTCAAAAATGCATTGAATAAAAATTATATTCAAAAGCAAATAAAAAATAAGGGTTATGAATATTAAATGAGATTACTACGGTCCGCGCTCCACTGTGCAGACCAACATGTGTTGTGCTGTTGCGACAGCCGCTGGGACCAGCTTGCCGACACTTTCATATGCGCTACATTTGCGCCGGCTCTGTGTGGGCGGCCTGAGATCGCAGCAGAGTAGCGCGTACAAACTTCGTCTAAGCATAAGCTTTACAGCAAAGGCAAAGGCAAAGGCTCACACACACATATGCACATATACACAAACTCAGCACACACACACTTGGTTAGGCGCTCTCAACTTTCAACTGCCGTTATGATTTCGCAATTACATTACAACAGCAACCATAACAACAACAGCCAAGACGGCGAGGGTAGACATTTGTTGGAAATTTCAATTGCATTTGTGTGCGTGCATTTAAAAAAATGCAACTATCTCTCTCACTTGCACTAGTTTCGAAGCAGTTAAGCAGCGCGGCAGCAATAAGATAAGTTGTTGTTGTTGAGTGATGTTGAAATTGTCTAATTTGTATTACTATTGGTCGGTCGAGTATTGATTTTTCCCCCTTTTCTGTTTACACACGAATAGGCAGAAAATACTCCCACAATCGCATGCATATGTTTATTTCTTCATTAAGAAAAAGACCAGTTTTGAAACTGAGAAAAGACAACAGAGAAGAGTGAAAGAGCGAAAGAGTGACGGCAGCCACAATAATTTGAAACGAGTTCGAACGAAAGTTGCAACACTCACAAAATTGATGAGCCGCCGCTCTCGCAAATGTTGTTGTTGTCTCGTGTATTACTCAACATGGCGCTCACAACAACAATATTTGATGAGGCGAAGGAACGAACGAAGTGAACTACTCAAAATTCACTGAAGAAGAAATGTGCGAGAGTCGTTGCTGCTGCTCCTAGACAATGGCGGCGGCAGAGGCAGCGGCAGCGGCGAGGGCAACACTGGCGGCACACTCAACAACTCTTCGTGGCATGCCACAACAACAAATGTTCGGGTTTTTAATGCATTGGTAAATTGCCTTTTGCACGTTCTGATGTTTCTCTATTGTCATATTTGTACTTGTTTATGCAAATAATATTGTAATATGTAGTTGGAAATTAGGTCGCGCTTCGTTTTACTTTAATTCACAGAGCCACTGACATATACTCGCACACGCACACGCACACGCACGTACGAACGCGATATAGCAAGCGCACACAGTTGCATACACGATACACGAACACACATACACTTGTCTTTTTCTACACTTTCCTAATCATTATTTGGGTTGCACTCTGTACTTTTACCAATGCGTATTGTGTGCAATTGAATAATGATCATTGCAAATGTATTTTGTATGCACTCTGTCCACGTTTTTCTTGCCTTTTTTGTTTCAATTTAATACATACACGCTTTTTTAGCACGCACTCACTCACCTTCTGTACACGCTCTGCTTTCGCTAATGCTTGCTTTGCTGCTTTCTTTTTTCTCTTTTCCGACGAGTGTTTTTTTGCTTTTTCCAATGCGTTCATCAACACTACTAGCTCGCAGCACACTGCTTAACAGCACTGACACTCAACAGTTTTATAGCGGCGAGAGTTAGTACGCATGCCTTGGCCTTAAAAATGTTAAAAACTCGATTTTTAAAGAAATTTAATGAAAATATTTTGTGTGTTTGGAAAAGATTACAAAGCACGACACCAAATGAGAAACAGAGCTTTCGTCAAAAGGCTTGGCATGCGGCACGACAACGCTATGTTAACTACGAGCACGTACACTTCAGCTCTTTCCTGGAGTATTATTTGGGACAGCGAAATAAATTTGACCAAATGAATCAAGTGGTCTTTCCACCTCTGGAGGTCTTAACTGCCATGAAAAGTGGTCTGGCATCACCAAATCCTTCATCATATCCGTCCAACTGGATGGATGATTATGAATTCTATGCGGGCGCAAGCGACGGATCTGGCAACATTAATTCACAGCATGGAACCGCTGATGCCACAGTGCCGCCATCAACGGTGCCTTGTAATGGATGTGGAGCACATTTGCATTGTGCCAGTACTTCTATGCCTGGATACATACCCAGCGAAATTTTCAAAGTGAGTATACATAAAATTATTGTATATTTTGTGCTAATATTTAGATATTTTTAGGGCCGCACAAATGACGAGTTAAAAACAATTATCTGCCAGCGTTGTCATTTTCTCAAGAACTACAATATCGCCCTGGATGTGGAGGTGCCGCCGTCGGCTTATGTGGAAACCATATCACGAATACAAGACAAATATGCTTTGGCTATTATCATTGTCGATCTGCTGGATTTCCCCTGTTCCATTTGGCCGGGCATGCAACAGGTGATTGGAAATAAGCGGCCGGTTTTCCTGGTAGGCAACAAAGTGGATTTGCTGCCGCGTGACTGCAATAGTTATCTAAGCCATGTAAAAAGCTGCCTCAAACAGCAGTTCATCGAACACGGTGGCTTTAATGCCCTAAACATTAAGAATGTCAGCCTTATATCGGCTAAGACGGGTTTTGGCATTGAAGAGCTCATCACGCAGCTGCACAATGTTTGGGCATACAAAGGCGACGTCTATCTGGTGGGCTGCACCAATGTGGGCAAGAGCTCGCTGTTCAATATATTGTTGAATTCGGATTATTGTCGCCCCGAGGCCACGGAGCTGGTGCGGAAGGCGACAACTTGTGCCTGGCCCGGTACAACTCTACAAATGCTCAAGTTTCCTATACTGCGACCGTCCGATATACGCGTCTATGAGCGTTATAAGCGACTCGTTACGGAGCGGGAATCGCGGGCTGCGTTAGAGAAGCGGCGTCGTGAGCAAGCTCAGGAAACAGGCGCTGTGGCATCGGCTCAACTGATTGGCACAGTGGGACGCACCTTTGACCATCGCCTAGATGTGGATGATGCATTCGCTATGTCCTCTGGCACCCAGCCTATCGTAACACTCAATGAACGAAAGGCGGAATATCGGGAGGCCCGTTGGGTTTATGATACGCCCGGTGTTATGCAGCCAGATCAGATGACGCCGTTACTTACGCCGCAGGAGTTGCTACAACTGCAGCCGGCAAAGATGCTAAGGCCCAGAGCCGTTCGCCTGCCGTCCAAAATGTCGCTGTTCTTGGGGGGTTTGGCCCGAGTGGATTTACTGGATTGCACTCGAGACTGGGTAAAACTGTTTGTATTTGCCGCCGAAAAGTTGCCAATTTTGATAGCTGACACATCGGCTGCAGAGATTGTTTATAAACGATATTTGGGATCGCCGCTCTTGGGAGTGCCCATGTCGGGTGGAGATGAGATGCGTCTGCAACGCTGGCCGGGATTGCAGAGCATGGACAGGGATATTGTGATCAAGAATGGCGCATTGGACAGCATTGATAATAGCAACCAACTTAATTGTGATATAGTTCTAAGCTCCGCCGGCTGGCTTGGTTTGCTTATGCCAGAGAACGTCGAGTGTACTTTGCGTGCGTGGACACCACAGGCGACAGGCATTTATGTGAGAAAACCGGCATTAATACCACTGGCAGATCGTTTGGTAGGGAAACACATTCGTCATTCACTTGCATACAATACAGCAAAGCCATTTGTTTTTCAAAAATAATTATTTTTGCTATGCTCTGTAAATTCAACCAAATCAAATTAGTGGAATAAATTTATAGTGTTGTGGAACATCCAATGTGGCGGAGTAAAGTTTGTTCAGTGTGGAGTAATTTCGCGATTATTGAGGTTGTCCGATAATGTTCGGCTAGAATTGCTTCTTGCCACACCGATAAAACGATATTTTCGTGTTTCATCTCTAACAAGAAGTATCCACTTTTTCACGGCAACAAAGAATTTGTATGGCATAGAATTTAGCAAATTAACCCACATTAGAGCCATTAAAATGCCATTTAAATAGTGCAGCATAGCGGACACAAGTGCAATTTAAAGTTGAAACTGTAATTCAAAATTTACAAACTGCGACGCAGTCTTGAACAACAATTTTTTTATGCTGTAAAAAAAGCCAGGATAATGGAGCAGAACTCCAGCGCTATCTCAACCGAGCAAGAGCTGGACGTCAATAGTCCAATAGCAACTGCTACTACAGCCGCCTGCAGCAGCAGCAGCAGCGGCGACATTAGTGCCACACATGAATTCCAGACCATGAAACCGGGTGCAGGACACAAACTGCAACTACAGCAACAACAGCAGCAGCCCATGGGCAACGGACGCACTGAGCTGCCACACAGCGAGTTGGTGAAGATGCTTTACTACCTGGAAGGCGAGCTGCAGGCGCGAGATGTGTGCATCGCTGCGCTACGCAACGAGCGCGTCAAGCATCTGATCACACAGCTGCGAACGAAGCGTGTGCAGCCAAATGATCCATATGCATCGCTGTTTCGCGATAAGATCGCACTGAATGGCAATCTGATATCGCGCGAGTCCTCGACGCAGGCCGCCCAAGCCGAGATGGAGGTGCGCCAGATAATAGAGCAGCAAATGGAGCAGCAGTATCAGATGGTCAGCAAGCAGCGAGGCACCCATGTGCGCATGGTTAACATATTGACGGAGTCGCTAGAGAACAACCAGCGTATGCTGCAGCAGCTAGAGGAGGAGCGGCGCAAGCACGAGCATGATACCGCTCAGGGCGATGATATTACCTATGGCCTGGAAATGGAGCGCACTAAACTGCGTCAGCAGCTGGAGGCCGAGCATGCCCAAGTGGTCAACCTCGAAAAAGATCTCAAGAAGCTGCAGGAGACGCTCGAGTATGAGCGTAACAGGCAAAAGCAAATTGTGTTGCTACTGATCGCAGAGCGAAAGAAGATTCTAATGAAGTACATTGAGGAGGGTAAGTGGCCATCAAATAATATTCATAATTCAAATTCTAAAAACAAACCCATTTCCAGGCAAACGCTCTGAGGATCTAGCTCAAATACTGGCCGAAGAGAAGCAACGTTCCGATACCATTGCTGAAGGTCTCGAGGAGGAAAGCAAAAAGTCGCTGCGCATGGAGGAGGAGCTCGAAAAACAAACCCAATCCATGGAGCTGGAGCGGAAAACTCTGATGTCCAAGTTGGCCAAGGAAGAGTTGCGGTAAAAGTTCTATTAACATGATTTGATTTGTTTTTTTAAATAATTATTTCATTTGCAGTGTCAAAGAATTGGAACAGGAGCTGAATACGCTACGCAGCGAGCACGAGGCTTTGAAGAAACAACATCAACAGCAACAGCAATTGGCGGCCGCCAGTAGCTCAACGGTGGTTGCCGCCTCCAAGGCGCGTCAATTCAGTGGTGCGTACTGTGCTCAGCTAAATGCCTGCAATTTTGCTGTTGTAATTATGATTTAACCTTCTTCTGTTTTCTCTTTTATATATATATTTATATGATTTATTAATCATACTATATATACTACATTTTTTTCGTGTCCCTCTCAAAGATGAAATATTTTGTTAGAAAATATCTTACGCAATTTGCAAGGTGATTTGTGTTATTTTCTCTTTCCTTGTTTCCTACTTGTGATGACAACAGCACCATAAGCCAAATTGCGCATATGTATACCCACAAAACACCCACACAGACACATGCACATAACACATAGATACACACACAGCCATACGCATACATTTCATGCATCCACAGTGATGCAAACGCCACTAAATGCTAAATTTGTAGACATGAGAGAGATTTATAATAGCTCTTAGACTCTATGCAAGACTGTCGTATATACTATATCAAGTTCAGCTTTTGCTGCACTTTTTAGTGCAAATTATTTATATTTTATAGCTTAAAAGTCGAGCATAGTTAAGTTTATTTTATTCAAGTTTAGGTACACTGCTTTAATCATGCTTGTATTTAAAAATAATACTAAGACTTGGCACATTTCAATAATAATAGTATATATTTGTATTTTTAATTTATTATTATAAAGATAACTGAAAGCATTATAATAGGTTAGCCTGAGTAAGAACAGCAAAATATTATCAGTCAACTCGATAGGGCTATTCCATTTAATTCCCTCCAAATATAGCACCCACTTATACTTAATTATATTATAGCACCCAACTTAGTTTAGTTATTAATTAATGCTCTGCAGCAGAGCAGCTAAAAATGCTTTACTTTTCAAACTATAGTTAGAGGTATTTTGCATAAGCTTTAATGGTAATGCAGATAATTTAAATTGTATTTATTATGTGTATATACATATGAATATATTTGTGTATAAATATGTCAATTTACATTGGACATTTGCTAATCAATTGTATTCATATTGTTGCAGACGAGGCATGTGCCACGCCCTTGGTAAATATTGCGAAAATTGTTCAACCGACTGCAACAGTGACCAGTATGCCGGTATCGGGCCCACAGACGGGCATTGCACGCTCCATTGTGCCGGGGCAGAATATACGCAGCGCCGCTGTAACGGGCATTGCCACAGTGCCAACGGGGACCGCTACCGTACCCACGGCTCCACCAATCCTGGCCACCGCTGTTAATCACACCAGTAACATTATAGCCACCGCCGCCGCCGCCGCTTCTGTAACGGATGGCAGTTGTGCTGCTGCTATATCCAGTGCTGCTGTGGTAGCTGCTCCACCATCTCCCTCGCCGGCTAAAATGCAGCCAACAGCGACCATACAACGTGCGCCGGGCGGCAAGTATGCGGCACTGGCTGCCGCCGCTGCACTGGATCAGGCAACAATTGCACCGCATCCACATCCCGTACCCATTGCTGTGCCACCTGTGACGGTGCCACCAGCTGGTGCACGCGGCGCACCACCACCCATACCCACTAAGCCAATTGTACCACCCAAGCGGGAGCCATCGCTGTCACGCTTGGGCTCCATCACGAGCGGCAGTGCGGCGGCCTCAGCAATTGCCGCTGCCGCTGCGGCAGCAACGGCTGCTGTTGCGGCCACTGCAACCACAACAACAGCCTCCACGACGAGCGCAGCGGCAGTGGCATCAGCGACCACAGCGAAGCATAATTAGACACCTTCCTAAACGACTTTCGACATACATATTATACGCGCATTATACCATATAGCATATAAAAAAAATCAAAAACAAAAAAGCGAAAATACTCAAAACCGAATATAGCTCCACATTATAACTGGCCGTAATACTAGTTAAGGATATCCACATTTGGATATATCATTCACAATTTTTTTTTTTATAAATATGCCAAATTCATACAGTCAAAATGCGTGAATCAATTTCCCCCACATATGTCGTTGAGGTTTAGAACTTTGAAAGTTGTTTGCCTCGAGTTTTGTTCAATTTTGTTATTTTTTTTTATTTTTTTTATTTTATTTTATAATATATTGACAAATCGTGAGTCAAACTAAAGAAAATTAAAATTATTAAACATAAAGCCTAAACAGAAGTACAAAACATTTAAAATAACAATAGTGTCACCAACCCGATGGAGGTGTTTTATTTGCCAGACCGGCCAGCTATGCCCCAATTCACAGCCAAAAATGGTCAGTGACACTATTGGAACTAAGAAAAATAGAGTGAGTTAATTGAAAAACTTAAAATTAGAGTTATTGGTTCTCTGGTATGACAATTAACCTAACAATTTATAATAATTCTTAAAATAAAAATTATTAATGATAAAATTATTAAGATAGGAATAGAAAATATAAAAGTCAGCAGCATCCAAACTCAACTCCGGGCATTCCGAGTAACTACATTAAGATGAGCTGAAAGCAATGATTTTATTAGAGGAAGAGAGAGTTCTGAGGAAAATACGTGATAATATTTATTATAATTAACACATAAGACATGAAAAGCGTAATGTAACGAATAATCTGTGGTGCACTGTGGTAATTGTAAGGGGCGATAGTTCCTGGTAATCCGGGAAGGAACAGAAAAATGGAGCCGCATTAACAAGCTGGGCGAGTTAATGTTACCAATGATTAAGTTGTGTAGGAATGTAATACCTAAAATTGTCCTACGATTAACTAATGATGGTAGGTCAATAAGTAGAAGCCTACTATAATAGGAAGGTAAACGCAAATTGTTGTCCCAATTTAGATCCCTTAAAGCAAAAAGTAGAAACTGTTTCTGGACCGATTCAATGCGATCCTGATACAGTTTATATTGCGGAGACCAAATAACTGAACAATATTCTAAGATAGGGCGCACAAGTGAAACAAATAACTGCTTCGTAATAAAAGGATCTTTAAATTCCTTAGACCATCGTTTAATAAAGCCAAGCACACATTTAGCTTCATTTGTGATGGTGGAAATATGCAGGTTGAAATTAAGTTTACTGTCAAAGAGAACGCCAAGATCTTTGACGATAAAAATGCGTTTTAAGGAAATATTATTAATATAATAGTCAACAATATGTGGCGTAGTACGACAGAAGGTCATAGTCATACACTTAGAGTAATTTAAGTGCAATTGATTAACCTCACACCAACATTGAAATGCATTTAGGTCATCTTGAAGGTGTGCATGCTCAAGTAGACTATAATATGAGAGGCAGAGTTTTACATCGTCTGCATACATAAATATAGTTGAATGGGAAATACAACTTGGCAGGTCATTTATAAAAAGAGAAAATAGTAGTGGTCCTAAGTGACTACCCTGAGGAACACCAGACGTAACAAAGATTAGCTTAGAAATTGATGATCTCAGCAAAACTCTCTGAGTTCTATCCTTTAAGTAGGATGAAATCCACGATAAAAGTTTAGGGGAAAATCCTAAGCGATCCAACTTTAAAATTAACAAGTGATGGTGAACTGAATCAAATGCTTTACTGAAGTCAGTATAAATAACATCAGTTTGCATTCTATTCGAAAAACTGTCGTTTACTAGGGAAGTAAATTCTAATAGATTCGTAGCGGTAGATCGATTTTGAAAAAAACCATGTTGCGCTGGATGAATAATTGATTTACAAAAGTGTTGTAAGGATGAGGTTATTATTTTTTCAAATAACTTCGGAATTGTAGATAATTTCGCGATACCTCTATAATTGGAAATGTCAGATCTTCCGCCTTTTTTATGTAACGGAATAATATAAGACTCTTTCCAACTTAAAGGGAAAACCGAGGTATCCAAAGACAAATTAAACAATTTTAATAATGGTGACAGAAGAGCAGCACTACACTCTTTAATCACACAACTTGGAATATTATCAGCACCAGGAGAGAACGATGATTTCAGTGTCCTAATGGCTGCAACCAAGCAATCTGCTGAAATCTTAGGAATATTAACTGAATAAGATTCAGAAAAGGAATATGTGCTTGAGTAATTAATTGAATCAACGGAAGAATAAGTTGATTGGAAAAATTTTGCAAAAAGATCAGAAGACTCTTGATCTTCACAAGATTTTTCCAAACCAAAGAAAAATGAGGTTGGCAAACCAGAAGATTTACGCTTAGAATTTACAAAAGAATAAAATTGCTTCGGATCACGAGAAAACTGGCGTTTGACACGTACAAGATAATTCTCATAGCAGCGAGAATTTAACATACTAAAGTTAGACTTGGCTATAGAATATTTAGCCCAATCAACAGCCGAACCAGACTTTTTAAAATTTTTAAAATATTTTGATTTAATATTTCTTAAATTAGAAAGCGTCTTAGAAAACCAAGGTGGCTTATTCAGCACAGGCGAATTACTACTGAGGGGAACACATACATCAATAATAGAATCTAGAGTTGAGTAGAAAAGGGATGTTGCTAGATTAACATCAACCGACTCATATAAACTAGACCAGTCAGCTGAACTAATCAATTCGTTAAGCAAGACAAAATTGCATTTGCGAAAGCAACGTCTACGATTTGAAGGTGCTACTGATACAGGTATTGGATTCTTAACAGATAAAGAAACCTCCAAAGTGGGATGATAAATATCCTCTGGTAAACAAAAAGGGTTTGATCTCGATACATTAATGATGGAATCATTATTTGTGAACACAAGATCAAGCGAGCGATTCTGATGATTAGAAATAGAGTTCATCTGAAGCAAGGACAGGTTGAACATTTCATCAAAAAATAGTGATCAAGTGTCGGAATAAGGTAGCTTACATTACAAGGTAAAGACCATGAAGTATTGGGAATATTAAAATCACCCAACACAAGAAACAGGTCATTATCATTGGTATGTCCATAAATTTCTTTAATACAAGTTATGTGATGCTCATAAACTTGTAAATCAGAAGAAGGAGGAATATATGAACATGTAATAAATAATGAACACGATGGGAGAGTTAATTTAACACCTATAATCTCCACATCATGAAGGGAGGAAAATGTAAACAATTCTGAGAGGATACTGGACTTAACAGCGATTAGAACTCCACCTCCTCTACGGTTTAAGCGATCAAGTCTATAAATAGTGAAATTACTAGACAGAATTTCACTATTATGAATACTATGACTTAACCAAGTTTCTGTTAAAGCAATGAGATCAAATGAAGAACTGAAACTATTAAGGAATATGCTTTTAAGCTTAGAGTTTATACCCCGAACATTTTGGTAGATTAGGGACAATTGAGAAAAGTCTAATTTATTTCTTAGTTTTTTGGTGCAGTTTTTGATGAAGATTGCACCGAAGGTATATTCAACGCTACAGGAGTTGATCTATTACGATTCTTCGGTTTGAATTCATGCACAACCATATGTGGAGGCCAAAATTTGGGATCACATATAGTTGTGAAATATTCAACCGGTACATTTAACTTAAACGAAGAAATTTCACGAGGAGTCGAGAAATTAAACTTCGATATGGAAACAGGAACGTTCACAGAGGTCTTAGAGCAAATGTATGAGGATATTGCTTCACATGTTGTATCCGCCGAAAGCCTAGATAAAAAAACTTGCTTTCGAGGAGCTACAACGCATAAAGTGGGAGCAGTAATATTCGAATTGGTTACCATATTACCATTCTCAGTATGAACAACACTTGGAAGAGGATCCAAATTTTGAACAGGGACAAGAGATTCAGAGACTCCATCAACTGTTAAGGCAGTAGCCTCCGGACCAGGCGAGAGAACACAAATCGCGCGAGGGGATGAAGACAGAACAGAAACGCAAGGTGAGGGAGGAGCAAGCGAGTTGGGAGACGATGTTAGTACAGGAGGAGGTACTAACAAAGAGGGATTCACAGCTTCAGATTGAGGGTCATCAAACTTAAAATTGACTAATAAATCTTCAGCAGCTGCCAAGTCACTGGATAGCTGCTTAGAAATTTTATTCATTTTAAAAAATTGAACCCTCACAGCATTATACATCTTGGAAAAATTAATTTGTTTTTCCAAGCATGTAGGACAAGACCAACGTAAGCCACCCATACCAATTTTAGCAGGGGACATAATCTTATCATAGTCACGCCCAGTTAGTCCAGCACATTTAGTGTGCATAAGATTATCACAAAGCCAACAATTAATAAATTGGGCCTGTGCCGAATCAGCTGCCTGTCTAACAGTGCAAGCTTTTTTGCAGCAGCTCATATTCGCAATTGGGATTCAAAAGAAATCAGTTGGGAAAAACAAATAGTGATAATGTTGCGAGAGCTTGTCACAACAACAAAACAATAGCTTAAGCGCAAAAGCAAAGACAAAAATAACCGTACGAAAGAGCAACAGTTCAAATATGAGAGCAAAACTTACTCAAGTAAGTGAGAGCACTTATGCATACACTTACACAGTCAAGTGTAAAAATAAGAAGAGATGGGAAGCGCGAAAAACAACAAGAGATGCTAAAGCAAAAAATGAAATTGCTTCACTGCACCAAACTGCAATTCAGTAACAAAAACGAAACACAGTGAACCACGGATCAAAACTATACAAAGCACTGAAACAAAGAACTTTGCACAATATAAAAACAGACCGCAACTGTGTGAAATTTAAATAAAATAAGTAATCAAATACAAAAATTAAAAAGCGATCACGGAGCGCAAAAAAACACGTCTAACTCATTAGTGATTTTTAAAAGGTTTTAAGCATAAAATATATTAGCAAAGAGCTAAAGTTTGAATATTTCGCGCCTTTCCTTGCTGGATTTGTGTATGTAATTCCGTGTTTAGTCGTTAGTAAATAACATTTGTACAAGGCCGTGCGATTCTCATTATCATTATATACATATATATATATATAAACTACAAACATATAGTAATTATATGCCCATATGTAGTATACGGACTACTCCATTGTGCTCTGTGCGTTGTTTCTTAGTTCTTAGGTGCATTACCCTAAATATCCCGTGCAGCTACTTTAAGAAAACAAAAAACTATGTATTTATCCGTAGAACGCTTTAGGTTTATAATTTCGTTTTAAGTTCGATTTAAGATTTTAATTTGCCTTACGAAACGATGAAGAGAACATAATCCTATAGACTAGCATGTAAAATTTCATCAACAATAGAGTACCCGGAAATGCTTTAATTTATATGTATTTTTACGGTTCTTAAGTTGCATCGCGGTCAGTTGCTTTCGGCCAAATGAGACAGTCTTGAACAGACACTTAGCATTGTTGGTACTTACAAGACATGAAATAATAGCAGACAAAAAGAGGCACAAATAAGCAAACAAACCGTATAAATTAAATGAAATTAACAATGCAATAAACGTTTACAACAAATTACGATTACGATGTATTGAAAAGCGAAAATATATAAAAATAAACCTACATTACAAAAGAATTACAATATGAAACAATTACGTTGTGGGTGCTGTATTCTCAATGATCATTGCCCGGGAGAGATTGCGGGCACAGGCTAAACGCATCAGATCCAATATCTCCTCAACATTCTCCACACGGTAATCGCTGAACGCGGTTTTCGATGATTTCTGTTTGAGTTGAAAAAAACGATAAGGAATTAAGACAATCTGATAAATATATTTAAAGGATCTTCAGCTTACGTTGTTAAACTCGGCAGTGTTTAGTTTGTTGCGTTCTATTAATGGCACCAGCTCCATTTCCAGATGCTGTAGTATAGCAACAGTTTCCCTGCAGAATATCTTAGCATCTGCGGACTCCAGCAGCGGCAAGGCATCAATCAACAGCGAGGGCCAAAAACTGTACATTTAATATTTACGGCTCAATAAAGGAATAATAAAATATTTACAATAATATTTACTAATCGGGTGTTATTTTTGAGGCCAGTAGATTGATAAGAAGTTCAGCACCAGACAGAAAATCTCGTTGCCGATAAAATTCATAGAACTCGAAGTACTTGGAAAGGAATACCAAACGGGGCGAGACAAACATGCGTGCTCCAATGCTTGTGATGACATCAGGACAGAGTATGACGCCGGTATTAGAATAGTGCTGTGAATAATAGTGAAAGGTTCTGTATAAGACAGAGATGCGATTTAAAATCATAGTTACCTTCAGTATAAAGTCTGCTATGGCAGTAACTAGCAAAACGTCCTTGGAGCGTACGGCCCATTCGAGTGCACTGCCATATCGCTGATCGGAATATGCACGCTTTGATAACACTTTGCAGATGTCCTGCTCGACGTTAATTAGGCCACGTTCCTTGGCCATTGCGATGATCTTGAAGGCCTGACGTTCGGTCTTCAGTGGAATGCGTGGCAACAGCAGTTCTATGGCTGCAACTCCCTCCTGCTTGCAGCAGTCCAAATAATCAATGCCCAGTTGCCAGAGATTGTGCGAGGTCATCAAATAGCTGCCGTACTCAAAGACCATTGAGAAACGCAATGCAGTGAGGTCACTAAAAGATATTAGATATTAAATATGACATATTAACATGAAATTTGTGGTATTTACATGTGCTGCTGTTCAAAATATGACTTGAGCTGTCCAGTGTGGTAGATCAGATCGATGAGATGTGTGGCGAACCAGTGGCTGTCATTTAGTTTTTGCGTTTCGTAGATGAAGAGCTTTATATCATGCTCCATCAGCTGCTTGACCATGCGACTCAATTGAGTCATCTCCCAGTTGGAGCGAAGCCCAGACCAGCGATTGATCCAATTGCTTGCAGCAATACGCAGTTCAAATGGCTTGCAGGCGGGCCTGGTGAAGAGCAGATAGCCAGGTAAAAACTCATACCAGTCCTGAGAGTTCAACAGTGCCGCATCCCAATGCTCATTGCTGCCTGAAACCAGCTGCATGAGGAGCTCAAGCGGTGGCTCGGTGGCAAACACTTGCGCGGCTAATTTTCGTTCCAGGTCCACGTGCCAGTACTCCCATTGGGAGCAGAACTTTTGCATTGCATAGCCGTCCTGATAAACGGGCATTGATTTGAGTACTTGTTCGGCTGTTTGATATGCCACCTGGTTGAATTTGGGATGCTGTGAGAGTATGGCTCGTGTCACGTCCAGTTGGCCGAGCATTATGAGCGTTTTCAGTGTGTCCCAATAGCTGTCACATTCGTTGGCCTCTTCACCCATGAGTAGCAGATCGGTAGCCGCATCTTCTGTATTGGGAAAATGAAACCGCGTCCATTCCAATAGGTGGGTGACAATCAGCTGATTATGCTGCGGCTGAATATAAAGAATTTCAAACAGATGCCACAAACACTCAATTGCATAGAAGGTAAAAATTGCGTCCGTATGACGTTGTTCGCTAGCCTCATTCTCTTGCACCTCCGGCGATTTCCTAGCGTGCTCCAGCTTCTCCAGGCAGCAACGGATTATACTGCGATAGGTTCTGGAGATTTTTATATACTCTACTGTTTTCTTCGCGTCCGCTTTTTGCCCCTGGCCCAACACCTGTAGAGTCGCAAATGTTGCATTTGTTTCAGCAAGTAGACTACGCAGCAGCGGCTCCGTGTAAAGCGTCGTTTCCTGTGCCATGTAAATTAGTACTGGTTCTTCGCCAGCCGTTTCACTAGGCGCGTCGCGTGTGTTCCATTTAATTGGCCTATAGGCACTTAGCGCTATTTTGGAGCCGCCTGGTACAAATCTTGCGGTTAGCGTATTGCCGCAGCGCGTGGCGAGTGCATCACCAAGTTCCTGGAGAAGAAAATTATTAATTAAAATACAGGCATATCTTTGTAAGCGTCTTACGAATTGCGGCACGATATCCTCTGTCATTGTAAACAATTAATATTGCAATTCTGTAAAAACAAGCAAACGAGCGCGATTTTATATGCGGCACATGAGCCAGTGTTATGAGTGCTTAGCTTGTGGGTTGAAGTGTTGGGAAGCTTTGGGAACTTATCGATTATCATGAAGGCTAGTATGCAGTATAAATTTGTAACGGATATTTATATTATAAATAAATTTAAGTAAATGTTGGTAAGATGATATGGATAAATTTAATACATTTAGGTCATCTAATATTAAGATCGTAATATAAATTAAAATATAATTAATCTTCTAGTTTTTGTATCTAGTTTGTGCTGGTAAACCTACCAACAGCTGTAGCTTACAGTGAAGCTACTTCCGCTTTTCTCTTCAGATCTGGTATTTTTTTAAATTCCAGTTGCGGGACAGCACTCGAAATGGAGGGAATATGGAAATCTAGCTAATTCTAATTCGAAACAAAAAATTGATTACAATAATACCTGCTTACAAATCATTTTATCAATTTCATTATTGGACGATCTAGATTGAAATACTGGCAATACTGGTGCTCTACAATGACGTTGAAGTGTTACCAGATCAAACAATTTGCAGTTGATGCTTTACCGCTAACTAATGAAGTTCTTTAAATTGAGAAATCGCAACAACACCTAACACAGTATGGATATGGACGGTCTCTCTTCGATTTTGTCGCTATTCGAACGCAATGTAAATAAATTACAAACAAATCTGAGTGCCTATCAAGTGGAAGTAGATGCAGTTCGACGAACACTTGAAGAGAGCTGGTCGCACGTTGGTCCCGCCGATGGTCGTATTATTTCCGTTCACGACGGCCTTTTGAGCAGCGTGAACGCAGTTAACGAGAATATAATCAAATTGATTTTACATATCAATTTAAATCGAGTCATTGGCACATGCAAGAATGAAGATAACAAGAGAGTAGAGCACAATTTCAAAGGAAATCACACAAATCTCGATGGCATTGAGGTGGGCGAATTGGACGTACGATGTGTTGATGCTAAGCCAGCGGAGCAGCCTGAGGGCTGTGCCCTACAGCTCGTCGCACCAAAGCAGTGTAATGACATCAGGGGTAATAAATCTATTGAAGATATACCAACACCCGATGCACCCATTTTTACTCCAATCACCAAATTGCTACCAATTCCACCTCGTCAGTCGAAGCTGTTGAAGCCAAAGGGCGGAAGGCAAATGTCTCGCAATGAGACATACGATCAGCTGGAGAAAAATATCAGCGGCTTTGTGCAGGGCAGCGTGATGCAGGTTACAATGATGCATCTCAATATTGCGGATGATTGCATATTTGTGGCCAGATGGGGCGAGGAATCGACGCCGATCAAAGATTTACTGATGTGCCAAATGGCTGGCCAGTTGCTAGATCAGTTACCCAATTTTGGAGAAGTCTTTGCTGTCTACGACGTCCAAGAGAAGATAATACCACGTGTTGTCATCAATTCCTATGCTGAGT
This sequence comes from Drosophila koepferae, assembly GCA_030914345.1. Lineage (NCBI taxonomy): Eukaryota > Metazoa > Arthropoda > Insecta > Diptera > Drosophilidae > Drosophila > Drosophila koepferae. The sequence goes on from JAUESR010000211.1 coordinate 2,668,711, forward strand.
GTGGTGGCTACGATGCGTATTTGATAGACTATGGTGAGCATATTCACTTGGATGACGACGAGATTATCTTTGCGATACCCAACGAAGTGAAAACTCTGCCAGCTCAGGCCATCAGATGTTATGTGCGTAATCGTGATGTTGCCAGCATGCATACGTCAATCTATAAAAATGTGCAGCTGCGCATTCTGGTCAACAATGGCAACGATCTGGAAGTTGAAATCGTGGACGAAAAGCCTCCAGACACAAGGACAGCATCCTCAATTCATAACGCTAATATCAATTTGGACGAGGTGACTTCTAAGGAGAACATTGCTAGGGAAAATCCAAATACAAAAACAAAGCAAGCCCCTCAGGAATCAATTCAAAAATTGTCTCCCGAGGAATTGGAAATGCTGGAGCCAGTTGAGTGCGGCACTAGTAATGCACTTAAAGCCATACTTGGCTATGTGCCAAAGGATGAGCAGCGCATTTGCCGGCATTACGATCCAAAGATCAATGGCTGTTTTAAAGGTAAAAAGATGATGACTAGCGATTATTGGTGGAACACTTAATCGTTTCTTTTTTGTGTACAATTCCATTTTAGGAGCCAATTGCCGCCTCTTGCATCAACCCTTTGCGCCACATGGTGCTACCAAGGACGTTGAGTTGGTTGAGCCATTGCCTGAGATTATTTACACATCGAATGCGCCTAGAATGGTGGGTCGCATCGTTCGTGTGCTGATCACGTATGTCTACAGTCCGACCCAGGTGTATGTGCAGTTCAAAGATGAGGCGACGTCGCCACTGGTGTGGAGCAAGAAAGATGTGCCCGAATCGCAGTGCATTTTCAAGCGTCCGCCCCGTCTATTGGACATGGTATTGGCGCTTTATAACGATGATTGCTACTATCGAGCACAGATCATTGAGGAGATCGATGGAATATATCAAATATTTTATGTGGACTATGGTAATACAGAGTTTGTCACCATTAGGTCCCTAGCTCAGTGTACGAATGCCATAAGTCTCAAACCGCTTCAGGCTCACAGTTGTGTTATTGAAGGCATTAAGCACCGTACGTCGCTCACACAACAACAGTGCACCGAAAGCGTGGAGTTTCTCAAAAGCAAAGTTCTGAACACCGAGTTAGATGTCATGCTGGTTAGTCGAATGCCCGATGGTTATATGATTCAGTTTTTGGATTCGCATGCTGATTTGACCATGCACATGATCAAACGCGGCTACGTGGAGCCAATCACCGATAATGTGGTTCGTAGCGACCTCATAGCGCAGTTTTGAGCGAATCCAAACGATCATATCATCAATATTCGTATTATTATTTTGATTTTGATTTTCTTTTTGTTATATGCACTAAGAGCATGACAGTATCAATAGTCTATATATATATACATATATATATGTGACCTCCATGTATCTGATTTATCAATGTATTATATTAAGCAATTAGTTTGACTGAAGCAAACCCAATAAAGGGATTTTTTTTTTTATTATTATTCAAGGCATTTGTTTTAAAGGTATGAATAAATAAATAAAATTTGATATTGTTTTTTAGTGATTAACAAAATCAATATACTATTCGGGATACAAAACAATTTTCTTTCCCACTGTTAATTTGATTTAGTTCATTTCATTTACAGATATACATGTATATATATATATATGTATTTCATTATTCCAGACTTTATTAAATTTCGTTCTTATGTTTTCTTTTTAAAACACAGCTGTTGTAAATTATAACCATAGTAGCATTGCGATTATATTTCGATATGACAATTTTTTGTAGTTTCTTTAAAATGTGCCGTAGCAGGGGCGATGAAGGTTTTCCTCATCGCGATCGTAGTGACGATGAGGATGAAGCTAGAAGAAGGAAGAAGCTTATTGTTATTATGATAATAATTGCCGCCATTATAGTTATGGCAATTTTTGTGTTTGCACATTATTGTATCCCCCGTACTCAGTCTAACGATTAAATGGTAAATAGTTATGAGAATTGTCATTATAATGAAAAAAATGTTTTGTGTACATTTTCAGCTTTAGTAAATCATTTCTGGACTTTACTGATGGAGTAAATATACGAGATTGGTATTTAAATATTTATAAATGTCAAAATCTTGATAAATCATAGGGCGGCCCATTAAATGGAAAAGGAAATATATCATTGTCCCCACCTAGGCTGTTGTCACATAGCTTGAAAACAAAGGCAATAAAACAATAATTATAATTGCTTATAATGTGCAAAGTTTTGTCCTAGCTGTAGTTCGGTCAGGTCGCCATCGACAGAACCAGAGACAGGGCCAGAGCCACATGAGTGCTAATAGATTATGCCGCAACGATTAGAAAGACAATAAATAACACCTGTCGGAGATCACATGGATAGGTCACACATGCATGCAGTCCAATCACCGATCCTGTGGAAATGTGCCCGAATCACATCTATATATTTATTATTTGGAATAAATATTTGTACATATATTATTTATAACTATTATATAACAATTAGAAATATCATTAGTAAATCATTCTTATGAATCAAAGAAAATCTGGCCACCTTCATAACGTATATGCATTCTTGATCAAGATGACAAGCTCAGCTCTGTCTACCTGGCCATATTATAATCTGCAAGACACTTTCCATTTTTATAGAAAAACAGTTTATAAATTTATATTTCGTTGCCTTTGAATCTAGAGTCGAACTCAATTTCAAATTTTGATATTTTATAAAATTTTATAAAATTAAAATTGATTTGTATTAACTATTTCGGTTTCGAAGTCCTCAATTACATTCTACAAATTGAAGTTTTATTTGAACCCAATTGATATATATTCAATACAATAGGCGTACGCATTTTTCCTATACAATTCACACATACAACAAAAAAATCTGTTATATTTTAGGAATGGCAATTGTAATTGAATTGTTTTAGAATTCGCTCGAGCTGTGAGGATACAGTGTGGGTGGATGCTGTGAGTTTTAAGCTATGATGTCCACCAGAACGATGTGAAATGAGTATATTGTTTTTTTTTTTTTTTTTATCTTGCTTGTTTATCTTGCTGTCCGTACGCCTGTCTGTCCGTGCTAGACATTTGGAACATATACTCGTGTATACCCGTGAATTATAAAATGTCAAACTTTTCCCAATCTGAGCACTAGGGCCGTGCTAATTAGGAAAATGAATTTTACAGAATTCCGGAGATCATATTAGTTAATGTGTTAGATAGTTGAAATTGGCATTATATACCCACTTTGACAAGTTCAAAAATATATTGAGGATATATCTACGCCCATTGGGGGCTTAAAATTACATGAGTTACTTTTATATATCTTGAGCAATATTGATCTACTACAGATATATATATATATATATATATAGGTTAGGGGGTTGGCAAATCGAAAAATGAACTTAGCAGTCTTTGGGCCGTGAAGGAATATTTTTCAGTCGGTAATGCCTGACTGCAAGGTTCTTACTTCTTGGTTATTTGATTGTATATAATTCTTGCAGTATATACAAACATATTAAAAATTTACGAGCAATGGAAATACCAAAAGAATCAACTGCTCGTCGCCGTCTCCGCGCTAGAAAAAGGCATAGGATCATTGTGATTGTGATTATCGTTGTAGTAGTTATCTTGGGTATTGTATTTCTGGTACTACATTTGGTTTACCCAAATCTTTTTTCGGGTAAAAAAGAAAGAATAAGACGTCGGAAATTCTAGTAGATGGTAAATGGCTATGAAAATTAAAAATAAAACGATCAAAAACATTTATTATTTTAATTTTCAGTTACACTGAATCAATCTGACCGATAATTTATTTGTTTTTCATTTGGAAAATTTATTCGATATTGCGGAAAACTGCACGTTAAATAGTAAGTATACGAGATTACTATTTAAATATTCATAATGTCAAAGCCTTGATAAATCATAGGGCAGCCCATTAAATGGAAAAGGAAAAATATCATTGTCTTCACCCAAGCTGTTGTCACTAAGCTTCAAAACAAAAGCAATAAACCAATAATCATAATTGCTCGTAATGTGCAAAGTTCTGTCCTGGCTCGAGTTCGGTCAGGTCGCCGTCAACAGAACTAGAGACGGAGCCAGAGCCACATGGGTGCTAATAGATTATGCCGCAACGATTAGAAAGACAATAAATAACACCTGTCGTAGATCACATGCGTGCACGGTTAATATACAGCGCGTCATATGGGGATGAACAATTTGACGATTCTTCACTCGGTTCTGTCCTGGTCCTGGTGTTGATAGCTTAAACGACTAGAAAAGAAATGGGGTAAAGGGTAAATTTTAATCAAGCCCAAATAATGTAATGTGTGCTGCAATGTGAACCCGAACAACTGCAATGATTTAATTGCAAGCATATCTAATTCTATTTAAGAAATTGAATTCGATTAGTATAAACATTAAATTTCAATTGTAAATTACATTTTTTTAAATTTTAAAGCCTAAAATTTTCTAATTTGATTATACTATTATATGTAACAAAACTCAAGTCTAGAGAGCTCGCTATGAGATTCCCCGAATCATCTATGAATATGATCATGACATCTATAAGCATATATGTATATGCCAAAGCAAACAGATCTATAATATTTGTAGTGTTTTTTTCTCTTTATCATAATTAATTGATATCAAAATATAATTTAATCAAAGTTTTATTAAATTCACATGAATTCATAGTTTTGAAATGCATTAATCGATAAGTTTTCTTTAAATTTTTAGTCGATAACATTGAAATGATAACTATTATCGATTTGTATATATACATATACATACATAGTTACATCCAATTACGAAGATCGAAGAATTCACGCAGATGAGCAGCCAGAAAGAGTTAAACTGACTCGTTGCCCTGATCAAGAATATATATACTGTATGGGTTCCGCCACGCCTTCTGCTAACTAGTACATATATGTATATACTCGTGATTTTCTATTTTCAAAGGGATTTCCTGCCTGCTTTTGAGCATTTCGAATATTTCTTGTGTGGAATCGAATCATAATAGGTTCTGCCAAATCTTAGACACTATTGAACATGAAATCTTTGGAACGTTTCTAGCATGTATGTAATACATAATAGTAGGAAATAGCATTCAGCATGAACAGTACACCTGCTCGGGACCACCCTCTGCGATAATTATATGAGAATTAAACACAGGGTTAAGTGTCAAAAGGATGAGTATGAGGTTGGGGGTGAAGAGAGAGAGACCCCTTGACATATGTTCCAGGCAGGAAACAGTCATATAATGATGATGAGCCTGAACCACCCTGCATATGGCGATACAAAGATATACGAAAATAAATAAAGTACACAATTTGGTTTACTCTTTTGGGGTTTAACAATAATTTTGATGTGGACTTGGACTTGAAATAAAACTGATCGAATTTCTATAATGGATGAATGAGTGGCCGTTGCGTCGAACGAAAACTTTCAAACGTAATTAAATAACAAACAATGCAAAATATTTGTCAGCGTTTGCCATTGGGCCTTTTGGCCAGCTAACAGCTGGAGCCACGCCTGTTGCACTTGTGGCGATGAGTGTTCAGGGTATTGCTGCCATCCAGAATATCCGAGTTGACTTTCTGTAGTTCGGCAATTCGCTGCCAGGTGGCGCAAAAGTGTCGTACATTCCGGGCATTGGCCAACTTGGCAATGGGACCCAATGTGCGATAGCCATTATTAATATAGCGTATAAATCCCTTTGCCGACAAGTCCATAACGGCTGTCTTCACCTGAGCATCCAAGTCGCCACAGGCAAAGGATCTGCCGGCAAATATATTATTATTATATATATATATATAAATATTTATATAGCTCACTCTTTCTCCAGCATATCGACAATATGCTTCTCCTTAATGCCATTCACATATTTGGGATGATCCTGAAAAATGCGCACCATGTCCATGATATACAGTGGCAAGTGGATGTGATAAGTGTTTGAGTGCATCATCAGAGTTGTGGGCTCGCATTCGCTTATCGGAGTTTCTTCGCACATTTTGAAATAGTTTCGTTGTTTTTTTTCTTTTTTGTTAAGTCTAACTGTACGGTTTGAATATATATATATATATAGATATATATTGTTGTACTTGTATTTATATATACATATATATTTGTATACAAATTTGTGGAGACAAGTAAAGCATGGCTAATGATATCGGCCGTCTGTCTATGGGGTTCCAGCCCTCGTTCTAAGTGCTAATATCATCCACTTACAGGTGTCATTAACAGTTTGTCCAGCAATGTTTGCTTTCGGTTTGCTCTTCAATTATCAGCCAAAGCCGAAGCCGTACAAATATTGTAACAATTACATGTTCCCTTCGTTTTTTTTATGATTATTACCTGGTAATTTGCCTAATATATTAATAGAAGTGGGCCACCCACTGCATTAGCTTCGAACTGACAGTCCCCGGGGGGTGTACTAGCTGCCATTGCAGTATGTGAGTGAGATGAAGAAAAATATTATATTTTTAGCTAAGATAAAATTAATTTTTTCTATTTTATATAATAATTCTAAAATAAAATATTTATATTTATTTAAAAAGTAAAATGGACTTGCCTAATACTTTATGATGTTTGAGGGTCATCAATAAAATTTCTGTGCTTATATTTGCTTTAACTTTAATAATTATTCATTAACTAAATTTTAAAAGTTAATAAGATTCGAGAGTTTTTTCAATTATATATGAATATGTATTTATTTACTCAAATATATAATAATACATATAAATATTTGAAAATTCAAAAGTTAAAAAATTCAAATATATTTTTAAATATTTAAATAAATAATTAATATAATACACAAAAAGAATAAAGCAAAATATTAAAAAATAAAATTATATATTTCAGAAAAAATACCATACTATATAAAAATTATTATTTATAAAATTATATTACTGTAAATAAAAGAAAAAAAAATACATAAAAATAAAATGTATTAAATAAAAAAATTTTTTAATTAAAATAAAAGTAAATATATAACGACTTATTAAAATAACAAATTGTTTATTAAATTTATTAATTCAGTCTTTGTATATATTATACTAATTTTTTCTGATTTAGTCAAGCTTTTATATTCTACTGTAGTTCTACATTTATTACGCCAGTAATTTCATTCTTCAACTGTTTTCACGTTCTCAAGTCATTAAATATTCCCGAAATCTTTTATTCTATTATCTTCTATTATTAATGGAAAATTAAATCAGCATAAATATATAGAGAATTATTTTTTTATTTATTAATAGTTTTATATAATATTTAATGAAATTTTATATTAAAATGTATATTTGAAAACCATTCAAATCCAATCATAATTTTTATTAAGTTGTTTAAATTTTGGTTAAAGATAATTCAAATACAGTTCACTATCAGTTTATTTAGTTATCAGACTATTTGACGTATCATTCACAAATGTTTGACAAAACTAGATATACTATGCATTATATACTATATAATAGTTGTCTGGCTGACTAATGCACTATCAAAGAAACGACAAGTCACGTTTATTGTCAATGCACAATAGACGGGCCACAAGGGTCGCTCGACATCAGTTAAACTTGCTGACGGAACGTACAATATATATGGCTTACTTAAACAAGATATTCTGTTGGTCTTATTGTAATAGTTATGGGACCAAAAAAAAAAAAAAAAAAAAAAAGGAAAAATGGAACAGTCAGTCCTCAATTGGGGGCTAATCTAACCTATAAAGCCATCAAAAAGTCTTTGCCTTAGGCATGACTGTGGAAAATAAAAAGCAATGGGACTTACGTTTAGCTTTGATAACCTTACCAATAAGACATTTTACCACATGTCATTCGTGGCGCTGGTTCGGCAACCCGTTCAGTTTGAGAAACTGTCACCTGTTCGGGTTGAACAAATTGCCAGTTGGAAGCGAACCGTCCCCCACCTGACCGGAAGTCAGAGACAGAGAGAGAGAGAGAACGATAGTTGACGGTGGCATCCTAACAATATTTCATAATGTATGCGCTAATTTATTATCTGTTGGCAAAAGTTTTACCATAGTTAACCCTTTGACTGGCCTCGTTTGTGTCTTTTTAACGGTGTTGGAGAGGTAAAGCCCAAGCATGGCTAATAGGTTGGCGTGCGCACTTTTGACATGCCCGCCAAGGATTCCATGAACGTTGAATTCACAATTAATACTAGTATATTATTAATTGTGGCTAGAAAATTTGACTGGATCCAGAGAAACTGATTCAAAAACGTGAAATCCATTTATTAAATAACAAAAATTTCGTATAAGTTAAAGAAAATATATATAATAAATAAATATATAAGCATAGCTATATATATTTATTTTATTTTCACAATTATGAATCTGAATATATATATATATATATATATATATATATATATATATATATATATATATATATATATACTTATCAATTATATATATGCAATTAATAATATTAACATACTTACCAAAAGGCAGTATGAGCTCTGCACTGCTCTGCTCTGCGCATCTGATCACCATACAGTCCAGGAAGCAACTGAAGAATCGCATGAAGAGATCTACTTATATAGCACAAGGCGACGCGCCAACTGAAAATCGAGCGCAGCTCAAGAGTCTCTCTCTGAGTTCGTTTCTATACACGATCGTCAAATATCAAATATGTTTATTACCTACCTGCTCTTAGTGCTTACAGTCGATCATTATATGACAGATATGGGAGCTACCTGCCCTCTTAAGCATTCTCATTAATTATATACACTCTTCAATGAACTGATAAGAGTAGTTTATATGTGTATGAAAAAATCTCTTATTTAAATATATTTACTATATACATTATTTATTATTTTATGTTATTTTTTATTTTTATTTATTTAAATAAGAGATTTTTCATAGTGTTATATGGCAAACAATTTATTTATTAAATATATTTATTATATTTTTATTCATTATTATTTTTTAAATATATTTAAATAAGTATGTTTTTTATAGTATTATATGGCTAACAATTTTATTTATATTGTTTATTTAATATATATTGTTATTTATTTTTTATATTTCTGTAATTTCTTGTATCTTAAAATATTTTGCTACATTAAAAAAAATATGTTTAAGGATTTTGTATTATGCTTTTAATAGAAAATATAATTATTCATATTTATTGTTATTTTATTAAATATTATTTCAACAGTTCGTAGCAAACTAGCAAAATCTAATTGACATGGTTAGAATATCCGAAAAAACGCGTTTTAGGATTTTAAAAAGAAACAAAAACCATTATTTAATTAAATCGAAATACATATAAAAATGATACGAAAGTTAAAAAAAAAACAATTCAAGTTTAGCTTCAAGCTTCCAAATTCCAAAACAAATAAAAATCGATTTAATTATTCTTAAAACATTATTTTATATTTAATTAATAAGTTTTAAATTTAATATTCCTATTGTTTTCCAATAAATATAAAAAAAATATATTATTTAATATTAATTTTTATTCATTTTTATTTATTATTTATATTTATTATTTATATTTTGACGTCTGTCAAGCTCACTTGGCATTCAAAATTTCCGTGCTTTAAATTCTATAAGCCTTATGAGCTCTTAGCTAAATTATTGCGTTGCCCTTTGAACTCTAGGCCGCCAATTAGGGTCTATTAACTTTAATCGTAACGTTTCATCTACAAAATGTCGTTCGATCTAAAGTGCAATGGGAAATTCCTTTGCGGTCGATTTACAGGCGCTGTATCCATCTATTTGCTAACCCGCCCAATCGCCGCGGCGTCCACTCGATCGTTCCCATTGGCTGTTTGGAAAAGTTTTCAGCCCTACGCCGGGCACATGCTGCATAATAGTTGGCCAACTCATATAACCCTGTCCGAGCTCAGTCCGTGTCGGGCAACACCCCCAAAAAGAAAATCAGAAATGCGACTTCGACATGTGGTCAACAGCTTTTCCAGTTCCGTGGCTACTTTTTTTTTTATTGTTGTTGTTTCCTTTTTGGGTCCTGTGGCCTGTGGCGGTTGCGAGGGGGTGGCTAATCAAACTAACCAGTTATATGAAACCCTTATAACTGTGCAGCAAAATAAATGTCATTCAACATGGAAAAGTGTCATGTATTTGACGAATAATTACCGTCAACATTGCGTGATTGGCTGAATCAAGCGGAAGGCGGCCTGTGGCGCTATGACTTAGATTTTGTCCTAACTGGTTTAGGGTTTACGGACTGGGGTTTGGCACTGGGGTTGGGTGTTCGCCCCTTTGGAGCTGCCGTCTTTATGTGTGTGTGTGTGTGTGTGTGTGTGTGACAACAACCTATAATTACCTGGCAGTCAGACCTGCGGGTGCAGCTGAAGCCGTTGGTTCGAATCAGGAATCAGGCTCAAAGACAACGCGGCCGTCGGCGTGCACGGTAGTCCGAATAGTTTGTCTCCGGAAATTCTGGGCATTACTCACAATGTATTCGCCCGCTAAATCGCCCATCGTAGACGTCACCGAAACCATCTCCCTGCATAGTGAACTGGACATTGAACTGGAGCCGAGCTGCAATGCCAACTTTACGATACCTGCGACGCCTAATCTGCGGATGCCGCTGCCTGGACTCGCATTGCCCAATCTGTTGGCGTCCAAGACCAATGGCAGTATGGCTGCTGCCACATTACCCGCCTTCGAGTATATTGCGCCACCAAATCATGCGATGCAGTCTTTTGATTTTCCGCTGATGGAGCTGAATCGTGTTGGCATGTTTCCGGGTTTTCTGCATCGGCGGGCACGAGGCGAAAAGCGACCCATACCGGATGCCCAGAAAGATGCCAAATACTATGAGCGACGCAAGCGCAACAATGAGGCGGCCAAGAAGTCGAGAGATGCACGCAAGATACGCGAAGATCGAATTGCGTTTCGTGCCGCGCTGCTCGAGCAGGAGAACTCCATATTGCGCGCTCAGGTGTTGGCTCTGCGCGATGAGCTGCAGACGGTGCGGCAGCTGCTAGGTGCCACAGCGGGCGGCATGTTGGGCGTGGCTAGGCAAGTCTGATCCAGGAATAGTGCTGATGAGTGTAAATATGTAGTATATGTGAGATTGTGTTTTGTGATCTATATTTATAAATAAATTATTATATGAATATGTGTAAAGAATACAAATTTGTTTTCTTTCGGAACTTTCTTGAACAAATGCTATTTGAAAAGGTAAACCAATACAGATCGAGCTTTGGGAGTTTTGGAATGAAAAAAAAATATATTTAAATTTATTTAAATTCATTAAATTATAGGTATATAAGTTTATTAATATAGTTTGGCTAATTTCAAAACACTTAATTTGTTATATAACATTAAACATGTAATATAAATAAATCATTTTAATATAAAATAAATAATTTGAAAAGTATAACATTATTAAACATATATTATATAACATTAAAAAATTTTTTTTAAAACAATAAATTTATTACATGCATAAAATTTACTATTAATCTCTTTTAAACTTCTGTAGTCATAGCATTGTTATTTATATATAGTCTTATATAAAGATTTAAGCTTATAGTCTTTGCCACGCCCTTAGAAAAAGCTTATCGGTAACGTCTTAGTATTTTATAAGACTCTACTACCAACAAGTGTATTAAAGTTTTTATAGTGGCGAGATTTTGTGGTTTCATGCGTATATAAACTACTCTTATCAGTTCATCGAAGAGTATTAGTGAGACTGCTTAAAAGGGCAGGTAGCTCTCTCATTTGTCATATAATGATAGACTGTGAAAATTCAGAACTGGCAGGTAGTAAGCATATTTGATATTTGATACTCAGAGAGAGGCTATTGAGCTTTACAACTGAGATGAGCTGAGCTCGATTTTTCAGTTGGCGCGTCGCCCTCTACTATAAAAGCAGATCTGCTCCTGCGATTCTTCAGTTGCATACTGGACAGAATGGAGGTCAGACGCTCAGAGTGGTAAGTATTTTAAAATAATGCTAATATTATTAATTATTTATATATAATTGTAATAATTTATAAGTAGTTATCATTTGAAGCAATTTTTTTTGTTCAATGCTTATAATATTAATTGTGAAAATAAAATAAAGAAAGTTATGCAAATTCTAATAATGTTATATATATGTAATATGCTAATTGAGCGCTGTATTAAAGAAATTCAGTCTTTATGCAAAAGGAATCATGGGAAATTTTCAACAAAATAATGCTTATATACTAGCAAAGTCGTGAGGGCCATTTAACCGATGTGCTATTTCATACATAATGCTTTGTTTTATACACTATTTAAATCAATGAAAAGTTTACACTTTTTAATTATAAACCTACTTATTATTCGAGCGATTTTTGCGACACCCTGTATATGTATATAATATAATAATTATGAGCCAGATAATTTAATCAAACATCAAATGCTAATAAAATATATTCAATTCAATTCAATTCAATTCAATTTATTTCACTCTTTGTTATAATTACAGTTTTGTGAATAGTATCTTACAATAATTAAAGAGTTTAGACTAAGGATTAGGCCTTTTCTGCTTAGATATTTTTTTTAGGAGTATGACATGGTATATAAGATGACATAATTATTGGGGGAAAAATCAAAGAAATAGAAAACCCCAAGGTAATTTATTACAAGCTAACTTAAACACTAATAATACTTAAAAACTAAATGGCTATGCCAGATCATTTATATGTGAATATGTTGATTCACAACATTTGGTTATGAAATTTTGCGATAGTCGCGATAATCTAATATCTACCAATTCGACATTGGCTCGACAGTGTAGATCAGACGTGGAATGATACCAAGGAAGATTCAAAACAAGCTTCAAGACTTTATTTTGTGTGATTTGCAACTGACTTATGTGACATTTGGCTATATCTGACCAGACTGGTGCACCGTAAAAAGTAACTGATTGGAAAATAGACCTAAACAAAAACATTTTGTTTTCTATGTTCAGCCTCGAGTTTCTGTTTATAAGGGGATATAGCGTACGGATTAAGTGTTTGAGTTTTTTGTTTGTGTTGGTTATATGGTCTTTGAATGTAAGTCTTTTGTCCAAAATAATACATAATAATATATAAAATAGTCAAAAGAAAACAATGTTAATTAAGACAAAAATAAAATTTTAACTTAATTTTAATTTTTAATAATTTTACCCATTTCAATATCAAATCAGTTTGAAATATTTATTAAAAAAATAGTAAACTGTAAAAAATATATTTAATTTTAAAATTATTAAGGTTAATTCAATTTAAAAACTTGAAGTATATCCTAAAATAAATATTTTGGTAATAGAAATTAAAGTAAGTAAATAAGAATCGACCTTTAGGATTTACAGCTCTTAAGCTATGAGCTCATCATAATGAAGTTAGTCATCAGAATTATTGTAATCATTAAATGTGCTTACTGAATTTAAACAACATCCACATACATATATTAAAAATTGTACGTAATTCCTAAATTAATATTTAAAGAGTTCAAGACGTTTTGCTTAAAACTTCGCAGTTCGTTGATGGCTTATTTTCTTATTTATATATATTTTATTTTTCATTTTTAATTTCTGTTTTATTTCCTATAAAAAATTGTTAATAAGAAGAGAAGAGAAAAGAGTCAAATTTAATCCAATCCACTTAAATTACAAAGGCAGAAAAAATTTCAAAATAAAGTCTCATATTATAGCGCAAGGGTAAGAAAACAACTTTATTGCATTGCTATTTAAATAATTATAACAACATAAACATAATATATTATTAACAATCTAGAAATTGGTTGAGTGCATTTGCACTCTTCCATCTGCCGCCAGCAGCAACAGTTGCTGGTTGCTTGAAGAGCTGCTTGAGGCAGCAATGTCTGTGACCGGTGAACCAATCTGTAAGTCAAGATCCGTCAATTCCCGATCTAAATGGAAATCGTAGCTGCGCACAGAGCCATTGGATAAGGCGAACAGACGCCAACCGTCGCTGGACTGGATCAGAGCTTGCACAAGATTCTGTCGCAGGACGCTGCCGCTGAGCAGCAGCTGTTGATCGAAAACTTGCAGCTCGTATGAGCGGCGAGGCTGCTGCAGCAGTTGCAGAGCAGTGTTGGGTCGAGCATCATAATTGCCGCTCCCAATGCTGCTGCTCGTCAGCTCTTGTTGCTCAAAGGAACGTCGCTCGTTGAGTATAATATTTTGTATGGCGCAAGATTTTCCCGTTTCGGGTTCGTAGTCTATCGTTGGCTGCGGCATGGCCGTCATTGGTCGCTGCACCCGTTGGCGCTGTCGCTGATTGCAATTGAGTATCATAACGGAGCCATTGGACAGACCCACAGCGACGTAATACTCGTTGGCGAGCACGCACAGCGCTGTGGGAAAGAGAAAACGACTCTCATGTAGCCCAATGCGTGTAAAGCGTTCCGTCTTAAGGCTGCGCGTGCAGCACAACACAAAGTTGCGATTGGTGCACACATAGATGAGATCGTTGCCCGTATCGATGCTGCTGAAGCGTAATCCCTGCACACCCTCACCCGCCATAGCCGACGTTAGGGTTTGGGTTTCGTTGAGCTCACGCAGCAGCTCATCGCTATAGACGTTCGCCTGGAACAGAGATTTGGTCTTGTCGTAGTCGCTTTGAGTGCGTTTCAGCAAACGACGCTCCAGATAGCCACGCAGATCACAGCTCACCGCCTGCAGCAGCTTAACCCTGGCCCAGGGTGAGTTGTACTCGTTGCGTGTAGTTGCACCACATTTTGGATCACTTTCCACTAGCGACCAAATGGTCAGGAGACCCGAATCGTTAAGCGATGCATACTATGGCAATGAAACGGAATGTAAGTGATTGAGATTCATATAATTTCAAGCTGCCAACCCACCTGAATGTCCTTGTGTGCCAGAGCCAAAGTAGTATTCAATCCAATGCCTGTTGAATTGGACGCTGGACGAAAGCTGCGCACATCTACTACGGCGCCCAAATCCAATGCGGTTAGCCCTTGACTCTCCATGGTGGGCACCACTGATTGCGTAGCTGCAAAATGTGTCAAATTCCCGTCCAACTTGGAGCAAAAGCTGTACGTTTCGCGCAAATCCCACATGGCGATGCTGCCATCGCGTAGACCCGCAACAACTATGTCCGGTGCCTGGCAGCAAAACGCCACACGACATACTTCCGCCCAGGTGGACAGCAAACGCAGCGGTTTACTGGGATCCGTGAGAGACCAAACCATTAGCAAATTGGCGAAATCATCTCGATAAACATTGGACTCTGGCGGACACTCATGCACCGTGACCACGAGCTGCTGTTGCCCGGCGCTGCCAAAGATGCGACGCACGGTGAGTGCATTTAGTAGGCCAGTCTGCAGCAGTGGCACCTGGCGTGGCGAACGAGTTGGGCAATTGGAGTTCAGTACTTTGCTTAGCAGCAAGGATGCCTTATTCAGAAACACGCCCAATCGATTCAAGTCGCTGGGTTTAGTTAGACGCTGTTGTTGCTGTCGCATGGCGCGGCGTTGCTCTGCCTGACGTAGTTGCTCCAGACGTGCCAGGCTGCAATCGAAAACATCATTTGTTCTGGCTACGAGCGTATCACTATCGTTGCCTGCATCCCCACTGCAGCTAAATGCCAACTGACTGCCATAATGCGGAGGATGCTGTGTCCAGCTGGTGCGCGTGTGGAGCTCCAGCGTTTGGCATTCGTTGTCCATGTGCTGGGAGTGTGTTTGTGTGGCCAGCTGGCAGGTATTTAGCTTGCCAAAGCTCTGCATATATCCCTCATAGCTTAGGGGTTTCATTTCGAATAGCTGATAGTCCAGATGATCGAAGCGCAGCTTACGCATCAATTCCTTCCCACGGCGGGTTATAACGGGACGGGATATAAAATTGACATAGCCGCCGTAATGCACATCTGCCGTCGATTCCCGGCTGTTGGCCAGCTCTACTGATCCTGCAGCACCATAGCTACTAATGCCTGAGTCAAGCTGCTCCGAGTTAGCCATGCTGTTTGTATCGAAGCTATCGAATTCCTGCTGTGCAGCGACACGCGGCTGTCGACGTGAATTCATGTCATAGTGGCCCGAATCCAATTTCCTTTCCAGCTCCTTATCACGTTGTATGACCGTGATTGGGTTTTGCGTTGGCTCCGAGTCTTCCTCATTCTCATCTTCCTCCTCAGTATAGGCCTCCACATCTTCGCGTTTGTCATCCGTGAAGTTGACTTCTGCCACAGCTTCTGGTGTCTCTTCACTTTCTTCTACTTGATCTTCCTCATCCTCCAAGTCTTCCTCTTCGGGTGTGCTAACATCGGTCTCAAAATCCGATTCATAGGATTCGAAATCATCCGAGTAGTTATCCAAATCATTTGCTTGCTTCTTGCTTGCATCAAAATTAACTTCAAAGGCCACGGGCTGCTTAACTGGTTCGATTTGTTTCAGCACATTCAGTTCGCTCCGATGCTTTGCCGATTCCCGTTTGAGTACAACTATTTCCTCCGGCTGCAGTGTGCGTGAATAGGAGCGCGCACGTGGCGTCTGCCCATCCTCCTCAACGATATCCACTTGGCTGGCCGACGTGCTTACTTGTTGTTTTGATTGCACTTTGCGCTTTTGCGGTGGCGACGACACCGTCACGTTGTGATATGTGTCCAGCACCGCATTGGGCTTGACCTTGTTGACGGCAGGTGGTTGTTGTTTCGCTTTGGCCGCACGCAATGTGCTTGCAGTAGCCTTTGTTGTTGTTGGCGATGGGGTTGCTCGTTTGTTTGCTTGGGCAACAGCCTCACGCTCCTTATTTTTGCCTGTGAGCAATGACGTTGCTTTCTTAGCTGTTGCTGTTGCGGCTAGCGTTGTAGTCTTTGTGGTTTTTCGCTGGTTTTTCTCGCTCTCGGTACTCTCTTGTTGCTTGTCTTTTTGCGTGTTGCTTTTCGATGATGTTGCACCGGTTTTACCTGTTGCAGGTGATTTGATAGCCTTCCGCTGTACTTCATGTTTTGCCTATAAAATATACAAAGTAATTGCAACTTTTTTGCTTCCTATTTTTTTTCTTTCAAAATTTACATCAACAAGCTACAGCTGTTTATGTATTCGTTTTCCAACACTGGCCAAATGAAAATTCAAAGATCAAGCTGCTCTTCCATCAAAACGATCAATAGGTGGCCTCTCTCTCTCCATTCGGCCAATATATTAAGTGTAATTGTGCTATTAGTTTAAATTAATATGTGTGCATGTATGGGTGGGTGTATGTGTGTACATGATGCATAATAATACTTCTGAGAACTTTATTCACAGTCAATCCAGTGACAAGTAGCTGCGTTTTTGTGTACGTTAATAAAATCTTTGCAAATTAAGTAATATGCGGCATATTTTGTGATTTATTTGGCTCCAAGTACATGTCCTTGTGCGTTTTAAGTGTGCAGTATTTTGTAAGAGCTTACATTTAATTGTTTGGTTGTTGTACGCGGTAAACTCTTCGACATTTTATGTACAAAATGTCTGGTTTTCGTGGAGAGTAAATGTTGAGCACACACGTATGTTTAATCAATTGTAATTGTTAATTTAGTTCATTGCAAAAATTCACTTCGTTGTGACAAATCTAATCGTTCCCATAGCAACCATTTGAGTAGCATAGCAACAAAAACAAAATGTACAGCTGATATTCAAAGGTTGGTAAGTTTGAATAAAAATAATCGATATGCATTACATATACATATATACATTTAAATAAATATATATGCTATATGAATAAAAAATAAATAAAATGATTTTAATTATTCACATAGTTTTTGCTCGACAATTATACAAATTTTACTTTCCGTTGTGAGCTGCGTACCTCTCTCAATCGAAGCATTTTGCAACACTTATTCAATGAAAGTTTGATTTGTTTTGAAAATTTGTTGTATTTGATTGCCTAACATAATCTAGCTTTAATTGTGCTTATATAAAAATTAGTATCACAATAAATAAAGGTAATCTTGTGCACAGAATGTTGTCTAAAATTAGTGTTGCATCACCCATAAAGCGCTCGTAGCCAAAAGAAGAATAAAGCTGCTGTCGCTACGTAAAATCGCGCTGCTCTCGTCGTCGTCTTTAGAAGTGTAATACTTCGATGTGTAACGGGCAAATATGTGCTCCATTGAACGCTTAGCATCATCTCGCTGCAACTCATGTGCGCTTAATAGGGTATCCGTGCTGTCGTGGAATAAGACATCATTGCGCCTATCGAAGATGCCGTAGAGCGAAAATGGTCGGTTGTTGGACTTTTTGCCAAACAGATGATCCATCTCGCGGAGTGAGTTGTAGATCTCATTGTGTCGCGTGAGAGATGAATTGTGTGTTACCAGTTGACCGCGCGGCGTCCAGTGCAGATAGCAGTACTCAAATCTTGAATGACGTTCAATGCCGCCGTAAGGACACAGCAAGCGGTAAGACTGCGGTTTGCTTCGCTCCAGCCAGTCGGATGTTAAATTGCCACTAATGTATTTCTTGTAGACATCGGAGCTAAGGAAAGCCACATCGGCGCCTTCGGCAAGGCAACGGAGTGCGCCCTCATCGCCATGATAATGCTGGGGACACTGACGACCACGATGTGGATGCCAGAGGCAAGATAAATGGCTGAAATATGAATTCACTGAATGCACTTTTCCGGTGGCGTTCACAATAGTTTCTAGCACAGAGAGATGGGCAGCACCTTCATAGCTTGGTAGGCAAGCACGAGCGCCTTTCAAATCCCTAAAACTATTAAACTTGGAATCTTTATGTACCAGCGCTATGGTTACGTAGCGATCGTGCATTTGCTCAGCAAACTCGAAAAGCAATGGCGTCAAACTGTGATCCCTTTGAGCCTGAACACGCTGATCCTGATTAACCATAAGAACATCGGCGCTCTTGTAATGAGTATCCTCCATACACTGTTCCAAGTTCGTTGTGCGTATGCATTGAATATTCGGCTCTACGCCATATACTTGGGATGCCTCCTGCAACCAGGAGCATTTAATATGCTCGATAATCGACGTTGTGCAGACGACAATCGAACGTGGTGGATTGCACTCTGGGAAACTGTAAGCGGACTGAAAGCCAACAGCCTGATCAAGATAGTCATCGATGGAGATGACATTGTCCAGGGGCACTGTAAACACATGATATGTCTCCAGCAAACTAAGCAATGCATTTTGCCAGCTCTGCGGTTCATCGTGTGTGAGTCCAGTAACCAGACGTTGCACCTGAGCAGCATGTGAGCGACGAGCAGCCACCACAGGCCATGGCTTGGACACCCAAATGCAGGGACGGGTAACATTGATGGGCTGCAAGTGACCATCTGGACAGAGATAGCTGTATTTAGTTGGATCGTCCTGTGCAACCAGACCTGCCAGCTGTTTAATATGATAATTAGCAATGTTTATGTATAAAGTACAATTCAATTTCCAATACTTACACCAAAATGACTGCGCGTATCGTCGAGGCGTGCCCATGAGACGCTGCCGCCGCCACTTGTCAGACAATAGAGTGTTCCACGTCGGCCCCAATGCTTGTCCGTGTCGTCGCAGCTATATGGATTATAGCACATTTGACACAGTGATGGATAACGATCCTTGAGAATGCGATCCTGCTTACGATCTGGCACCCAGGGACCCGCTTTACAGCTGGGTCCAAAGTACCTCGCTGAGGCTGCAATACGATCTTCCGTTAACGTGATATCTGGATTGCAGGACTTTGAGACCAAGGTCGATTCGAAGTACTGCAAATAGTAATTTTGTAAATATAAATAAATGCAATATTTGATACTAAATTAATAGCGTTGCTTACATTGGCCAGCACCTCGGTCCAGTGGTTATCCAACCCGTAGCCAGGATGGCACAGCTTTGCGCCATGCAGATCATAGACTGTGTGTATGCCAGCATCGTTGTTGACAACGGCAACGATTTCATATTCAAATGGCGACTCATGTGAACGCAGCTCACTGGCCACCAGAATCTCCACACTGGCCCAGCGAGCTGCCACCAAATCCTCAGAGGTGAGCACACCAAAGTGTGCTGTTCCCTTGTGTATGCGACGCACACAGTCCAGACGATCGACGCCAATCACGCACTCAATGTTACTCGTGGCATTCAGCAGTGGACAAAATTTGGGCGCCTTGCGATAATTACCACGCGACTCGACCACACAGACGCGCACTGAAATCGAAAGAGATATATAAAGGAAATTAAAATGATTTTGATCACCTTTAGTATGCCGTTGAAAGTATTAAAACCACTTGAATAAATTAAATTTCATGTGCGAATTGAACGTTTATTGCGTGCAGTTTTTCGGAAAGAGACTCGAATTTAAAATTCCCATCTGACGCAACCGGTTTAGAGACATACTCTTTGCATTTAACTCTCGTCTCATCTTGGAAAACTCAGATATCATGACAATTACGCAGAATTCACAACTAACTGTTGTCATGTGAAGTCAAGAGCGGCATTTTGGCCAGTGGAGCATGCAAGGTCGACGCGTGTCTGAACTTCAATGTGTTACGAGACTCGTCGCAGACAGGTTTTTGGGCTTACCCGCGGAAGAGTTTGACTGACCAATATATATACATATGTATATTTACTGCAGTTATTTTTTTAGTTACATTTTTATGTACTGTGTATTGTGTGTAAATGATTTTTTTTTTTACATTTTTCAATAGTCATTGTGGCTAAAACCACTTTTATAGTTAATAACACAAACTTGAAATAAGTATATGCTTTCAATAGGCGGAATGCATCATACTATTTTCTTCAAAGGTATATTGAATTTTGTACGTTTTTTGTAACCAACTTACTATTTGAATTAAAATTAAAATTTAGTTATTACATTTTATATAGTATAGAAATGTGAAAATTTCTTTCTGTGGGATTTTACTTGAAAAATTATACAATAAATTGATTTTTTTTTTATTTTTTATTATTCTTTTTAAAGATATCTTTATCATTTATTTATTTATCTTTTTGCTGTATAGTTTTCAAAGGCAAGCCTTAGTAATATAATTAAAATATATTAATAAATTATTTCACTTGGTGATAGGATCGTAAAGTGCTCAAGAATCACTCGCTTAAAAACATTTCTTGCCTAAACGGGTCAATAATCTTTATTTTTTGTTATACTATATAAATTATTATATATTTTGCTTTATTATACTGTCATTTAGTATAGATATATCTACGACATATATGAAACTGCTAATGAAAGGTTCACAATTGAATGCAATTAAGATTTGACTTAATTTGCAGCTTCAATGATATTGTAAAGATTTATAATTGTGATGAAATTCAGATATTAAATAAATACACATTTGTTTTTAATATTTCTGATGAAATTTTTTTTATGAAATTTATCATTTATATAGCGTGTGCTCCATTCGGTGTTTATTGTCAAAATTTCTAGTATTTCTTGTTTTCCTTTTTCTTCATGAAGGTCAGCCGGTGTATTAACAATTTTTTGTTTATTTTGGGCATACAAATTGATAAAAGTGTGTCTGATTATGAATAGGATAGTTTTTTTTTTCTGTTAGTCACGTTAAACTCAGATGTTTTGATTGATTTGATTTGTATGCAATACCATAGCTGACTATTAAACTTAAGTTACTTTTTTTTTTTAGAGATTTAATTAAATCCTCTTTATATCTCAAGTTCTCTCTTTTTCACTCTCCATTTGAACTTACATTTTCCATCATCGCGCGGCTCGATGGCTGCACAATTATATATTGATAAGGCATACAAGCAACTGAATATTATCAGCGTCTGCATAATTGTGTAATATATATTATTATTTCGAATTTGTATGTTGAAAGTATTTTAAAATCACTTTATATTAATCTTTGTCAATTCAACTTAATTCAGCACTTAGTTTGATTCTCAAGTTGAGTTCGTTAATTAGTCGCGCTATCAGCAAACCGCCCACCAATATTTACATGCATTTATTAATATTCATATGTACAATATATATGCTTTTCTTTACTATATAATTTACACGAGAACGCGCTGACCGAGTGAGAGAGAGAGGACCTCATGCGACGGACGAACAGATGCGACTGTTTGACCGCTTCTGTTGGCGCTTACGTCGTTGGCTCCGGATGCACGAATAAAACCCGTTTCGAGTCGAGATTGTTTTTTTTTTATTTTTCATTTTTTTAAAAATGATCGCACATAAACAAAAGTAACGCACAGCTGCTGACTCAAGCGATGCTTGGGGTATTCCGAGTTGTGATTGATTGATCAGAAGCAACTAGGAGCTGCGTTTTTGGGGGAACTTTAGATATCCAGAGAGCTACGATTTTTTTGTTGGCTAGGGAATCACCACATTATGGAGTATTTGGTAGGCTAGGCAAGGGGTATATATCTGGGTAATTTTAAATTAAAACTTTGAGGACTGAAGCTGGTTTTATAGACTTATGAAATGAGTTAAAAATGAAGTCTAAAATATATACATAGTTGCAAATTGAGTTGGAATAAAAATATATTATTTAATTTAAAACAAAGCAAAAATTCTTGGAAAGCAAAATCTTATCGATTATCAGAAATCCAATAGCTTTAGATTATTTTAAACAAACTTTTTCTTTTACCTAATACCCGTTTTTGCTCTTGATTAAAATAGATATATAATTAATGTGTTTGGCCACGCTCACTTCCATGTGTTGCATACAGTTTTAGAAAGTCATTATACCCCCAATTAACATTATCAATTTATTTAGGGTATAGTTACTTAAATATATATAGAATGAATGTGTAATATTTAGCTTAATTTCTTGTCTCAGAGCCTAGCGTATCTCAACCCTTATCATTATGCAGCCGATTACTTATTAGTATTGTATTATATTATTGGCGTTACGCTTATCAGTTCCTGAGTCTTATCAGTCCAATGTTTTGTGTCGCTGAAGACTGCGAGGCGGTATTTGCGACGCTTTTGTAATATCAGTCGTAGTTCGCACTTTGCGGCATTCTCATGTCTACAACTTGATCTCAAGTCTCAAGTGAACTCGCGTGATATATTCACCAAAGTAATGAATTAATTTGACTATTTAATTGTAAAGGAAATAATCGTGAGCTGTGAAAGCGTGCCATTGTGTTTTCAAATGCTTAGATTATTCTTGATGGATTCAGTTCAGTTACAACGACTTTAAACTTATTTATTGTATTTTCTTATAAATATGCTTTGTTCATTTCAATGGCTTCTCAGTTGCTATTGACTTAACTAGTTGACGTTGTCTCGCGATTTACGTACGTACATATATACGGTTCGTATAAAATCCCATCAAATTCGTCATTTTTTTTTTTAAATTATGGGTTTGAATTTCGTTTTTTTTTTTTAACTATTTGTAGTTTATTGTATGTATCGTGTTTTAACTGTGGTTTGATTAATGGGTAAATCATAAAGTATTTTTGATATTTTGCCTCATACCTGTACTTAAAACTTATATAAAATTTATATACATAAAATTGACATTTGGATGCATGTAAAATTTGATTACCCTTGTATTTTACTATATACTTATCAGGTTTTAAATTTGATTAATAATTTGTATGTTGCTTAATTAGTGAATCCGTTAGCTTGTTGTAGTATATTTCGTACTCGTTTCTATTTCTGTTTATTTATTTTTATTTTTTGGGCGTTTGCATCGTAAATAACCTTTTATTTTGGCAATTTATTTTTGGGTAATTAACTTGCCGGCAATACCGAAAGTTGATTGTTGAATTTTTCTGTGTCAAGTTTGCTGTTAATGTATTTATATACAAAAATATACACATACGCGTTTATATATCATATATGGGACTGGTTTTCGATATAGTTACTTAGCCTACATCTGTGCGTATTTAGTTAGTATTGCGTTTACATCATATCCGCTCGACGCTTTGATCTTGTTTATGACTGGTGAAGCAACGGGATTTAGTTATTAGTTAGTTGTGCTGATTAAATTTTCGCAATATTCAATTAATTGGCCTTTCATTGAACTGCAATTGAATATTGTATTTATATTTCTTTCACTAAATGTACAAATTAAGGTCTGTTTGCAATTTAAGGAAATAAAAGTACATATGAAATTAATCAAATTAAAATAAAAAATACTGCATTTTAATATATTTTTTGTTTAAATAAAATACAAATATGGTTAAAAGTAGAAAAAAACTACTAAAATATAATGAATATATTTTTTTTAATTTTTTACTTTTATACTTTCTTAATATTTTCATTTGAATATTTTAAAAGTATTAAAGAAACATTTTTAAAAATTTATTGATTATAAATATATAAATAAAGTACTTTTATATATTATTAATATTATTTATTTCAAGTATTATAATTAAAAATGATTAAATATTAATTAATTTTATTTATTTAAAATTTGAATGTATATTTCTAATAATTTATATTAAAGTACACTGTTTAATAATATACGTAATTATGTAATTATTACAATATTTAAATATAAAAAGAAAAAAATAAAAAACATATACAATTAAAATATTTATTAATTATAACATTTACAGTGCATATTTATTTCTGAATTTATAAAATTTATAAATCATTATAAACTTAATAATGACATAAATTAAATTTATAATAAATAATTTAATATTATAAATATTATAAAATATATTTTTATATGCATAAATATTCTTAAATTATTTGCTTAACATACAAAATGTTTTAGTATAGTTGCAAATGATGTCTCTGGTTGATTAGATAGTTAAGTCGTTAACCCATAAATGCATATTCTACTATTACTTGGCACTTTATCTATCTATACTCCTTTAACACACACACACAATCTAAAGGTATTCAGTGCCATAAACTCTAGACGTTCTATATGGGCTAGCAGTAATATTACCACAAGCGATGGAACATGCCTTTTGTTTATGTTAAATATCTGTTCAGGTGCCATAGATAAGATTTGAAGGCAAACATTTAATGTATAAAAGTAATTTATTAATTACACTAAAGCTCAAACACATATATTTTGGGCCATTTTATCCACAAAAGAAAAAAAAAAAGAAGAAAATTAGCAATAAAACTCTTATCTCAATATAAATTTATGCTAGCCCTACGTTACAGAGAACACGCTGTAGCTGCGATAAGATAATAATTATGTCAGTTATACCCATAGCAACATTATGTTTACAATTTGCCTACTCTTGAATTCACAGACTCCAGATCGAGTCGATCGCTGCACTTGACTATGATCTTGTGAGGGCAGCGAACAGGAAAGGCAATAAAGATTACGACGCCGGTGCATGGAGTCATCAAACTGTGATATAGTATTGTGAGCCGTCTTCTTGTTAGTTGTCATATAATAACATACATAGATGTATATATAGAAGATATTCTGTACTGCTGAGACAATGGCGTTAATAAATAGACGCCTGCTGCCAATTAAGGCGCATTTCTTCTTCTTTATGGCGGGTAAGTTTTGAACTATTTCTGTTTGATTTTCGTATGCTAATGAAATGCATTTCAAACTGATCTTACAGCAATGGGTCCCATATTGCCGCAGCTCTCGGTGATAGGCAAACAGATTGGCATACCGCCGGATATAATGGGCTATATAACTGCCGTGTTGCCCGTACTCTATGTGCTGGCCAAGCCGCTTGTTGGCTTCTTGGCTGATTATTTTCTGGTGAGTCAGAGAACACAAGAAATCTCTATATCTCTAATAATAATTCTCTTCACCTTACAGCACCTGCGCAAGGTCATTTTTATGGCATTGATTGCGATCATGACCTTAGCCTATGGCGGCTTCTATTTTCTGCCCAATTCTCCGCATCCCATTGAGCTGAACGAAACGAGCGTGGAGTGGCAAGTGACATTGACACAGGAGCCGCTCCATTGTCCGCCAGAGATTTATACAGCCGATGCACATTGCCAGGCGGCGCACAAGGCTGAATGCAGCCAGAACAACTATGTCTTTCAGGCATTAATAGCGGCGCCCGATGCTCTGGCAAACCTAGACGCGAGTCCCAATCTGCAATATGGCAACGAGAGCTATTTCATTTGCCTCACCGAGCTAAAGATGCCCAGCTATTGGAGCGAGGTGTTGCTCACCTGCCGGCTGCAGCACATCGATAGCTGCATCTACGGCAGTGGAGCGTTCTGGCTATTTGTTGTCATGCTTTTCATTGGCACCATTGGCTTCAATGTGACCAACTCTATATCGGATGCCTGCTGCTTTGATCTGCTGGGCGAGGAAGAGCAGAGTAAATATGGTGCTCAGCGCGTCTGGGGTACCATTGGATTTGGAGTCACTGCTCTCATCGCTGGAGTTGTGGTCAATCTGTGGACAACAGATGCTGTGAAGAGCTTTACACCCGCCTTGCTTATAATGGGTGTGTTCAGTGTGCTGGATTTGTTCAGCGTCTCCAAGCTAAAGTTGCCCAAATTGGGCGGCTCCGAGTCCATCTGGACAGATGTCTGGCAGCTGGTGCGTCAGCCACCCATTGTCACATTCTTGTTCTTCGCCACAATGGCGGGCATCATTGACTCGTTCATCATTTACTTCATGTTCTGGCATGTGGAAGAGGTGGCCGCCGAGACGGGCTATATGGCGGACATCAAACTCATCGAAGGACTCGTCGTTGCTGCCGAATGTCTGTGCGGCGAGGTGCCATTCTTCTTCTACAGCGGAAAGATTATCAAGAAGCTGGGCTATGTGCACTGCATGAGCATGTGCTTCTTCTTCTATGCAGTGCGCCTTTCGCTCATCTCCTGGATACCGAATCCCTGGTATCTAGTGGGCGTGGAGCTGTTCTTCCAAGGCGTAACCTATGCCCTCTGCTACACTTGCATAGTGGCCTATGCCTCAGCCGTGGCACCGCCCGGCACCTCAGCCACAGTACAAGGTCTCATGGCTGGCATGGACGATGGACTGGGCTTCTCCATTGGCTCACTCATTGGAGGCATTATGTTCAAAAGGCTGGGCGGACGTGAGAGCTTCAAATATTTTGCCATAGCTGCCATCTGCACATGCGTGGCGCACATTGTACTTCGTCCACTGTCCAGGAAACGCCAGTATTTGCCCAAAGGTGAATATCAAATGCCGCCAGGCGACGTGGAAAGTGAGCTGGGGTCCATGACGCCACAGGAGATGCCAAAAGTATATTAGTTTTAGTTCCTTCCCCTTTTGTATTATTCCATACGATTTATTTTTATACAACTTTATTTAAATACTTGCTTCCAAGTTGAATAACATTTTCGATTGTTTTATTTGAACAAGTGCTCTCCATTATTTTGGAGGAACACGCGGCGCCGACAACTCTCAAGAGGCTTATTGAAATGTTGAATAATACCTTTAAAATAAACAACAACAACAATATAAGTCAATAAAGCAAAGCGTACAAAAACATTCTGATTTTTTTTAACGGAAAGCGTTCTTTATAGCCAAATGCCGAATAGTTCCCACTCCATATATCAGCAAGTCACACACACAATTAAGACTCAATAAATTTATAAAACAATCTAAAGAGACTAATAGAATTTTTGAATTAGGTTCTGATCACAAATCAGAATTAAAACCATTGAAATCAAAGAACATCAAGCTTTTGTAGGCTAGTGTACTTAATTTATGCTCAAGTGTGGGCCCACTTGAGAGCTGTTCAAGTGGGCAGTTGTAAAAAATTAGATTGGGCTATTTGAAAGCAAGCAGTTAAAAGACTATATAAGCCCAGCATCACAATGCCGATTCTCATTTCACAAGAAGATGCCAAAAACGTGGCCGATTTATCTGTTGCTCAGCTTATTGATCGCGATCGAAGCTCGCCAAGTGAAGAAATGCAGCCTGGCTCGACAGCTCTATCGGAATGGGGTGCCCTACAATGAGCTAGCCGATTGGCTTTGCCTAGTGGAGGGCGAGAGCTCGTTCAATACGAAGGCTATCAATCCATCCAATGCGGATAATTCTGTGGACTGGGGACTGTTTCAGATCAACGATCGCTACTGGTGCAAGCCCTCGGATGGCAGACCGTCTACAGATTTGTGTCGTTTACCCTGTCGACTGTTGTTAAGCGATGATATTAGATATTCTATTGCCTGTGCGAAATATATTAGGCATCAACAGGGATTCTCCGCCTGGGTAGCATGGAATAATCGCTGTCAAGGACCAAAACCAAGTGTAAAACGTTGCTTTAAGCGAAAATATAGGTATTCTGGTTAAAATTATGCCACAAATAATTGTGATATTAATTTAAATGGCAAATAAAAGTAATTAAAGCACATTTTTATGAACATATATATTTTTCTCATTTTTCAATTTAAATTTTTTAATTTGCGGGTTCATCAAAAATCATATTGGCAGTGTTGATTAACACCAACTGCCACATGTGGCAACTCTGACAGCACACGCGCGGAAGCTGCCTGCTACATAACGCAAATTTTAATTCACCTTGGCCTTTTGCTTTGTTTACGCAAAACATTTTGTGAAATTTGTGATAAATCTATAAAATCACAATATAAAATGGCATCAGCATCTAGTTCTAGTGCTCGTCACCTGTTTGATGATTCCAAGAAACGGTTGTGCGCTCGCGTTGGTGTAAATGTAAACAATTTGGGCTCTGTAGCCAGGCAAGTGGTGCGAGGCTCCAAAACCAACGAGGTAGGAATAAATACATATTAATAATTGTGTATAAACTAAAGTTCAATAAATTTCGCTGCACAGATTATGCATCAGACGTTAAAGAATTTTACGCAAGTCGATGTAGTATCCGATTACAGCAATCAGAACCTACAGAAGATGACGCTCATCCTCCAGCACGTCGGCTATCAGTACGATGTGATGCAAGACAGTGTGAATCATTTGGATTACCTCAAGGAGCAGGTGACGGCCATGGAAAGATGATTGGAAGAGCAAAGGCCTAGACATTAGTTGAAATGCACACATTATGCCCACTATGATTTCCACCGTAATAGCACTCATATATTTTCATAAATACCACAGCTCCATAACCTCGCATCGGGTTAATCGCAGCGAGTAGCCCTTGAAGATGTCTCTGAAAGTCGCTATGGAGTCGCTGGCAAACACACAAAATGCGATAAGGGCCTAGATAGTATCTATGGCTGCTTCGCATATAAAAGTTGCCAGCAATGAGATACTCACGATTATCTATAAGTCAGCTTTAGCATCACATTATGCAGCGCACTCAATTGGTATTTTTCGCTTGGCTGGCCCTTACCGCTGCACAGGATATCAGCACACCGGATCAGAGGCTATTGGAGGACAAAGCTACTCCTGATTCAGAGGAAGGTCGCATTATCGGGGGTTGGCAGACAAAGATCTCATATTTTCCGCACCAGGTCTCACTGCAGAAGGGCAAGCGTCATATTTGTGGTGCCGCTATACTGGCGCCTACCCTAATCCTGACTGCTGCTCACTGTGTGCAGCAGCACAATGAGCCGCAACTCTATTCCATACGTGCTGGCTCCAGCCAGTGGTCAAGTGGTGGCAGCTATCATCGTGTTCGACGCATCATTCCACACGAGCAATTCAATCTTCCCACTCACATGAACAACGACATCGCACTGATACAGCTTCAGGAAGCGCTTAAATTTACTGAGAACATAAGTTCCATTCCGATCGTAGCGCCAACGGATAATGTGTCCATGTTGGCGCAACTCTTCGTCAGCGGCTGGGGCTCAACATCCGTGGATCAGATGGCGACCGCATCGCGCTTGCATTACACAGTCATCGTCCAATTGGATCGTGAGATATGTACAAAGAACTATTTTGGCGCCGGCAGCGTAACACAAACCATGTTCTGTGCGGGCAGCCAGTTTGGAAAAGGTGATCGAGACAGCTGCATGGGTGATTCGGGTGGTCCGCTAATCACACCCGTTGATGATCGCTTCAAGCTGATTGGCATTGTTTCTTGGGGCTTGGGCTGCGCCAATGCTGAATATCCAGGCGTTTATACCTATGTGCCTGCCTATACTAACTGGCTGATGCAGACAGCGAAGACACTGACCTAGGCTTATATATGTACTTTAAATCTTTTATTTTTATGTAAACACATACTAAAAATAGATATAATATTTGTTAAAAATCACACAGATTAACTCACAAAATGTATGACTATTATAAAACTATTTTCATCTAATTTTTTCTCTATTAAAACTATAGTGTAAATATTTTAAATATGCTCAAATTAAGCTATTTTTGACCTAATATTAAATATTAATAAATATACGTTTTATTATTGTGCATGTTTTTAAACTATAATCTAAAAACTTTTCTTTACTTTATTATGATGGTTAACAATAATGATTGCCAAAACTTAACTTGTTTGATGTACATATATAAATTCTGTTTGTAAATTCGATATAATAATAAATGAAACCTGTATTTAACCTGTTTAGCCGTCTGGGTTTCAGTCGAATCTTCTCTTCAGCCTAAGCTGAGTCATTTGGAATGTTTGAGAACATTTTTTAAATTTCTTTCATTTTATATATAAAACAATATATATATATTTTTTTTTCTAATTGTATATATAGACAAATTTAATTAAAAATTAAATAATCATCTAGTATGTTCTTTATTTAATTTTACTCCAAGGTATTGATTATTTTATCTAAAAATAAATTGGGCAATATTTGATTGATAATTGTGCAAATTCTATTCAGTTATTAAGAGGGCAGATATTCAGCAATAGATTAAATCAGGAAATATTTGTCTGCTTGCAAATGAATAAGCCAATGGGACTTCCAATCTTAAATGATTTATAATTAAATATAATTTATAAATATAATTTCCTCCATGCAATTGTTTAGCTTTTCGTAAAAGCAAACACAAAATTAAAAATAAAAAAAAATACATACATATACTTTACTATCAACAAAGAAAGATTTGGCATTAAGCACTTTCAAGCTTTGCGCTTTTTAGATCGTGCGACATTGAGAGATTCATTATTAGAGGAATTGATTGTTGTAGAACGTATACGTTAGCTTATCTCATCTCGCTTATTACAAAATAAATTTAATTTAACATTAATGTTGAATTGTCTTGTTTATGAATGCAAAATTATAAAAGTGAAAACAAGTTTTGACTTTAAAGCTTCGTACGACGATTCGTATATAAAAAGCGAATCTGGGAGGCTAAAGCACTGCGGCAGACCAGTTTTTTTTCGGTTTCAGACAAAAAATTCGCTACAAGTTTTTAGTTTCCCATCGCAGCTCGACAAAGAGGTACACGTATAAGGAAAAAAAAATATCATGAAGCAATTTTTCATATTGGTAAGCGATAGACAGAGGTAGCTAGCTACGCGGCATGGGCAACAACTACATTTCCGGTTTACTGTGTCAAGGTCGTTTGTGCATTGAGCGCCAGTCGCGCAGATGTGTCGCATCTGCATTTGGCCACCACTCCAGAGCCGCATGCACCAGCGAGTCCGTATGTGTTTAGCTATCAGGCGGGACGAGCGCCAGGTCATGTGGATCGTCAGCATACCGAGGTATCCGATGGTTCGGGCGTTATACGCGGCGCCTTCTCCTATGTGGATCCGAAGAATCAAGTGCGCACCGTTCAATATGTTGCCGATGAGCACGGTTTCCATCCGCAGCTGAGTCATCAGCTGGAAGACAGTGCAGCTGTCAAGGCGGCCAAGGAAAGACATTTCGCAGCTTATAATCGCATTGCGCAAGAGCATGCCAGCCACATACCAGGCCAAGCGGTGAGTATTAAGCCCAGAGATGGCAGCGTGTTGTTGTTTGTTACATGCATGAATTACAAATGCTTTTCACATCGAACATCGCAATACTTGCCAGTCATGGCTGTTGCTTGACGTTGGACGCTGGCAAATAAATTATTTCAATTATTCAGCATGCGCCAATCCCTAGCCATATACATACTATGTTCGTATAAATGTTACAAACTCTTATTTTTATTTCCATTCGCTTGCAGCCTGTGGCAGCTGCTCCCCGTGGCAGTGCTGCCGTCATTCATGCCACCCAAAAGCATTTGAACGCATTTGACCGTATCGCAGCGGAGCACGCAGCTATCGGGGCACAACAGGAGGCGCAACGTTTAGCTTTGGCAGCTCAGTCGGCGCACAGTGAGATTGATAATGGACAATATCATCCATAAGTTGTGTATACAAAAAAACATATTGCGTATTCAATAAATGTTGTCATTTGAAAATTCGTTCGTTAAGTTTGGGTTCTCATTTTAATTGCCGGTGCTGCCACCTTTTAAGTAAATTTGTGTCTGTGTTGGAAAGTGGAAAAAGTTATACTACTTTAATTACCTAACATCATTATTGTTGCAAAATGAATAGACTGAATTTTACTAATATATTTAATTATACACAATTTAATAACTTAAATTACCATTAATTTTTTTATTTATTTTGTTTTTAAATTTTAATATATATATTTGCCATGCCCAAACAGTAGTGGGATTTTTAATCGTTTAAAATGTGCAGTGCTGCCACCCTTTACAAATAAATATTCGAGATCAGTTCGCTAAACTTGAAGTATTAATATGAATATTCATTTTTATTATATTCATATGAATGCACTGCTTTCTTTAATTATTTCAGAGTTACAAAAAGTTACAAAATTATTTATCTGTGGCGGTTTATTTAATTTTAGTTTCATGTGAATGATTAACTGATAAACTATATCAAATCTATATAAATTTACTATATTACTCATACGTATGTGTTTCGCTTGAATAATTTTTAGCTGCGCGTCTAAAATTAATGTACAACTTATGTATTTCTATATTGTTAAATAATCACTTGAGATTTCAAGATATGTTAGACATATTCCATTAAAATTTCAATGTCACAACATGGTAAATTGGATATATAGCGAATTATTTCTCTAGCATGATGAATTGGAAGAAAGCAAACAACAAATCAGATGACCATCAGTGCTGATGCAGAAGCATGATTTTATGCGCTTCACATACTTTTCTGTGTGACTGTGGATTAAATGACCGGAACAACAGGGTAAATTCGACGATTCAATTAATTGATAATCTTTTTTTTTTTTAAATCTGTATAAATATGTAATTTAAATATAATTGCTGTAATGAAGTAAATGTTTTATATATACTTAAATATATTAAATATAATAAATAAATAATTGATTGGTATTACTTGACCGTTCTTCACACAACAATCTGTCATATTTGTATACGCACAATGCCTTGATAAACATGATGTTAAGCTGCATTTATATATAATTAATTTTCAATTATTTAAACAACTCGCTGCTAACGGTATATAAAGTAAAACATTCAGTTTATATATTCAGTATACTATTCTCGTTCACTCAAAGTGCAGCTGCGCTTCGCTACATTATTAAATAGTTTAATTACAATGAAAATAAAAACTTGCATTTTAATCTCAATTTTGATGAGTTTGGTAGAGTATATATTTTGTAAAATTTGTATTTGTTAATATATTTAGCTATAAATAAATAAAATGTTACAAATTTTGAAGATTTGCATTTTTTAGTTCTGTTTAAGCTACAGCAATGAAATTTGTATGAAGCTTAATAATGTTACAATGGCTGAACTGGATAATATACCACGTGATGTTCCAATCGAAAATTTGCCTAATAAATTTAAGTGCTACTGCAAGTGTTTGCTAAAGGATCAATTGGATGACAATGGCAAATTAGTTGTGAATGTGGCGCTGAAAAGTTCACCTGGCGCAAATCGGGAAAAATTGGAGAAATGCACAAATCAATTCGATCATATGGAAACGAAATCATGTAATTACGCCGCATTTATGTTCAGCTGTATGCACTCTGATTAAATAAACTAAATGTAAATTAAAACAAACGTAAATATGAAAATTAATGTTATATAATACAGATTATTAAAGTAATGAAATGCGAGAGATTTCCATTATCATGACAGCTGAGAGACTCATACGAAAGCTTTCATAATTAATGTAAAGAAATGTTTTGTGGAAATATTATACCTCTGATTAAATCAGAGATATTAGACACACTTATTGAAATTGAAAAGAGTATGTCCGAATGGGCATTCGATTATCAGCTTGAGTTGTTCTACTATCGCTAGGAATTGCTCTGTATGCGAAAGCTCTTTTCGCTCTCTCTCTCTCTCTCTCTCTCTCTCTCTCTATTATGTATAAATCAGCTGAATTTTAGCATTTGCTCAGCATTTAGAAACCTGTTCTCGACGGAATACGAAATGCGTTTACTTTTAAGCTGTGCTTTTGTTCTGACAGCCGTGGTGCTTGGCGGCGCATATGATGTGCCCAAGGCACAGGTGCGAGTGTTCTATCCCAAAGGATTTGAGGTCTCCATACCGCATGAGCAGGGCATTTCACTGTTTGCCTTCCATGGCAAACTGAATGAGGATTTCGATGGATTGGAGGCGGGCACATGGGCACGCGATATACCCAGTGCCAAGAGGGGGCGCTGGACGTTTCGTGATCGTGAAACAGCATTGAAGTTGGGCGATACGCTCTACTACTGGACGTATGTCATCTACAATGGTTTGGGCTATCGCGAAGATGATGGCGCGTATGTGGTCAGCGAATATGCTCCAAATCGAAGAAATTAAGTGTGAAGAGTGATATATTTAAAATTTGGAAAGCATATATATCTGCGTTACCTGTAAAATACTATACTGTTCCTTATCAGTTTGACGATAATCGATTCAGAATATTATTCAAATTGTTTAAATAAATTGAGAAAGTGATAGACCATATGGAGTGTGCCATATATAATACAATTAAGTCAAATGGCATTTAAATTATAAAGCAAATCCTTTAATGAAAATCCATTTATTTTGATATATACATACGTAGATTCGCACTGTTTGATTCATTTAATTATTTGTGTTAATAAAATTTGCAATGCATATTTATGCGCTTTTAAACGCTGTAATTAATCATGCATGAGTGCAATGCATTAATGAGACCTGAAAAAGTCGCAGTCGCGCTTGTACTCCCGATGCACTCCCCAAAAGTACAGAGCCTCCATCAACAGAGCAGGCGTCGAAAAGTGGCCAAGGATTCACAAGGCAAATTGATGAAGTTTTAGCTGCGGCAACTGCACTACGTGACGTATGCGTATCCAGACAGAAGCATTGGCCACGCCCAGGAGGGAGCGACAGCAGCTCACTTATACACGCTCACCATGTGCTGAAGAGTCTATCTGTGCGTGTGTGTGAACGTATGGATTAATCAAATCTCAAAGATAAAGTCTGTTGCAATCCAGTGATGAAGACACATGATGAATGCATCTGAGAGCATTGTTGCCGTCAGATAGACTAAATTTGGTAGTAGCAAGCTAATAGGCTTGTT
Source organism: Drosophila koepferae (assembly GCA_030914345.1). Taxonomy (NCBI): domain Eukaryota; kingdom Metazoa; phylum Arthropoda; class Insecta; order Diptera; family Drosophilidae; genus Drosophila; species Drosophila koepferae. The sequence continues at coordinate 2,703,930 of JAUESR010000211.1, forward strand.
TTCAGCTTGATTAAAAGTCATTTGGCAAATAGAGAGCTAGGAATTGCAAATTGTGAAGCTTATCTTGTATAAATGTTGAATTACAGCAGAGATGAAACGCAACTAGGGTGACCATATTTGCAATAGGGCGAGCAAATTCGTAATGAAGATTCAGCATGAATTTGTCTAATTAATGATTTAAAACAGGGTTGACTTACAGTTAGGGTGACCATATTTTGTATGAGTAATGCTGTAAAACTTCTTTTTATATTGACTTACTTTTTTTTCTAGGTGATAAATCACGCAAATTGAGAGATTAGCCGAAAGTTCATATAATAATTTATCTACGTTTTTGCAGCTAGGGTGACCAAATGCTGAATAGGAGATTCACTGTCAGCTTGTCTAAGAATTGATCTAAATTGTTGTAGCTAGGGTGACCAATTGCTGAATGGATAGCTTGATTGCATTGATGGATTAATTTCAGATTATTTGGCTTAAGCTCCCATGGGGAATCAGGAAGCGCCCAGTACTAAAGCATTTGCTGATTTGACTGCCGTTTACTATAAACAAGCATCAGGCAGCCGAATGTACTCGATTGCCACATTTCTGGATGTTGTTGTTTTTTTTTTTTCGTTCGTCCGTCTCTTTGTGGCCCTTCGTTAAGTTTGTATCCTTTACGTTTTCGTTTTCGTTTTACTTTGTCTGTGAGCAACAACAAAGCAAATGCAATTACAACGCAACGTGCACGAATTTTTTGCACTCACTGTGGCGCATTCGGCAGCCGAGCCAAATTGGTCTAGCAAATGCTTTTTGCACAGCTTCAACAGTCTACAACTAGCTCTACTCTTATAATTTTTGCACTTTTGTGCGCTGGTGTAGAGTTGTTGCCACAGTTAAACGCTTCATTGCCGCCTGCTGCTCTTTTTTTTTTTTTTTTGCCTTGCACCAATTGCTAAAAGTGCAACAAATGTAGCTAGTCCAAGTAGCAAAAAATAATCAAGTTTTTATGATAGGACTTTAAACACACTTTCTTAGATGATGTAAAGAATGGAGGTAAAGAGCGAGAATGTTGCTCTAAACATGGCATAAAGGTAGAGATTTGATAGATAGATTTCAGGCACTATAGCCATGGGCTGAGATGAATTTCAAGTTGGATGTGTTGTCGAGTAGCCAAGAGTCAGACTATTTTCTATTGAAATTATTGTAGTTGATATGCTGAATTAAAAAATTTTTGAAATCTGTATTTATTGGCGGGGTATTGGACAATAAAACAGGCTTGCCGAAGTAGAGACGGGATGTATGACAGTTTTTTTTAGTAATTAAAATTTATTATTTATAAAATAAAAAACTAAATAAATTTAAAATTAATGAATGTGGACTATCTGCAGATAGTTTGACAGTATTAAAAAAAATTGCTTCTTGCTAAGCCTACAAGATATTCTTCACTTTTAGACTAGACTCGAAAACTAGTGTAGAAAACTTTCTGCATTTTTTTTATTTTGTAAGTTTCTTTTCTATAAATAAAAAATCAATAAATTAAAAGATATAATGAAATAAAATAAATAAATAAAAATCTAAAAAAAAAACTAACTTTCTGTCATCTTCTGTTTTTTTCTATATTTTATATCTATATCTATAAAAAGAGACTTTTTTTGTTCAATTTTTTAATAATCCCAGCTGAATTTAAAAAATGTATGATAGGTAATTATTACTCAAATTGTATTTATAGCTTCACATTTTAATTAGTCATATCATTCAAACTTTGAAATTTACATACTTACGCATTATTAAATATTTCTTGAGAAATACAAATATTTAAAAATATAAAAATATACTCTGTTGCCTTATAGGGCAATTCATTCGGTTTCTTGTAAAAATAAGACAAAAATATACAATTACAATTCCATGCTAAAAATCATGCTCATTCATTATATATACACGAGCTAAAGCTCTGGCGACATATTTGGGGTAGCAGGTGCTTGAAATTTGTGAATATTTTGGTAGAACCCTTTGGCTAGGGTATAGAAGGGCTGGTACTCACGTTCAGGCGCTTAATGCATGACACGTTTCGCTTTTGGGGCGTGCCCGTCTGCTGCCTGCATATACATATATACTATATACATATATATATATGTCTTTTTTTTTTTGCCAGTTTGTTGGAGCATAGCAAGTGTCATAAATATTCTTTGGCGTTGCTTTATTTCTTGCCACGCAGACGATGGAGACGAGCAGTTTATCAATAATGCAAAACATTCGAGCGAGGGGTGTTTACACCCGAGTCGGCACCAAGGGGGAGGGGCAACTGTCAGTCGAGCGGCATAAGTTGCTTGGGCAACAGCTCCTTTCGTTCCTTGAATCCATTCCCAGCTCCCCGCCCTCACAGGCTGCCCATGCCAGCTTCGTTTCGCAATTCGCATTCTGATTCTGATTCTCATTCTCATTCTCATTCTCGTTCTCATTCTCATTCCTATTCCCAAACGATAGCAGCATCAGCATCGGCATCAGGAGCCGTTGCATTTGGTGTGCATGTTTGTCGATTTGACTACGATTGCGGAAACGTATACAGTTCGTTGATCATTATCCGGTTCGTGAGGCTTTCTGGGCAATCCGTTTGCCAGACACGTGATGTTGGCCACCAGAGTCTTGACGCTATTGAACTTACTTATTACCGTTGCCTGGATTCTGAGTGGGGTATTTAGTGTATTGACAACTAAAACACATTTCAATTGCTGGACACCGTGAGCCGTGAGAGCTTTGCGTATTCCCCGGCTCATGTTTTGGGCCAACCAAAGTGCTGAAAATTATCCTGCCCTAGCTGGCTAGCTGGCAGCCACTTTGCCAATTGGCAGCTCTGCTCGGCTCGGCTCGGCCCAGCTCGTAATGCCTATGGCGCGCATTTAATGGCACTCTATGGGCCGCTAATGGAGCGTGTTGTAATTGCATTTCGTATATATTTCTGCTCGTACATACATAAATTCGTTCGATAGCAAATGTGGCTACGGACTATGCAATTGAGTGCATTTCATTGGCACCAAAATTGCATACAAATTGAGATCGGCTGAGAATTTTATTTTTTTTTTTGCTAAACTACGAAATATGCTCAACTAATTGGAGTTGGAATTTTAAATGTTGCATTAAGTAGATGAGCATATATACATACATATATCTCATAGAGAATTGAACAAAGAGTCAGAAGTAAAAATATTTTTTAAATTCGATGGTAAATGGATGACTAATGGTAAATATGAGAAAACCATAAAGCTTATATTCATTCTGTTTTGAGTGTGATTTTAGAAAGAGCCTGCAACATAGTTTCATAATTCAAATTCCATTTAGAAAAATATTTTTATGTAAAACAAGTAATTGAAATTAAAAAAAATTTAATAATAAAATTAAATATGTTTTATGATTCCAATTACATTTGCAGAAATATTTTTTGTAAATAAAGTAATTGAAATTTAATATATTATTCATTAAATAAAAATATATAATAAAAATTAAATATATTATTAATTAAATATAAAAATATAATAAAAATGGAGGAGAGGGTCCGTTATTAAATAGCTTTATATCTTCTTGCACGATAGAAATGATTTCTTATTGAATATATTTTAATACAATTCGGTATAAAAGCGTTTCATATTGCTTTGTCTAATATGGCTGAGTACATGAAAGACAAATCGACTATGCTTTATGGCACAATCTAATTGTCTAGACACATGTATGTGTGTGTGTGTGTTTGTAGAAATATAAGGCATTTTTCGTTGGCTTAAGTCAATAAACGTAATTGAAACGTGGCACATTTTCGAGCCAATGACAGGCGCTGGCAATCGCATAAGAAGTCGCTGCTGCTGCTGCTGCTGCTCAAAATCAAATTAGAGCAAACGCGAGGCACTTGAAGGAAATGCGCACTGCAAGTCACAGGAAACAGGAAGAGCGCGCGGAGGTAGTGCAAAATCAAATAAGAAAATCGGATTGAATTGAAGCTGAGGTAAAGGTAAAACGGTAAACGCTGATTTATTGATTTTCAAGCAGCGTCTTTGACATTCTCCATCTGCTCTACATAAAAATTAAATAAAAACCAGAGCCAGCAGCAGGAGAGCCAATTGTGCCATTGTAGTATACCTGCCTGTTGAAAATTTGGCAAAAAAATAATAAAAATGTTGCAACAGCTTCAGCATCTAAGATGGAAGGAACAATGATGTCAATGCAGACAGGACTTAGGCACACCAAAAATTGTATTTACAAAACATTTACTTTGGTCCGTTGAGCGTCTTTTTTATTTTATGTTTCATTTAATTTTAATTTTTTATTTTATGCTTTTTTGTCGTTTGGCGCTGCTGCTGCCGTCGCTGCCGCTGCTGCTGCTGTTGCTGTTTGTTTGTTGTTTGCGTTTGGCGTTGAGTAGCGGAAATAGTAAAAGTTTTCTAATGAGAAAAGTTTACACACAGAGACAGAAAGGAAGCACGTAGGAGCGAGTGAGAGAGAGAGAAAGAGAGAGAGAGAGAGTATGAGCGAAAAAGTAGAGCTCCTCTAAGATGCAGACAACGGGCAATTCGTACAGAGCGGCTCCGCTAGAGCCCAGCGGAACCAGTGGAACCAGCGACGCTGTCCACATTGGCGACGAATTTAATCATCTGCCTTTACAGTTGCTTCTCTTGTTGCTGTTGTTGTTGTTGTTTCTGTTTGCGCGAATGTGCACATCAAAAACTAAACACGTCAAAGTAAGCAACGGAAATGAGAAAAAAGTGCGCTTATTTATTTTGTACTCTTTCTCAACAATTTCGTTTTTGTCGCCTGCACCTCTATTTGACTTGGTTGACAGCGAGACAGAGTGAGTGAGGGATAGAGAGGGAGAGAGAGAGACAGATAGAGAGTAAAAGAAGATGTAGACAAAGACACAGGCGTCCAACGCCTTTCGGCACGTCAACATCAAAGCGTGTTATAATTTTGAAATTATGCAAAGCTCTGTTAAATGTGAACGTGAACTCATTTTAACGTTTTCTAGTGCCGGATATAACGGTACAATATCACAAAGGGAATGCCAGGCTTACATCCAGCTCGTAAGTGTCAGCCTTGCATTAAATGTGGTAGCATCGCCAGATTGGATTTAATGTAGCTTGGACAGATCATATTTAAGATACGTATAATGTTGTTTGGAAGAGGAAAGGGTTTGTCTGAGACATCATACTATTGAGAAATATGCTATCTTTGACTTTACAGCGCATTTAAATATTATAAAATGTCATTAAAGTTTTTGTCATTAAATTTATTATACAATTTACTAATTGACTAGTTTTTAATAATATGCTAATCATAAAAAATAATATTTTGATTATAAATTATGTTATTTTTTCATTTACTTCAAACAGTTTTTAAAGATCTTTGAAATGTTTAATATTATTTTTATTATATTATTCTATTTATTATTTATGATTTATTATATTATTTTTAGTATTATATATTTTCTTTATATAGTGCATTTTTTATTATTTTTTATTTATTATTATTACAACTTTTTTATTATTATAATAATTTGTGTATATACGTTTTATTTTATTTTAATTTAATTTTATTTTTTATTTTTTTAATTTTTTTGAGGCTGAATGCAATCTTGTCATGAATTGTTATCTTATTTTATAGAGTTATTTTTTAATTAAATCATAACGTAATGTTATTTTATTTAATTGTTTATAGACTTATACTAGTTAGGATTCAATATTAAAAGAAATATTGGGCTGTTAACTATGATATTCGGCTTTGTCTTCGGTTGACAATTTTATTAACATATTATATTTAATATATTAATTTTTCAAGATGCTGAGAAGATTGAAATTTAAATTATATTATTTTACAAGAGCAAGTAGTTATTTCCATGATACATTTTTAAGCTTAACAAAAAAAAAAAAAAAAAAAAATGTATTAAATAAGTCAAGCCGTAAAACTATTTGCCATATATGTATATGCAAAATCCATATTTTAATTTCTTATTACTTTAACTCACTCAGATTATGCAAACTACATTTTCTCATCTTTTTAATCTGTATTCAGTTTAAAGAGCACCTGAACTATGTTGATTGTTTAATTATATAACATCTCACACGTCAGACGCACACACACACAATACGTCGAAAATTGTCTTTCATATGCCGCCCTATTCATGTTCAAGCCGATTGTATCTTGAGGATACATGTTACGTTATGCCATTCGGCAGCTGCTAATAATGGCGATGATTTAATAAACAATTTAATTGTTGACCCTGTGCGATACGTATCGGCAATTATTCGGTAAGCTGACATTTTACAAGATTTCGGATAACATTTAACAAGCCAATTTGAATTGACAGTCCCCATGGAGCCGAGCGTATATAAGAAGCTGTCCGGCTGAATGCAGGCTAGCAGTGAGAAGTCTCAATCTCTCTCCCACTCTCTAGAATACCAACAGCAACGTGAGGACTTGAAAATGAAGTTATTTTACGTTATTTTGCTTGTTTATGTGATGGCTTTGGCGCTGTTCGGCGTGGATGGACGCGGCGGCGGTGGCAGCACCAAAGGCTTAGAGGTAAGCAATAGCTAAATACTAACTATTATATATCTATATATATTATATATCTACTATATATTTGAAATAACTTCTTCTTGTAGCAGGATACGGCGCGTCTGTTTCTGCGGGTAAGTTAGCTTCCAGTTAAATAGCGGAAAACGTTGAAATTTCTCTGCCCTCAAGACGCGTCGCCAAATAAAACTTAGTGATGAGGATTTGGAACGGCGACGCCTTGTGGGCTATAAGTATTTACTTATGCGATTTTGCCAATGCCTACTAATTCTAGGCACGGCGCCATGCTCCCGTCATTAAATTGAGACTTGCTGGCGGATCTGGCTACGTGAACAACGAGGAGCAACCACCAACTCAATTCAGAGTAAGTCACTACACTAGACTACCCGAAAGATCAAAAGATTTTTATGTGGTTTACTAATATATGTATATGTTAACAGCCGCGTCGCAATGTCATGGGCAACGAGCCACCAAGCCATGAGAACAACGAGGAGCAACCGCCACATATCAGAGTAAGATTTTATTTTGCTTAGCTGGTCAGCATTTAGTTTTAGTCTTGTAGACCCCATAGTTGACATTGCCATTCTATGAGCTTCGACAATACTCTACTCTATTCTATCCCATTCACAGCAAATCCGTCAGTTGCCCGGCCCAGGTTTGCCCGCTCCTCCACCTGGCATGCCCGCCCCTCCCCTATAATTAAAAAAAAACAATTCTTTTCACAAATGTTGCAGGGTCTATGTGCATGTTAAGGGAATTAGACGCGAATTATAAGTACGACCAATAAAATTTGTTTAAAGCATTCCAAAAACGCAATTACGAGACCCCGTTGCCTTATTTTACGGAGCTGTAATCCCTTCGACCCAACTCTTGAGTCATTTCTTTGAAGTTTTGTCACATAGATAATCAATTTTACATAAACAAATACTTTTATGTTTACATATCTTGTATTTATTCCGTAGCCACGTCGCGAGGCTCCCCCACCGCCACCTGAGGGCATGCCGCCACCACCACCTGAGGGCATGCCGCCACCGCCACCTGAGGGCATGCCACCACCACCCGAGGGTATGCCACCACCACCAGCTTAAGGATACGATAAATAGTTAAATATAATTTGCACATACACATATCATATAGTAAGGCGCTTGCTTAGGGTAAGGGAACCACGTCATAAACGGGAACTATGCGTATAATAAAATTTATTTCAAGCATTCCAAAAACAAAAACCTAAAGATTTTCTCAACTCATAAACTATTTTTACATTTCTCAGTATTAAAATGCGCTAATCCTTAATGACAGCTGCTCACTCTTAGGTGAGGACAGGTAGTTCCTGGACAATTTTACCTGCTTGAATTAAGTATTTAAGAGGCTGTCGCCGGCCCAGTTTAGTTCAGTTACAGATCGTACTCTCTGAAGATGAAGATCGTTGCGTTTTTCTTGCTGAGCAGCCTTACTGTTGCCTTGGTGCTGGCCTTTCCTGATAACCACAATGCAATTGATACTATGCCAACTGCTGAGCTACCTCCTGTTGCGAGTGCCAGCGCTGGAGAGGGAACCACCGCACCGTCATCAACAACTGATCAGCTACGTCGGCCACGTCATTTTCTGACTAAGCTATTCAGCCCACAGCCTCATGTGATTGTGCAGCCAATTGTGGTGCAGCCACCGCATCACCACCATTATCCCCATACGATTTTCAATGGCGGAGGTCGAGGCTTCAACTATCACAACGGCTATGGGGGAAATGGTTTCTGGTAGAACATGGAAAATTTTTCGCAAAATTAAATAAATTAAAACTGTGCCTTAAAGCTAAACATTTTCTTTTTCTTTGAATTTTTGGTTACTTCCGCATTTTATGCAAAGTTAAATTTCCTTCAACACAAATCCCTTAAGTCCAAAACAGTCGTCGACTTGACGGCATTTGCACCACCATCTGCACCACAATGGCATTTCTAATGCCTAATTAGGCATGCTCGGCACGTAAGTCTAATTCCCGAAAACTTAGCGAAGGTCGCGCCTCGTCAGTTTGACTGCAAGATTTTCCAATAATTTCAACGCGTCTGAGCATAGTGTTAAATTTGTGAACTGGTTCGGTTCATTGAGTTGGAAGAGCTGATTTTAAGCCAATTTTGAATATTTTTCTAGATTCGTTTTACATAGAAATAAATAAAAAATAAAAATCAATAAAAAAATATGCTCATTAATTTAAATAAAATTAAAAAAAAAAAACTATATTGAAACAATTTATGTAAGCAAAAAATCCATAAAGTATAAATAACATAAAATAAAATTATGATGAAATTGTTAGTATGTATAAATATATAATATATTAATAAATTTACTCAAAATTAATAAAAATCCATACTTAAAAACTTATAAAAAATTAATAGTGTTATTGTTAACAAAAAATATATTAATAAATATAATAAAAACTATTTGTAAATGTTTTACTATTTAAATTTTGACAATTTAAATAATTTATTTAAAATTTTAAAATATGTCTTTTAATTCGAGCTTTTCAAGCAAGGCTATAATCGAGCCAGTTCATCAAATGATTTCTTCTCCTTTACACTGTTGAATCAGTCGCTTGCCAGCCCTGAACAACTTCTACCTGGGGACTCATCATTCATCAACTGAGCAGCGCGCCCATGGGGTCCCAAATGGGCAGTTCCACTCTGGGTTGGGTGCGGACCGCTTGCATCACGCCTCGCGGCACAAAGCGTGCGTCGACGACTATCTCAAAGGCATACTCCCGCAGCCAGTCAACGTGCAGGACGGTGGCTTGGCTCGTGGACATTTTGCGCTTGGGCGCGTTTGCTTTGGCTTTTTCGGTATTGGGTGCATCTGATTTGGACTTGTCATCGGTATCGGTCGATTCCGTTGTACTCTGCTCGGATTCTGTCTTTTTAATTGCATTCGCTTTTGCTGTCTTGCGTACTGTGCCAAATTGCAGTGGCTGTTGCAGTGCATCCAGCGAGACTTCGGTCACCAGCAGCGGTGTATTTTGTCCTGTCGCCCTGTAAAGCATTCGGTCAGCTTTGTCCAGATCTGTGCCCACTGCCATTCCGAAAACCTGCTCAAAACTGTGCGTTTTCAGGCTGAACAAACCCATTTTGTTCTTGAATATGTGCTGAATGTCACAGGCTAGCCAAACAGCCGAGCCAGCGGCCAGAGAACTTTTCATGACCCCAAGCAGCACATCCATGGGCTGGTTATTATAGCTTTGCTGAAGTCCATTTATCATGTTGGAGCTATGGCTCACGCAATAGTTGCTCCCATAGCAGGAACTGAGTCGCGGATCGTGGCCGAGACTAACCCAATCATCCAGCTTAAAGTTGGGCGCTATCATGCGCTTATAGAAACCGAGTGGCGTGAATTGAATCTCTTGCGCTTCGTCCTTTAAGTTAAACATAAAGTCGGTGGGCGGCGTGCCCAAGCAAATGCTGATTATTTTATAAAGCTCTTCGACCATAGGCTCAACCATTGGGGACAGCTTATCGGCATTCCCATCTGCGGTGAATTGCTTATGCAGCTGGCAGCTAAACTCATGCAGCTGTAAGAGATTAGGAGGTAGTCTTAATCCAGCAATCCATAACGAACACATACTTTACTCCTGAGCATACGATTAAGATGCCCTGTACGGGTCGAGGACCAGCTGACCAGATACGATTGCTTGGGCATTACACCGTATTTCTTGACAAGATTCACAAACATTTGCCAATTGCCGCCATCTGGCACTGTGTGCTTCATCAGGTATCTAAAGGTGCGTCCTTCAATTGGCTCTCCACATGTCAGACACTGGATCACAGTATTGAGGAAATAATTACAGCGCTCGAGCTTATGCCAGTAAAACAAATACGAGGCGGATAGTTCGTAATCTTTACGCAGACCATGACGTAGCAGATCGAGTCCAGTGCAGATCCAATCCGGTCCGCCGACAGTCGACTTCTTCAGCTTGGTCACCGCATGGTGTTGAGTGCCGCCCACCGTCAATTCATACAGATTCGCTCGCAGACTTGCGCTGATCGGATCCCCAGTGGAGCAAACGTTTAGCGCCAGCCGATTCAATGGCAGACTGAAGAACTCGGAGTGCCATGTGGATAGCTGTGAGTTTTGAAGAGTGAAACTATCAGTAATTGGCAAAATGTTCATTTCATGAATTTGAAAGAATTTTTTTTTGTATACTTAATAAGTTAAAATAGATTTCTATTTTAATGTAGCAAAAGCAAAGTCTCATTTGTCAGGCGTAAACTTTAGTGAACTTTTCGAACTCGAAATCAGGGCTGCAAAAATTTAATAGTTTGATCGTCGAAAGTCGAATGAGAAATACTTTGTAAAATACTGTATAAAGGGTTATATAGGTATTTGTTAAATAAAATCAGAGCTACAAAAACTTCATTGTAGTAGCGTAAAAAGTGAAATAAGTAACACGCTGTGCAATTTATTATATAATAATAATTCTAATGGAAAGTAACTACAACTAGGGCCTTCGTCTTGGCATGTGAAATATCTGATATATTAGTTCCTCGCTATATATATTATAGAAGAATGATGCTAAAAAAATAAAAATAAAATAGAGAAATAAAGAAATACGTAAATAAATAAATACATAATTGACATATATTCATTGTTTGATATTTTAATCAATCTTTCAATAACTAATGGTTGTATAATAATATTATTTTAAATTAATTAAATTAATATAACATAATAACATAAAATTGAGGGGCGTACAGCGAGATATTTAAGCTTAAAATAGTAAAGTTATCATTCCAGCGTAGCTCGTACTCGGTAAATAACAAATCTCAGTTGAAGTTTCAATAAGCACTTAGCATTCCAAGTAAGAGAGAGCGAGAGAGAGAGAGCACAAAGTTTTGGTCAAGGTAAGCCAAAAAGCTATAAAAAATTTAACTATGTAAAATGTGTTATTTTTTTGATAATCAACCGGTAGACGATCTATATATATATAATATATCTGAAGAGGAATAACTATTGACTGTCAGTGATTGAGAATGCAGTTGAGCGCATTCAAAGCTCAGTTTATTTATTGATTTAGTTATAGTTTTTTGTTGTTTTTATCCATAATTTGCTTGTAGTTTGTTTATTTGATATATTTTTCGTTGTTGTTGTTGTTATGCAAAAATAATAAATTCAATATATTTTGGTTCGTTTCGACTTTGTTGATCAGTTCAAGTTCGTATAGCATCGAGATGACACATTTATTCAACGTAATGCTGCCGTTGCTGCTGCTGCATTTGATGATGTTGTTCACTGTGACGAAGCAGCAACATTTATATGTAAATAGTTATGTTGGAGAATCTGGAAATGCTGGAAGATCATATGGTAGACAAAGTGGTGGACCTATTAGATATTCTGGCTACATGTCTCAAGATGGATCAGTACAAGGAAACGATTATTTAATAGTCGGTGCGAACAGAGGAGGTCCATTCCAACTCACAGATGCTGGATCAATAAATAGCGGCAACAGTGTTGGTCAGGATGGTCTCATAATTGGAGGTCAAAGTGGTGGACCCTTTCGTACTATTGGAAATATAGTGTCAGATGGATTGATTGAGGGCGCCGGCATAGGAGGTCCTTTTGCAGATCAATCCAAAAATAGTCGGGCTACAGCTGAAGGCAGCAGAGGACGTCTTGGTCTAATAAGAGGTAACAATGTGCAGGAGGGTCTTATAACTGGGAGCAAAGGCGGAGGACCATTTGGAAAATAGACAACTAAGGGATTAATAAACGCTAGTGGCAACAGAGGATCTTCTGTATAAACGGCAGAATTAATCAAATAAATGTAGTCATAATTTTGATTGAAATTGCAAGAGTCATTGAACTCTGTGCTGGCAGCTGTTTTTTGTTTCCTCGTTTATTTCATTTTTTTTTTCTCAAACGATACAGATAAAGCTAACAATTGTTGAAATTGATTTGCTGATTTATGTGTCTGTTGTCTCCGCAAAGAGCTGCAAGTTGAAAAATGCAGTCAAAGTCATGCAATATGCAATAGTCGTTCCCCATTCCGATGTCGACCAAACCTGAACTCGGAAACTAGCATTTTTGTGCTTGTGCAGTCAGTCGTTGATGGAGACATTGGCCAGAGGTAGAGAGAGAGAGAGGGGGGCAATAAGAGTGAGAGAGCGAACGAGACAGTGCTCGCTGCATAGCCTCTCACTCTGTTTGTTATCTGTGAAGCACATTTCTACATAGCTGTGCTTTGTGGCGATTGTTGCTGTTGTTGCTATATTTAGCCGCCCAGACGCAATATATATAAAGTTTAATTGATTGGAAAATCAAATTGATTCGATTCGAACAACAAAAGCAATGTGAACGCCCCAGGCTCGACTGGACCGCATCGCACCCAACCAGAGACCAAAAACCCAGCAGGTTAGCCAGAACCTGTGGAACAGCTTATATATATCTATATATATTTGCCACTGAATGCAACTGCGTCCTTTTAATGGTCTATGCATTATTGTTTGGCCTTTGATCATTGTTTCCCAACTGCTCTAGACTTGTGCTAGTTTTTTGCATAATGTTTTCATGTGGCACAAATAACTCACTGTGCTGGCAAAGGCAATTGGAAACAGAGGTTTGGAAGCTAAGCCAAGTGGATTCAGAACTTGGTTAGTTCATAATTTAGTGGCTTGTTTCTGCTGTTCGGGCGAACAACTGTTCCAGACATTATAGAAGAAATCTGTGCTACTATTTATGAGCAACATACATTTATGGCCTCCCCAACAGGAAGAAATGTTTAAGATATATGAGAAAAGATAAATTTGTAAATCAAGAAATTGTCTGTTTGATTTTATTATGAAGCAAAGTTTTTAAATATATTAAATAATAAAAATATTTATTAATAATGAAAAAATATAATAGCACAATACAATATTATTATATGTATATTATTAATATATTATTATTTATTTAATTTAATTTACTTAATATTTATTATTATCAATATATTTTTAAAAGTTCTAAGTGAAGAAATTGAGTATTTAAATACATATAAATTTATTAATGAAAAAATATAATAGTACAACAATATATCTATTTAAATATTATTAACAATCATGTTGAAAAATTGTATAGTGATTAATATAAATATATATTTATGTTATATTATTAAATATTAATTTAAATATTCACATGCTTCATTCTTAGTTTTTTGAAACTTTTTTTAAATTGAAGTCGTAAATAATTAATAATTTTGTTGTTATTGATATATACATATATAAAGTGAAAAACAACAATTTGAAATCAAATTTTGTTAATGAAAATTTCATCTACTTCACCTAATCTTCTTCAAGTTTCATTGCTGATAAATGCGCTTATATATTACGCGCTTTGTGTCTAACTCCCACACATTATTTCTCAAGCACTTTATAGTTTTAGCTCATTTAAGTCGCGTTCTTTCTCTCCCACTCTCGATTTTTCTATTTCTCATTTTTTTTTTTTATTTTATTCTCACGTTTGAGCAGTCAACAGCTCAGCTATGCCAGCTATCATTAACAACATCGCAAAACCTGTTTAATTTTTATTGTTCAACTTGCTCCGCAGTCGAGTCAAAAAGAAAAACAGAATAGACGCAAAGCGTAAACTGCAGGTTGGGTGGGGCAGCTGTGGTGGGCTGAAGGGTGAGCAGAGCCCAAACAAAAGCGCACAACCTGCTCAAAGCTGCTCACCTGCTCAAGTGGGGCTAATGTGACTGTTCAATGAATGCCAATAGCCGATATGTTTAATGGCCAGCAATACAAAAACTTTTACCTACTACCGACCCAAAGCTATTCAATTGAAAATAATTAGCAGACACATAGCGAAACTTCTTAATTGCCTTAGCATGTGAGCAAAGAGAGAGAGAGAGAGAAGGAGAGAGGAGACAACGAAGAGAGTAAAAGCAGACGAGAGCGTGAAGCTACGCGTATATGAAATATGCGAACGTGGGTGTACTTGACTTGAGCATTCTATTCAGAAAAAAGATTTATTAAAAAAAAAATAAATAAATAAATAAAAATAAAAAAAAAAAATAACAAAAATAATAATAAATAATAATAATTAAAATAAAATATATATATTATTTCTAATCAAAATAAAATAATATACACATATATGTAAAAATTATAGATATTAAAACTTTTTGAATATTTTTGCAATCCTATAAAGTTGTAGGTTTAATTAAAAAAAATTTTTTATTTAATTTTTCTTTATTATACAAAATAAAAAAGGATGCATGTAATGTATTACATTTCTGTTTTTTATTTGATTTTTTATATTTTATATAATAAAATATATTTAGGTTATTTTTTTTATAATTTTATATATTTATTTATATATATATTTATAATTATAATTCATCAACTCAAATCTGCTGATATATATTTTGTTCACTTTTCCTGTTCACATTTATAGCCTCTTGCATTTTATATTGACATATATTCCAAAAAAATGGTATACCCACTTTTGTAATCAATTCTGAGCCAGGGTATTGAAAAAAGTAAACAAATAAGGTCACGATAATCAGTGATCGTAGACAGCCGCAATCGCATTATGCATATAGATTGATTGTCTGACCAAAGACATTGTATATTACCCTTCTTGCTGCACATCGTCGTCTTTTATATAAAGGCATGATATGATTTAAAACTCATTCATTTGAACTTCTTGCCTTGACCATGCAGCACTGTCATCAATTTATTTTCGTGCTTTCGCTGCTCGTTGCACTGCTCAGCGGTAAGATTTCCTATATACAGTTTATATACATTAAAATATATATGTAAATATATATATGTGTACATATTATATGACTTGTTGCAGCTGTCAATGGACTGCCCTTTGGACTAAAGTGGGGCCCATCTTCGAACCAGGGACCCAGCGGCGGACCAGCCTGGAATGGTGGCCACGATCAGACAACCGATTCCACACACTATAATCAGCATTCAAATGGCGGTGGCAAATGGCGATATTAAATTATCATACGACTAACTTAGCATATGTAAAATATATATATATATATTTTTTTTTTTGTAATTGTTTAATTGAGAAGTTGTATGATAAAGTGATTTGAATATCACGATTTTCATTTAACTGGTTAGCCAATTAGTTAAAAAGAGAAAAGCAGAAAAAAAGTAAATATTTGTGCTGAGATTATATAATTTAATTTTACTTGCTATAATTTTTAATTTTACTTGCTATAAATTCGTTTATTTTAATCTTAATTCAAGTCAAATGTTTAAAACAAATTGAGCTTTTTTAATATCTTTTCTTTATGCTTAATCAATACGTTTAAAATTTTTAGTTGGAATTGTTCGACTAAAAGATACCCTGGGCTCTACACACACACACACATAGTAAAATGAGATATACCCAAAAGCAAGCGCATCATTCACAAGCACTTTACTTAGCTTTTGACCTTGGGCTGCAGTTAGCATAGGCTATACTATAGGAAATTAATTGTTCAATAAATTTTGTACTCGATGAACTTTTTAAATGAAATTGACATCAAGCAAGTCTCTACTATTTAAATTAGATGTTTCTTTTCGAATTAGGGTGGGAGGAATGTCTTATATAAAATATAAAAAAATATTCAAATTTATTTTATGTAGTCATCACAAGAACAGTAAATTTTCAGACTTCGTTCTATGGTAGTGACACTTAAAGGATCATATTGAACTTTCTTTATTATTGAAAATCTTAAAAATAGGATTGGATGTCGAATATATTAAAAAGTCTTTATCATGAACGGATATACTTTTTTCTTAAGATGTACTCAACTCGTCTACCTGGTTAAAATGAAATATTCTTTATTATCTTATTTGTTAAATATATTTTAATTAAGCCATTGTACGCTGCTTTCGCATTTTTAATGGGTATTTTAAGATCGATTTTTTTAAATATTTATATTTATTTATATCAACATATGTTCCGCTTTTATTGCTTACACTTAATTCACTTTTATAAATGAAATATGATTTTAAAAGCACAGACATTTATTTACAGCTAGAGTTATTCTTAAAATAGCAAAACATAATTTATGTTATTTTATGTAGTGCAATTTTCTTAACAAAAAATATGCACTTGCTGAGCTCCTATTACATTTTCATAAATGAATATTTTATTTCATTTAATATCTAAGATTTTCATTAATTCAAATTTAAAACAAATTCAAATTGATAAATTTAATATATTTCTTAGCATATAGTTAGATAAAAGTATATTAGAAATATTTCAAGTATGTTAATAAAGAGTTTCAATTTCATTTTCAATTTAATTCAGTTAAAGAAAACGTTTCTTACTTCATTGAGTTCAACTCTGATTTGATCGATAATGAACAATGCGAAGGCCATTTGAAGTACGATACTCAAAGAACTCTGATAATTCATGTTTAATTACACTACTTATTTGTGTTCGATTAATGTAAGCAGATAAGTATGTACATTGTCTATATATGTTGACATGCTTATATATAAGCTGATAAGCCATCGGAGTTCATGTGTGTGTATTTCCCATCGGAGCGATAAACCTGTGACCTAAGTACGTACGAGTGAGCTTAAAGAAATAAAAATTCTCTGAGGTGCGAATGCAAATGTTTGCCATGAAGGGGATTTCCCAAGTGCTATTTGCGCTACTTGTGACAGGTACATACATACATACGTACATGTATTTATTATCAGTTAAGATGAAATATACGCACATACATATAGACATAAATGTATATATTTAAAAGTACATATTATAATCTGCTAAAGCTAAAACTAATATATAAAGTGAACAGACTAGCGAATACTCTGTAACTGAAGAATGGTAAAATATTATTTCTAAAAAAAAATGGTTATTAATAGATTTCTTAGATAAATAAAATAAATTTTTATAATGTTTTTTTTTTTTTCAAATATTATTTTATTTATTTGTAATTTCTTGCAGTTAAATCTACAGTTTTTATTGTTAAAAGAATAGTCTCTGCACCTATTTATCTTAATGTTATAGAATTAGTAATAAAAAAAAAAATAATAAAAAAAAATTAAATAAAAATAAAAAAATTATGCAGTAAATTTTTAAAATATATATGTTAATATATAATCATAACATGCATGCATATACCCTTTGCTTATTTTAAACAAATTTTATACCTTATACAATTATATATTATAAGATTTATATATAATTTTATAAATTCATATTTTGCTCACACATAATTTTTTATTTACAAATAGAGTAGCTTTGTTCTAGTTAAAGGGCAACTCTTGGTCTGCTATTCCAATTTCATTTTGATTACTTGGTTTCTATGAAAAAATTCATATGAATTTAAATTGATTTTAATTTTCTCACTTTTTTTTTTTAAATTTTATTTGCTGCTCTTTCAATTATTTGCCAATTTAAGTGACGTTGAGACGTTGCTTATTGTTGCGCTGCTCGCTCTTACTCACTTTGACACTCAGAGTTTTGGATCGTACGTGAGGCATAAGTCGAACTCGGTCGACAGTTTTGAGACGATCTCAGAGCGCTCGACAACCGCAAATCGTGTAGAAGCGCAACGCTGCGTCATAATCGTCTCTGGCTTTTTCCCCAGAGGTTGCATACCGTCGACCTCTCTGCGATATCTACCCACACGTTCAATAATATACTGAACATACTGAATAAACAACAATTTATACTCGATCGATTGCCCATATAAATAGCGGGCGTGCAGCACTGCATTCATATAGTCAACCCCTTGCACAAATTGGAAATGGCTCGCGTTCTCATGATGATCGGCCTATTGGCCCTTGCCATTTGCTTGGCCTGCGGTAAATACTTTTACAGCTCATTTATCTAGAGCAGCCACTGATAGTTTCTTTGCAGCGCAAGCGGACACTACAGAGACGCCCAAAACGTTTGTGGATCGTAGCAATGGCGTGGAGACCTCGATTCCCGGGACAACGGTGCCACAGGGTTCGCAGCCAGCTCAGCCGGTGCCCAGCGTGTTGTACAATCGAGGCGGCAATACTGTGCTGCAAAACGAAGCTGGCAGCATCTATACGCGTCCCGATGGACGCAAGGTCCTGGTTGGAGCCAACGGTCAGACTATTGTAACTAGGGGCGATGAGAGTGATGAGGATACGTCTATCGATGATGATAATGATGGATTCCTAACGGGGTTTAGCGGCAATAATGTTGTGATCAATGGTCGCAATAGTGGCCAGGGTTTCTTCTCAGGCAATGGTGGAACATTCCTCATTAATCAGGCCGGTGAGGGCAGCTATCAGACCTATAACAACTACCAACTTCGCATTGTCAATGGCGGACTACAGCTGACAGTTGCCGGCCAAGTCTATAACTTTCCGGCTAAAGAGGCTTCCGTCAAGTCCGCGGAGCAGATCGAAATCAATGGCCAAAAAGCTACGGTGCAGTATGAGAATGGCAACATCGTTGTGGAGCTAGCCGATGGCACAGTGCTGGCCAAGGCCGATGGCGGACTCTTCAGTGGAAATCGTCAGTCGTACGATAACCGAAAACAGATCCAGGAGGATGTTGCACGTGACACCTTGAAGCTGCAAGAAGATTTGTCGCGAATGCAAAAGAATTTCCAGATACAGCTCAGCAATCAAATGAAGCAGCTGCAGGATGAGCTCCAGAGCACACTGGGCAATATTCGCTTCTAGAATATTTATAGAAATATAAGCTCTTCATGTATCATATATGAAAATACTCCCATGGAATGGGTATATAGCGATACGAGCTGCTTAAATAAATAAATAAATGCGCATTTGAAAACTTTTTTCCACTGATGATCTAATCAGAATTTGACCTTGCAATTAACTGTATTTCCTGACAATTTATTAAAGAAGACGAAAAGAGTAATAGATACTCAAATTTCAATTCATTGCTATTCATTGTTTAAGCACGATTCTTCTGGAAATTATTCAAATGAATTTGGCTAGATAAATGTAGAGCTTTATTCTGGTGAGTGGGATCATTGATTAATGGAATTTCGTTACTGATGTGTAATACTTGAATACCTGCTTGCAATTCTGCTTTCATGAGTCTCTTGCTATATTTGTAAACATTTTTAGAGTATTTGGAGAACATTTCTTTATGAACAGTGAAGATAGTAAACGTTTACTTATGATAGTTATTACCTTGTTTAAGCTTGAAAAGGAACATATATTTGTTAATTGAATTTCTTAATGAACAAAGATCTCATTCATTTAGATTTTCATTTGTTTTAGCCATTTAGTTCTTGCATGCTATACCAAATATATTTTATTTATAATAATGTAATATTATATATATGTATATATGTATGTCTGCCCTTTGAAAGGTCCATCATTGCGCTCTGCTTCTTTATTTTTATAGTTGAGCCATGACATTTGGAATACTATGACAAAGTAATACACATTATGCACAATTTTTCAGCTGATTCTGAAAAATGTGAGCCATGTGTCCTGCTGTTCGTCCTACATTTTGCACTCTTACTAATTTCAAAGTGCCATACATCAGTTGCTTGGCTGCTGTTTGGGGAGGGGTGAGGTGGGGGAGCCACCCGCAGCTACGCAAATTCCACAAGTGACAAGCGCCAGGCAGCAGGAGCAGCAGCAGCAGCAGCAGCAGCAGCAGCAGCTCTGCCATTGCCATTGCCACCTGTAGACGTAGTGTCGTGGGTCCATTCATTCAGTTTCTAACCCCTTGACTCCTGCCAGCATGATGTGTGTGCACATGTGTGTGTGTGTGTGTGTGTGTGTGTGTGTGTGACAAATGTGCGTCAAGTTAGTCGCAACTTATTTTACAATGGGGCGCCTCTGCTTGCAACTTTGAACTTACTGGAGAAAAATATTTAACTTGGCGGAATCTTTTATAATTAATTTGCCATACTTCAGAGTTATTTCGTTGGCTTCAAGCTTACCGCTTACATGGGGCTTCCTATTCTCGAGTTGTAGATGGGAAATTCGAGTACTCTGGCCATGTTTGCAGCAAGGCAACAAAAATTACAAAAATTATTTAACTTGTGTCTAAACTCCAGACAAGAGTAAACACGTATCTACATATATTAAAAAGAGCTTGACTAGCTTTGACCCGAGAAGAATATATATTTAAAAAAAATATATATATATTTATAATATTTTAATATTTATTAATTAATTATTATTAATAATTATTAAAATATTTTAATAAATAATAAAATATTTTAAATTATTTATATTATTATTTCATATTATTTTTTATATTTGATTTTTTTAAAAATCTATTTCGAGACTTTCAGAAATTTATTCTAGGTTCACTAGCTTTAAAAAATTTTTAAATTATTTATAAATATTTATTATATTTTTTTGATTTAAAATATTGTATTATTTTTATTAACCTATTTCAAGACTTTCAGAAATTGAATCTTGTTTGAGCTTTATCTTTGAGATTATATATATCGTGTATTTATTAAATATTTTAAAATATTTATTATCTTATTTCATATTATTTTAAACCTTTAGCTTAATGGGGAAAACTTTGCCGCCAGGTCAAAGCATAACTTTAAAGACTTCAACAAAATGATGTGGTAACTTGTTGATTAAAATTGAGAATGAAATTTTTTATAGTTTTGCAGCGTAAACAGGAAAATTAAAGCTGCGTATTTTATGCCTCAGCTGCATGCAACTTGATGACATAATTTTGTGACAGTATTTTTCTTACCATAGCAAAGTGGTTGGGTGGCATAGCTGGAGAGGTAGAGGATTCGTCAACAACTGCGGGCTGCACATAAAGTTGTCACAAGTCATTTTAACGCCTTGCCACGTGCAAAATGGCGTCCAAAGTGTCTGGTCTGTATAAGTGTTTAAGTCTTGTCTATGTGTGTGTGTGAGTGAGTGTGTGTGTGAGTGAGTGTGTGAGTTAAATGAAGCATGAGTGTATGCGGTGCTTTAAATAGGGTTGTGTGTGTGTGTGTGACAAGTGACACAAACTTGCAGCTAGCTTGCATTTTGTAACTCTCACACATGGCGCGAAATGAGAAAATGAGAACAGTTCGCAAATGTTGCTGACAGCGTCACTTAGCTGCCCCCATTTCACATGTATGTGTAGCTAAAATATACTATATATAATGTATATATATTCATATATACTATATATAAAGCGAAGAGTAGCCGTAGGTTATGTGAAAATTAAAATGAATTTTACCTTTTGGCCGACATGCTTAATTTGCTTCAAATGAGCTGTGACAAATGCAGCTGCCACAAATGTCGGCATTAATTAATACGCCTATTATGTGGCATACATATATCTACTATCTCCCTCTCTCTCACTCTTTCTCTTAACTTGATGTACTTTTCTTTTTGGCCATATTTCAGGCACTCTGTCTACACTCTAGTGTTGGCTCTAAAAGCGGTCATGCACACAGGTCAAGCGCAAACCGGACAAACTGCAGTTGCTTTCTCATATAGAACAGGCCCTCGCACGACTAATGGAACCTTAGCACCTGAGTCAGTCTTATAATTGTAATTAGCTGTGTGAGCAGGGCTAACGAATTTTCAGAAATCGTTTAAAATGGAAAATAACGTTTAGATATTCTCTGCATATATTTTATATTTAATTAATATGCAGGCACGTTCATTATTATTAGAGGCGTTTAGTTAGACGTATTACAAAATTAAGAAGTTGACTATTTAAAAATATAATAAAAAAAAACATAATAATTATTATAAATAAAATAAAAGTATGCACTAATATCTCAATTTTAATTGGTATAAATAAAATATATAAATATAAATGTTTATATTTATAGAAATATATGAAAATATCAAATTTTATATTCCAGGTTTCTCTTAATTTTCTTTCATTAGAAATTACGGAAATTTACAGCAAAAAAAAATATATCTAAAAATATTATACTCAATAATATCTATGTTCACTGCATCTGGTCAAGTAAACTAAGCTTCCTTTCAATACGGAATTAGTAATATTATTTATGATATTATATTGAATTTTAAAATAAAAATAAGTAAAGTCGCATATTACAAAAGTATCAGGTTAATATATCAGACAGTTTCTATCCGAATTAAAATTCTTGCAGCATTTAAATTTCATTTACCATCTAAGAAGTTAAAAAAAATATTTATGGTATATTTAGTTTATGAACAATAATTACAAAATACCAATATCCATTTGTCATTTTTCTTCAAGCAGCAACAGATATCAGCACTTTGGAAGCCGAGAAAAAAAATGAAAGCAGAAAGCAATAGCAGAAAAAAAAGGACGTGAAAGAAACTTCTAAGCACTTGTGCAGATAAAAGTCGAATGGATTTGTTACTTTGTATTGTGCTTGGCCTGGCTAAGCAGAAAGTTTTATCAGCTTTTGTTTGCCTCAAGTGAAAGTTAAATGGGCCAAAAGTAACCTTTATGCAGTTGTTTACTCGTATATTTGCCAGCAAAAGGCCAATGCTCGATTTAGATATCAGAACTACCTGCGTGAATAGTTTTGTGCATTATTCTCTTTTATTTCCTTTCGTTTTTTATTTTATTTACCTTTCTTGTACTCTATGCTAATTTAATGCGTATATATAGGGGCATTCAGCAGTTGTGGCAATGTTTGTGTATATTAGTAAAAGATATTATTGGAAATGTCTTTTGTAGATATAAATGTATTTTAAGCCGCACAGCTTTGAGCCTACTCTATTATTTACCTGAGCCATTTCATTGTTGTTTTGGCTATATGAATGTATATCACTTAGAGTAACAACTATATAAAAAATTGTATAGAATTGTATAGAAATTTAGAACATTTAATTCAACCTCTGAATGCAATGAATGCCAAGTGCCCTGAACCTCATTAATGTGAGTAGACTCGAGCCATGCGGCGAATTAACCATAAATCGCATGCATTTTATATATTTGCAAAAGTTGATAAATTCATTTTAATTTTATATTTATTTTTTTCATTTTATTTTATAATTTTTTTTTTATAAACAAGAAATTTTTTTATTTATATTTATTTATAATTTTTTAAAATATGGTTATTTTATTTATTTTATTATTGTTCATATTATTAAAAATTTTGGTGTATTTTATAAACTTTATTGAACATTTACTTTGTGGAAAGCTTATATAAGAAGTTAGATATTTAAGAATAGTAGTTACGTATACGTAATATTTTTACGTATAAGAAAAATCTAATTTAAATCTTGGTTTTCAATAAAATTCAGGTATTACTTTGTGGCATTGAATTAGCAGAATAATCTTTGTTTTTATTTAAAATCAATATTTTTAAAAATCTTATTGTCTTCATTGTGGCTCGTTAAATATATATATATTTAAATTCTCTACTGTGGTTGGTAATGAAGTAAACGTTGTGAAGCGATCATTACTAAATGGAGCACAAATTTGAATCTGCAATTTAAAATAATATAAAATTTATATATATTTATTTATTTATTTTTCATTCATTTTTAGACTTCAATTTGTTGCCGAAAAATAATGAAAAATTATATATATTAAATTAAAATTAAATAAATTAAATACTGAACCTAAAAGAATTTATTTTCTGAAAAAGATTTTGTTGTATGACATATACAACAAAAAAAATGAGCAGAAAGACGAATATTAAGTGCTTGGAAATCACAGAGGTCTCTGAAAACTGTGCATATATTTGTCTCAGATATATATTATATTAATAATACAAAACATTCTCATGGTAAGTGAATTTTGTTAAATCATAATTTTCATCTCTATAGATATTATTTACACGCATTCGAGCTATTGTGCAGGACGACACTTAGTCAGGCGCTCAGCCAGCTGGCATTCTTATTTGTTTTGAGTGCAAGTCTGTGCATTTGGAATGCATTGCGGTGGTAATTCTGAAGCAGCCATTACTCGCACAGTAGTATTTCACACGCATGCGGAGAACTTTTCAAAATGATTTATATGGCCCGGATACTTACTTGCGTATCTGTGACAAAGTGCTCCTTTGATTTATGGCACTTTGGCAAACAATGCATAGCACAATGAGTTTGACATGTGCAGAGTCCAAAATTTGTTGTTATTGGCAACACTCAAATATATTTAATATGGCAAAAATATTTTGAACGAGTTTTCAATCAAACGGTGTTCAATGTATTGTAAATTTGAAAATATAATTTAATTATAAAAAATCATTATAAGAAACGCACAAAAAATGTGAATGTGAATGTCTAAAAAGTTTTTATTAATGCGAAATGATCAAGTCAAATAATTGATTTAACTGCATTTACATGTAAATCAAGCACCTATTGAAATAATATATTAAATTTGTATTTAATTTAATTTTAATAAATGTTAATTTATTTTTTGTGTATTTAACATACATTTATGTTTATTAAATTATACTATTATTATTTAAATTAAATATATCTGCACTAATACTCGTATATAAATAGGTATAGCAAGTAGATAAACAACTATATTTTATTTTGTCAGTTAAATGAATGAATATATCTTTATATAATATAATTTTTATAAATCTGTTTTATAGTCAGTTTTATATCTATGTGATATTAGAGCTTGATGATGCGATGTAAATTTTTCCGGACAAGACAAATTTTTGAATTGCTTCCAAATTCAGTTCAGTTTTATATGTTATAGGCGAATAAGACGTTCTAATGATGAGATATCATATACTTTTTTTTATCCCATTATATTATTCTTATAAATATAAAAAATAAATATTCAATATCACTTTAAGTTTTTTTTCATGAGATTAGAGTATAATAATTAGTTGGGGAAATAAGTAAAACAATTGAAGCTCTATCTATATATTGAAACAATTTTTGTCACAAGTTTAGTACAATTTGTTGACTTACTCTTAAATTATAAAAAATATTTAAATATTTATATTTATTTAATAATAGTTAGGCACATTGAGTTAACAATTCAAGCATTAGAGATATACGTTTATACATCATTATCATTAGATACATTTAGATTAGTGTGATTTTCGTTAATGACAAAATAAAGATCATTAGGATAAAAACTAGTCTTCAAATGTTAATCAAGACCAGGCAAACCAGAATCAAATCCAAGCAGCAAGAACATAAGAATATAAGAATCAAATCTATGAATAAAGCAAATGATGATGAAATAATAGATGAGTATGCTGATAATAGCACTTATATGTTTATATAAATATAAAAGCTAATAAATGTATGTATGTATTTAAAAAAAGCTTTTTATAAAACAAATAAAGTAATTTCTTTGCTTAAATCGAATCATTAATTTATTCTACTTATAACAATACATTTTATTTAACAATGTGTTGTAATATTTCTTTTTTTTAATATTCACTAATTAATAATTTATTACACAGCTAGAATTTCCTAGGCAAAAATAGATTTTTTTTTTTTGTCTAACGACAGGAAACTTTAAAAAGTTATGAAATATATATATTTATAGTGGGATTCCCATTGATAATGATTTGCGAATTGTTTCCATCTTTTCTAACCAAATTAATGGTCGTATTTTGGCTTTTTGCATCGTCTTGGCCTACCTGATAGCTCTGGTTATAGGCATGATAGTCCAGGCCATTGTAACGAACAGTTACCCAGTAGTAGAGTACATCGCCTGGCTGGAGTTTCTGTAGCCGATTAATATATGTCCAGCGTCCATTACGTGCCGTGACGACATCGGTGGCCCAGGTCTGATCGCTCAGATCATCCATTTGCGCATTAAGTTTGCCGTGAAATGCGAACAGCGAAATTCCCGGCTCATCGGGTACGGAAACCTCAAAACCCTTTGGATTATTCACCTTGACAGTCACCTTGGGCACTTCGTAGGCGTTTCTGTCGCCCAGTGCACCACAAATGATGAGCAGTAAGATAAGCTGCTTGACTCGAGACGTTGCTGCCCTCATGGTAACTGACTTCAGCTCAGCGCGCGGTTATTGCTTTTGTAGTGCGAGACTATGAGCTTATCTTCGTCGGGGGTTTGGGGCTTTTGTTTGCTTCAATGGGCAGCTGTGTTTTTCCCACTACGACGGCGACACGAGTCGAGACGCTTGATTGCTTGGGGCTCTAGCGGCGCTGAATAGTGCGCCAAGCCAAAAAATATGCAACACAAAGCCATTTCCATAACTTGCTCAAATACTTGCATAACAAGGCATGAGAGAGCTTAAAGCTTTAAGTTGTGGCTATGCATCCGGTTAAGGCAGTCAGCCCCTGACTCGTGTTGCTCGTGTGCCGATCTGCTTTGTGCCAGTTGCTCGCATTTGGCCACAACTATTTCTGGCATTGCTGCAGTTGCTTCATTCAATTCCCGCCTCTCTCTCACTCTCGCTCTCACTCTCTGCCTCTTTGCTGAGCATCCAAGCAGCGACAAGACAACTGCGACAGTTACTTAAATAGTTACTGTTGTTAATGCTCTCAAGACCCAAGGAATGTTGTCCATGTATTTATGAGTATGAGCGTGTGTTTAGCTGCATGTTCTTACACACGCCTTCTAAGAAATGTCACAATTGTCAGCTAACCAGGCGATTTGGAATACGTATCTAACGACCTGAAAACTTAAATTCGAGTTGACTGTGCAATAAGCACATTTTTTTTAGATGAGATGAAGTGTGGCTTGTACTTCTATGTTAAAGGGTTACGATATTTGGACTGAAAGGTTAAAGGAAGGGTTGAGGGAAGGTTTGAAGGACGGAGTAGAATGAGAATGAAAATGAGAATTAGAATGAGGATTATAATGAGAATGAGAGCTAGAATGAGAAGGAGAAGGAGAAGGAGAAGGAGAAGGAGAAGGAGAAGGAGAAGGAGAAGGAGAAGGAGAAGGAGAAGGAGAAGGAGAAGGAGAAGGAGAAGAAGAAGGAGAAGAAGAAGGAGAAGAAGAAGAAGAAGGAGAAGGAGAATGAGAAGAAGAAGAAGAAGAAGAAGAGGAAGAAGAAGAAGGAAAAGGAAAAGTATGAGAAGAAAAAGATCGTAATAATTTGAATGAAATGACCCAGAGAAAAGAGATATACAGAGAGTAAGAAATATGAGAAATGGAGAGATAAAGAGAGACCATGAAAATTCCTTTTGTTTCTCAATTGATATTACGAATGATGTCATTATTTAGTTACTAAATAAAATAATTATTTTGTGGTCGTTTTGCCGCAAAATAGCTAAAAGAGCTTTGTATCAGCGACCCAACCAGGCTGCTAGTTAATTTTTAATTGTCATGTAGTTTATCCAAATGTGAATTCGGATTGAATGTATGTATGTTTAGTGCATTGGACTTGGTCCAACATTAAAGGCAAACGGGGCCATTATATGCCGGCCAAATGGGTGGAGCTGGCTGGGGCCAATGGCAGGCGAAAACAAAGTCAAACCGCAGCAAACCGAAACTAAATAGCTAACCATTTATACAGACGATCCATCCATCTATTCATTCATTCGCTCATCCATTGCCAACTCAAACTCTGTCAATTTCTCCGACCCGGGGGCTGACCCGCATTGCTGGCCATCTATCTCGATGGGGCCGTAGCCATGCCCCAAAAGGCAACTACGTTTTGCGCTTTGCGCTGATTTATAAGCTGCATGCCACTGACCACTTGATTGTCGCTTCCACTCTCCCAGTGTGTGTGTGTGTGTGTGTATGTGTTGCGATGTAATTTATTTACGTTAACACGCGTTGGCCAGCGCCTAAAACTATGCCACACCCTAGTGCTCGGACGAGCGCAATTTTCATTTTATTTTAAATGGCATAGAAAATTGTAAACTGACATTTTTCTGGCCAAGTGGAGAATCAAGTGAACCCGCTCGTTTCGTTTACCCTGACCATTGGCTTTGCGCGCACAGCCGGAAATTTGTGTAGTTAGGCGTCGTCATCGTCATCGTCGTCGTTCGAAAAAGTAAATTCTTCAGTTTGAGCCCGGCATTAAATTCTAAACCGGCCCAGACTGATTACCCTGAAATTACATTGTTTCGCACTTAAAATGGCAACAGCAACGGCAACGGCAACACGTTCAACCATGTACGATAGTGTAAATGTGGCTTCTGGGTTGGGGTTTGAGTATGGTTGCTTCTGCTGCCATTGCCGGCCAGGCTTAATTAAGTGGCCTGTTTTTCTATGTGACGCTGAAAAATTTCTCTGTGCTCTACACATTGAATTTAATTGTCCGCATTTATTGTTAATTGATTTTATTTTTAGCAATTTAGCATTTGAGCATCCTAATACTCTTGACAGAGGGTCTCTGAGTTCTGTTAGAGATCGAAAACTTTGACGTAGATAAATTATATTTGTGCAATTTTTATGTAATTTTATATAAATAAAATATTTAATATTTATTTTTGATTTATTTTCAAATTTAATTATATATTAAATAACAATATTTTATGTAGACTTAAAATTTATAATATATATAAATTTAAATAAAATATTATATTAAATAATAATATTTTATACAGACTTTTAGACATTTAGTAAGGGGTTTTTTTTTTAATTTTTATATAAATTAATTTTTTATTTTATTTTTATTTATTTTTAAATATTTCTACTACTTTTCTAGATGACTATGTTGTCTTTATTGATCAGCTTTTATATAAATAGTAATTTTGAATTAAACTTAACTAAACTCTTCTTAATTCCCATCAAACTCTAACAGACTGGTTAGAGTATTAATAATTTGGTGTGCGTCACTAATTTGTTGTTTTGTATGCTATTTTTATTTGGAATTGGCAAACGGCAGGTGATTTTAGTTTTGTGTTGGGCTTATTTTAATTCGTAGAGGAAATAGTCTAAATTGAATGATAATTGATTTAAATATAATCGAATTATCGACTCGATATCTGTGCCATTCGATACCTTTGTCATAATGTCACTTTACTCGAGTGCAAATTGAACATTTAAAGCGTATTTATTTTAAATTGTACTTTTATTTCTTTAAAACACACATTCTATTATTTTTAGATATAATTTTCCGAGTTGGAATTTGTGCATAAATATCAAAGAAATATTCAACTATTTATATTTGTAATAAAGGCATTTTAAATTTAAATTTTAAGCAATTCTTAAACATTTAAATGTCTGCATCAAATGGAATTGATTAATAAAAAGAACGCTTTAGCAAATGTATGTGACTTTATCTATAATTAAAGTTTCTCCACCTTGCCATGTGCATAATCAATTTCACAAGTGCAAACATTGTAGCTATCTTTAAGTTGGCATCCTCTGGAGCTGGCAATAAGCTAAGCAAAGAGCCATCCAATCAGGCGCAGTCCATAACCACAGCCATGGCCAAAGCCAAAAACCACTTCACCATGTTGCTGGGGCCCTCAAACTCGCTTGACACATAAGTGCGAGTACCGTTGCTCAAACATGGTGACTGCCGCTCAATAAAGGTACTTTATGTACGTATGGGTGAGGCAGTGTGTGTGTTTGTGTGTGTGTGTGTGCAGATGCCTACATGCAAGGGGCTTGTGCTCGTTTATGCTCAATGGCAGCTCCAGCGACAGCGCACATATTTAAAGAGCAAACGTTTATCTAAGTTGTACCGTTGCGGTTTCCGTTGACATTCAAATGCGGAAGCACCTGTCGCCCAGCGCCGACATCGACACACCGACCGAGCCACCCAGAGACCGACGGACCCAGAGACCAGCAGACCGAGAGACCAAGGACTCGAGACGACTACAACTAAGTCAGCAGAAGCAGCAACAGCAGCAGCCACTTCCGATTTCACACGCAGCCAGAACAGCAGATACTTTGAGTTCTGGGGCTTAGGCAAAGTCCTTTTAGCGAGGGTCGTTACATAAGTTTTCCATTTTACTTTGAGTTTGAGTATTTATTTGAGAAGAGTTAATTTTTATAAAATAATTTGATTTTTTATAATAATTAGTGTGTAATATATATTAAATAAAAAAAAAAAAAAAAAACAAAAAACAAATAAATAAATAAAAAATAAAAATAAAAAATAAAACAAACAAAAAATATAAAAAATATAAGTATATATTTTAAAAATATAAAACAAAAAATTATTATATATTATTATTGAGTAATTTTTAAATAATAATTTTATAAAATTTCAAAATATTTTGGCGTTTTATATTCCTCATTATAATTATATTATATTATATATATAATAATATAATATATATAACTAATTTAAATAATACGGAATGGCAAATTTAATGCAACTTTTAAATTATATTTTTAAGATAAAAAATATATATCACATTTTTTATATACATTTTTCACATATTTACAATATTTGTTTAAGCAATTGTTGATGAAAGTTATACTTTAAAATATGTAAAAATAAAAATATATTATATATTAAAATATATAAAAAATTAGAAATAACGAAAGTTCTGTTGATATATTTCAGTTGTTTCTGATTTTTAAAGGCTTCAAAATACTAGCTTAAGTTCGAGTACTTTGTTTAGTAAAATGTAATATTCAATAGAATTTTAGATATGTAAAGTTTGTAAGAGAATTGAAGAAGAAAACGGATTCTGCGTATATATGTGACTTGTCCACTATCTTCAGTCAGTATGAAGAAAGTTTCTGAAAGTTAATATAATGAATATAACAAAAATTTAAGTAAAGTTAATAGAATGAGAATAAAGAATACATTTTTATTATTAAATATTTCACACACCCATTCCATCAATCTGTCAATCACAACAAAACAATTTCAGATAACATTAGCTTATCGACTATCAAATAAGATGAAACCAATTTTTCTCAGATAGCCCTCGCACATGAGTTTGGCTGTGGTGCGTGCGATTTGTCTTGACTGTCTTTGCGCAGTACGCCGGATACACACTTCGCCGAGCGTGCATGACAAGTTTCTTGAGTCAGCCCAATCCCACAGCCCACACACACCTGCCCAACGCCAACGCCAACGCCCGCGCCCATGCTTGGCATGCCCCTTCACTTTGTAGTAACTTTTGAGTTTTCAAGTATCTGCGTCGTGGTTGTCATCAACTTTAAATAGTTTCGCTTACACCTTAAGGATGTCATTGAACAAATTAATTACTTGACAAGATTACAACCATGGGCTGGGGTAGATTAAATTGAACGTTTTAGATGTTTTTGCTGTTGCTATTATTGCTGTGTTCATTAGAATGCCGCATATGGCCGGCAGCTTGGCTATGCTCCTGATTACGGCTAACTATCATTGTTTTGGGCATAAAAGACAGCGGCCACGGCCATGGCGCCGGCAACGGCATTGGCGGCACACAGAACTCATTTTCGATTGCCTGAGCACATTATTAATGCGCTTCTGATGCTATTTTGTGTGTGTGTGTGTGTGGGTGGGTGTGTAAGTGTAAGTGTGTATTATGTGTTGTATGAGTTATGCTCCACGATACACCCTGGCGAGGCGGACACACAAATACAATGCAGCTAAATGGTCTCAACTCACTTGGCTACTGCTGCTCGTGCTGCTGGTGTTTTCCTGAGCTACTGCCGGAAATTGGAAAAGAGATGGTTTATGCCACACCACTTCATGAGCACTGGGTGGTGGTGGTGGTGGTGGCATAGCTAGAGCACAGTGGTTGCCTGTGCACTTTATGCATGCAGCGTTCATAAAGTGCGCTCGCCGTTTTCCACTGGGCAAAAAGGACTTTGCCATTGTTGTAACCAAAGTCATGGCATAACTGTGTTGTATCATCTCTCTCTCTCACTCTCACTCTCCCTCACTCTCAATGTGTGTGTGTGTCGATATACTCATGTGCACATGCCACTCGGCAAAGCTGCTAATGGCTGCTGTTAAGCATCCATTGTGAGCGTGTGTGCATGTGAATGTGAATGCGCCAGGAGACTAGTTAATGCAGCATGGGACTACCTTTCATATTACTCGCAGAGGTCGCTTAAGTCCTTAAGTGAACTCTCGCAGCTTATGATATTAATTTGGAGTGCCTCTTAACACAAAGCTTATTTCATATTTAAGGTCAAGGTAATGGACGAACTATGCAATCACCAATTATTTTTGTTCAATTTTATTTATTTGACAGCTGACCAACTGGAGGATGGCTTTTGAAACGTATGGAAACTCATTGAAAATGCGTTTGTGAGGTCAGCAACTATTCGAGTATTTGTAGAGTATTTTTTTCATTTATTTAGGTTTATGTAATTGCAGAGAAGAAATATTTCCATAAACTGCTGGGTATTAAGGTAAAAAAAAGAAGAAACATGCTCGAGATATATTGATCTGCTTCTTGGATCAAATCTGACTTGTGTTTCTATAGGCTTTAAAAATATATATCAATTAATTTCTGTTTAGAATTAACTTGAAGAAAGGATAGACAGTTATCAGTAAATATATAATTAAATATAAAAAAAAGACTATTCATTCATTTCGTATTTTACTTCATTTATTTGATTTTTTACTTAACTGCAGCCTCAACTATTTGCATGTATAACTCCAGGCTTTTTTTTGTATCTTTCCCAATGATTTACTCTTTGTTTTATAATTTGGAATTTGGCTGTAATTTGCTGAATATATTTCAAATTGTAGAAGAAGCAGAAATAGCGTTTGCAGCTTTTCCTCCCAAAAATATGCTACAAAGAGTAATTTGCTTGCGGCTGGCATTAAACATTTAATATTTTTATTCGCCTTTTAAACCGAATCAGTCAAATAAATACAATAAATAAACCATTTCACACACACACGAATTTGTTGTGTACATTTGTATATTCAGATTACATACTCAAATTTTAGCTGGCTTTTCATTTGGTTATTTTACAAATACGTAATTTTGTTTAGCGTAATTGCGGCTGCAATTGAAACCGGCACTTGATTGGAGGGCACAATGCAAAAACAACAACAACACACAAATACACAAACGAAGGGTATGGCAAACCCACACACACATATACATATATGTATTTATATAAATGTTGCAAATTTGATATTTACGTTTTAATGAAGGCTTTTATGTTTGCACCCATTGATAAACCGCCGCCCCATATTGAATTGAACAACGCTCGATTGCATGTAAAATGCTATTTTGGTCATACAATTGTAAAGGAGGCTGGATGACGAAGAGGCCTGACCAGGATCAGCACACACAACGGCCAGCTGCAGCTGATGCCAGCCAGACAGTCAGAGCCAGAACCAGAGCCAGAACCAGAGCCAAAGCCAAAGGCAAAGTTCGTTGGCATTTTTTCAATAAAGCTGCAATGTAAACAATCAGTAACATACAATCACCAACACAACCGAGCACACACAGTCACACACTCTCACACATACACTTTGCGCGCAAGTTAATAAAAGTTTCGCGACACGAAAGGCGTGTCCAAATTGACTTATTCAGTTCGATAGCTTTGCATTGGCCAGGGCTGATAAGTTTGGTTAAGCAGCTGCAGCTGCTGTTAAAAGACTTAAAATATATATACGGCATAGATTGTATAAATCGCAAGCATATATTCTTTAATCCAATTAAGAAAATATACCTGACACCAGGTTGTTATTTGTTGACAATTATATTTCGCAACAAGCTTAAAGTTGAAGACAAATAGTTGCAATCAGAATTCAGTCTCTGCCTCAGTCTCTGCCTAAGCCTCTGCTTCAGCCTCTGCCTCTAGCCGCCAATCAGAGTCAGCTTCAGTTTCAGACTCAGACTTAGACTCAGGCCTCAGAAAACGGTCTCTGCCTTTGCCTCTGCTTCAGCCTCTGCCTCTAGCCGCCAATCACAGAGTCAGCTTCAGTTTCAGACTCAGACTCAGACTTAGACTCAAGCCTCTGCTTCAGCCTCTGCCTCCAGCCGCCAATCAGAGTCAGCTTCAGTTTCAGACTCAGACTCAGACTCAGACTTAGACTCAGGCCTCAGAATTCGGTCTCTGCCTTTGCCTCTGCTTCAGCCTCTGCCTCTAGCCGCCAATCAGAGTCAGCTTCAGTTTCAGACTCAGACTCAGACTCAGACTTAGACTCAGGCCTCAGAATTCGGTCTCTGCCTTTGCCTCTGCTTCAGCCTCTGCCTCTAGCCGCCAATCAGAGTCAGCTTCAGTTTCAGACTCAGACTCAGACTCAGACTTAGACTCAGGCCTCAGAATTCGGTCTCTGCCTTTGCCTCTGCTTCAGCCTCTGCCTCTAGCCGCCAATCAGAGTCAGCTTCAGTTTCAGACTCAGACTCAGACTTAGACTCAGGCCTCAGAATTCGGTCTCTGCCTTTGCCTCTGCTTCAGCCTTTGCCTCTAGCCGCCAATCAGAGTCAGCTTCAGTTTCAGACTCAGACTTAGACTCATGCCTCAGAATTCAGTCTCTGCCTTTGCCTCAGCTTCAACCTCTGCTTCTAGCCGCCAATCAGAGTCAGCTTGAGTTTCAGACAGACTCACACTTAGACTTAGACTCAAGCCTCTGCTGCTGCCTCTGCCTCCAGCCGCCAATCAGAGTTAGCTTGAGTTTCAGACAGACTCAGACTTAGACTCCTCTGCTTCAGCCTCTGCTTCTAGCCGCCAATCAGAGTTAGCTTCAGTTTCAGACTCAGACTCAGAGTCAGGCCTCAGACCTTAGTCTCTGCTTCTGCCTCAGCCTCTGTCTTCAGCTTGAGCTAGTCTCAGCAGTCAATAAATAAATAAACTAATAAATAAAACTAACTAAAAAATAAATAAATCATTAAAAAGAAATAAATAAGTAATAATATAATAATAAAATTAGATAGGAATTCATATGAATAATTAAAAGTTAATTATATAAGTTCAATTAATCTATATATTTACATATGTATATTTCTATGTATACATTTATATGATTGTATTATATTTATTATTTTCTCTACAAGAAATACATTCTTAAATTCCCAAAGATGATTTTCTAGCATTCTCAGTTCGCAATTGTGAAGTTAATCCATTTCAGCCCGGTCTGCTGACCATAGCAGATCTGCTTAACTGACAATCCGTTTGCCAGGCAAAGCAATTCTGGTCTCCGTCTCGAGTCTTGTGTGGCGCCACCTATGGGTTATTTGTTTGACAGCTCAGTTAATTAAATTCCGTTGCACACCTTCTTGGCCTGCTTGGCATTTGCTGTTTGCCATTTTATTTGCAATTGCCTTTTGCTAACTTTTCACATTTTGAGGTTTTCTCTTTGGCTTCTTAGCTCGACACGCTTGATTCCTGCGCTGGCTCTATCGGCCCTGCTATCTGCCTGGGTTTTTCTTCTTTCTGGCTTAGCTGGCAGGCAACTCGTTTCATTGGGTAATTTACGCTTGGCATGGCCAACGTGTGATAAAAATGCCTCTGTCCGATTTTCGTAGTTGTTGTTGTTTTTACCGGCATTTTCTTGACATTTTTTTGTTCGGTTTAGAATGTTAAAACATTGTATGCTGTGGGTTAAGCTGCTTAGAGATGCTCGGTCTATGCGGTTTCTACGATTTCTACCATCTCTCTGTCCCCCTCGATTAATACATATGTGCCAGAACTGACAGTGATTGGTGTTTGTGTCAGGGATTTATTTATCTTTCAAAAGTATTTATTACCCTGAGTTAAAGTCGTGTATCTCACACACACACACACAGAGCGATTCTTAAAGCTGGCGCTTAAGAGATGCAGATGGAAAAAAATACGTATATACAAATGTCTTGATGTGGCCCGCACTTTGGCCCCAGCAAAATGCCAAAATGCCAAATGTATTACTATTTTTGGCCTACAAGTAATATCATACATCTTCACTTTTCATTTGCCTGGCCATTTGACACTTTCGCTTTACGAGCTACACAATTTATTTCACTTTTATCTAACATCAAGACATATTGATTTTTGTCTTTGTCCACGCGAAAGGAGAGAAATTGCTTCAACCAAAAAACAAAACGACAAAAAAAAAATCATAAGAAAAAGTTCGGGCTAAAGTTTCGGATTAGCTTCGCATAGAACATCATGGGACTTTTGTCTATATGTCTATATTAAATGCGTCCCGCACAAATACTAATCAAAGTTGATTGATTACGTGCACTCATGGGTCAGTTGAGTAGTTCACAACTTTTTGGCGTTGTCCACAAATTTGATTGCCTTGATTTTGGGCAGGAGATTTTGTTTTTAATAATTTCTGTTCACAAATTAGGGTTGACATTTGCGTTGATGTGGGTGCCGCTATATTTAATAGAATATTACCATAATTTTGCAGTGGTCAGGTAAAGCCGCTTACTAATCGGGACTGAAAGGTCATTTGTTTTAATTCGATTAACCTAAGCTGATTTGACAAAGGCAATATGGAGGCCTAACTCTGTTATAAGTGGCGTATGCGTAATATGGCTAGAAGTTGATTTAGTAGTAGAAAGACGATGATTAGACGTTGCAATGGATTGATTTCAATATTGGAAAAGGAATATCTGAAATAAAATTAAATAGTTTAATAATAGTGTTAATAATAATAAATTCTATGTAAAGTAAATATATTATATTACCACAAATTATAATACAAAATGTAATAATTTTATAATAATATTATTAATAAATGATTCCATGTAAACTAAATTCTATTAAAAAATTAATAATAATAAAATAATAAAATCATATGTAAACTAAATAAATATATTATATTAAAAAAAATAAATAAATAAAAACCCTAAATTTATTAATTTAATAATAATATAATTAATAATAAAAATGAGTTCCATGTTAAAAATAGTCTATAGAATTATTAAAAATTATAAGTAATTATTTAACTTAATGTAAGCCAAATATATTCTATTTAAAAAATTAAAAAATAACAAAAAAATAAAAAATGATTAATTTTAATTTTCATGCTAATTAAATATATTATATAAAAAAATTACTTTATGTAATGATAATTTCCATATAAATAAATGTATTTCCATGTAAATAAATGTAGCGTAATGATTTCCATGTAAACTAAATGCATTCTATTTATTTCATTTATAAATGTTTTTTTATATGGTAAGACGGTTTGAATTATTTATAGTTTTATATATAATTGCTTTCATATTTTGTTGTTGGGTTTCAAGCCAAGTTAGTTTGGAAAGAACATTAAACTTACGTTATTTGATACTTCAAGCCATTCGACACACCGAATATAGATTAGAGTCTTAAGTACATGATAAAAATGCGCATCTCTGGGTTTTGTTTTTTGTTGTTTTGCAAAAGACATTTGGAGCAAAGTGAAAGTCAATTTGCATGCAAATCTGTGCCAGCTTGGGTCCAACTAAATCAACTAAATCATGTTGAAGTGCATGTCTAAACAATAAAAACCACATTAAAATGAAATTCAATAAAACAAGCAGCGGCTGAGAGGAGGCGGATGCGCACTTGACCTGAAAACTCATTGCAATCAAAATAGGAAGTTGCTACTGATGAACATGACGATGAGCACAATGATGATGATCTGGATGATGATTACGTTGCAGATAGGCCAAATGGCTGTGCAACATAAACAGGCTGCCTCAGATTGAGGCATCTTATGAAAGGGCGTCCGTCCATAGGGTTCCCGTTCCTGGCCGTGAGTGACAAACTAATTTCATTACCAACAGCTGGCGCAGACGTTGCTGCCGCCAGTTAAATCCGGTCATAATGCTTGTAATAATAATCAACAGCATGAGCCTGAAGACCGAACGGAGCGAATGGTCCGAACGTACCCACAGATGATAAGTAGCATGGACACATGCAGCGAGCGGCCAAGGGGTTTGGGGGCGGGCTGAAGAAATTGCGATGGCAAAAATAGAACAATTACACTAAAAATAAAAACAAAAGCCAGATAAGTGGGCCACACAGACAAAACGGATGGTTCCGTCCGGGGCTGAGCTGAGCTGGGCGGGCTGCGTTCGAGTGCTGGGCGTGGCAAGCTGTGTAATATGTGCACAAATTGAAAATAAAGTTTTGTAACAAAATGTCGCACCGGAAATGAAACTCACAGCATGAAGCCGGGAGCAATGTGTAGCGAAGCGTATAAACTGGGTATAGTAGAGGCAGCAGCCGCAGTCACAGCCCGAGCATGGGGCGTGGCACAGTGCACACAGCATTGTTTGCCACTATCAGAGAGAGAGAGAGAGAGAGAGAGAGAGAGAGAGAGAGAGAGAGAGAGAGAGAGAGTGTGAGTGAGTGAGCAGGATGAAGAGTTGAGTAGTTGCTGGAGACTGGGACGCCTTAGTCTAGGCGCAGTCTGCGCCAGTTGAGCCTTGCCATAATAAAAGATGACATTTTATAGCAGTCACAGCCAAGCCAGGAGATGTCAAGCGTTGGCAGGGGTATCGGGTTTTTGGCCTAAGCAGCAAGCAGTCAGCAGCCAGCAGCCAGCAGCCGCTCCATGCCTCTACACTCTGCTCCGTTTCGGTGGCAAGTCAAAGACACAGCTGCTGCACAAAAGTACATAAACCTAGAAATGTCATGTTTATTTTCATTTCATAAGGAAATTGTCTGTCTATAGTTTCGGCTGTGCCTGGGGAGTCAGAGGCAGAGTCGAGCCATTCCAGGCCAGGCCAGGTCTCTGGAGCCGTTGGCTCCTTTGCCAGGGGCCAGCTTAAACAGTTGGCTAATAAGCACGCCAGCCAGGCACTTTGTGGAGTTTTCTAGCCTTCATAGGTAATGCAACACGAGTAGCACGTGCTGCAGCATGTTATTTTTTATGGGCACGTTAAGCGGCCGGCGAACTTGAACGATTTATCGCCTAACCGAAAATTTATAGCACGTAATTAGCATATGAAAAATGTTAAGTGATTTCTATGCCATGCGAATTGCATTTCCCCAATTTCACATCCAGTGCAATGACTGCGCCACAAATGGCCAAATGGCATAGGTAATTGAATTTTGCAAGCGAAATTCATGGCTTCTATGCAATGGAGAATTTACGTAAATAAATTGTTGATGTTTGGATGCTCAAAATGCATGGAAACGAATTATGTATTTGAAAATATAATCTAGCATGCTTTAACAATTTAAAAAAAATATTTTTAAGTTGTAATTTAACGAAATTAGTATTTTGAAATGCATTCTTGAATGCTTTAAAAATTGTCTATAAATATATTTTTAATTTATAATTTAGATGTTTGAAAATGTATATTTGACTAATTATTTTAATATTGTTAAAAAGAAATGAAGTTGAAGCAATTTATGGAAGATATTGAGTGCCATTAGAACTGAAATATAGAAGGAATAAGTATAAAGGATTGTTATTTTTTTTTTTAATTTAAAACTGTAAAGATTTCAATGTTTGTCCCATTTACTTTTTCCATGCATCATGGAATTTAATTCTGATTGATTTAGGATTTATAATTTAGCACTAGATTTTTTTAATAGTTTCAACTAACAAAAGAATAACTAAGATATTTTATTTGCTGTTAAAAAGTATAAAAAATCTTTAAAATAATGGGAGAAGGATACTTAAAGAATTTCTATTTCTTTGTTATTATTCTTACTTCTATTTGTTTCAATTTCTTATTTAATATATATTTCTATAAAATGCTATTGCATAAATATTATCTAAAATATATATATTTATTCATATAAAATTTGATCTAATTTTAGTTTATTATTTAATTTATTATTTCTTTAATCAAAGTTTATAATTTAATCATGAAAAATATAATAATAATTTATATTACCTTAAATATAATATAAAATCTAAAACACTCCATATAAATATGTTATTATTCTATATGATCTAAAATTTCTTTTAATAAATATTTTTAAAATTTTAATTAATTAATTCTTTTAATTTTATTATTATTATTTATGTATGTATGCATATCTAAATGATCTTATTAAAATTTTTGTAATCAACATAAATCTTACAAATTACCTTATATACCCTATACCTTATATACACTGCAGATTTATATTCTCCACATGATCCTTCAATTTATGCATTATTAACTAATATTGAGGCTCTTCTCCTTGCCATTTGACACATAAGACCTGTCAACCTACTCGTTTAGCACCTTATACGTGGCTCGAAATTATCTATTAAATATTCCGTAAAAGTGCCAACGTTTCATCCACTTCAAAAATTTTGAATGTGCTACTTAGTAGCAGTACTTCAGGCAGCCAGGCAGCCAGGCAACAGGCAACCAATTCACACACAGTGCCCGCTCCCGAGGTAGCGGACTCTCAGTTCTCAGTGTCGACCAAATAACCACTCATCTAATCACATCGTTATCATCATCAACAATTTTGCACTGTCATTGCCGAACAATGGGGGAAAGCTGCGCCGGTGGCAACAGTAGCGACCATCCTCCGTCGCCCCATGCCACATGCTGGCTCCGTGACTCTGACTGTGTTGGGCTTGGGCTAACCGTTTAATCATTTTGTCACGCGTTGCCCAAAAACACCAAAAACACCAAACACAAAAACGCGACCTGGCCACCCATCATCTGCTCTGAAAGGTGCAGACGGCAATGACGATGAAAATGGGTTGTCATGGACCACAAAAAATGGGCGCCCGGCTGCCTGGTTGCCAGGCTGTTAAATTTTAGCATATGTCATAAAGGCTTAGCCATGATTTATATATAAATGTCTCAACGAGCGCCATCAAATGCCCGGACAGACGCTGTTAATAAAAAGAATTAGGCAAAGGCAGAGGCAGACGCAGAGGCAAAGCAAAACAAATGCGAAACTAAACGATTTACGTAGCAGGCTAGAAGCAATCGCTGACTGCTCGGAACTTGGGATTCGCTGTTCGGTATTCAAGATTCGGGAATTGGCATTACTCACTCAGCCTTCTAGCCTCATATATCTTCATTTGGAGTTTGTCAATGGCGCGACTGCGACTAGCACGTTGCTCAGCTGTGAGCAAATTTACTTGTGTATAAATATTTATATATTGAAATGCAATGCGAATCGATTGAGCAGCGCCAGCAGCCAGCAATAGCACTCACACACACACACACGCACACACACGTGCATTGTATGTATATGTATATGTATATATACAATTTCACACAGACTGCGGGCCAATGTGCCGCAATGCAATCGAGCTGCACGAAATTGAATTTGCTGCAAGTTGCTGCCGCTTAGCTCAGCTAGTGCAACGAGGGTAATACGAAGAGTTCATTGAAATGTTTAGCATACTTCAAAGGGAATTGCTAATTGGCTAATGTAAGTTG
The DNA here is from genome assembly GCA_030914345.1 of Drosophila koepferae. NCBI lineage: Eukaryota > Metazoa > Arthropoda > Insecta > Diptera > Drosophilidae > Drosophila > Drosophila koepferae. The sequence goes on from JAUESR010000211.1 coordinate 2,745,419, forward strand.
TATTTTGTAGTCATTATTTAGTATTTAAAAATTATAATGGGAGGCTCATGCAGTTGATTAATCTTAATGAAACTCTTAATTTATTTGATATATATAAATTTATAGAATGAACAAAATAACAAAATAAATATGTCTAAAATAAGGAATTTATTAATAATTATTATGAAATATTTTTGTAGCCTGTCTAAAATTTGTACATTGTACAACAATAATATTTATAATAATAAAATATAAAAAATAATTTTAACAATATCATAATTCATATGTTTTTTTTGGCAGTTTTAAATATATTTTAATATAAAAAATGTTAATCATAACTCAGAAAATACTTTATTTATATGTTGGTCTTGAATGAAAGAGACTTGAACCTAGTTGATCATATTGAAGTTGTTTAAACATTTTTAAATTGATTTTAATTTTTTAAAAGATTTATTTTATTACCAATTAATATTTTTAGTTGTTATTAATTGGAAAAGAATAATTAAAGCTTTTACAATTTACCATTTGCAAGTATGAAATGATTTAATATATACAAATCTTTTAAGCAATTTGGAAATATGAATTATAATATAAGTCTTTCAATAAATTGAAAATAAAACTGAATTGATTTATGTGAATTTGAAGTTAATTTAAATATAAATTTGTGTGAGTATTAAATTAATGAATAATTCTAAAGCATTCTCAAAGCGAGAAAATGTATTATATTATATATTTTATATTTGTTTTATTTTTATAATAATACTAATAATTTTAAATGTTTTATATTTTATGATATTTAATAAATTACAAATATATTTTAATTATTTTTTATTTAGTTTTATTTTTATTTTTTTTATAGAATGTACTTTTAATTTACAATTTAAAAAAATTTTTTTAAGACTACATATATTTTTAAATGTTTTATATAATTTCTGTTAATTTAAGATATTACAAATAATGATTTAAATATGTTTTATATTATTTTCGTATCTTTCTTTTCTTTACGATCATTTTATTCTTTATTATTATTATTATTTTTTTAATTCTTTTATTTAAAACATATTTTCCATTTCCATTTTATTTTTATTTTTTTATTTATTTATTTATTTTTTATATTTCTATTGAATACATACTACTAATGAGACCAATGCATCACATCTTTTTAAACTACCCACGTGTAACTACTGTGTGGCAGCATCTACATCCACATCCACATCCACATCCACATCGGTATCGGCATCGGCATCCACATCAGTGCCAGCTTCAGTTTCTGCATGTTGTTGTTTGTCGAAATTCAACATGCGAAAATGCGATTTGAGCTCAAAGCTTGGTGTGTCGCCAGCCACGTCTCCGTCTCCGTCACCGTCTCAGCCTCTAGTTATATATCTATATCTCTATCGCCATCTCTATCCGAGTGGCTGTGTCTATATCCATCTCTATCTACTGAGCACGAACTGGCACTCACTGCGTGCTGTCGATGTCGGCTGTCTTGCATTGCATTTTGGGAGCTTTAGCTGTGACAAATCTTTATGCAATGTTGCATGTCGTCTGATTTTGCCATGATGACATGCTGATGGCATAAGCGGGAACAGAAAAAGGCCAAAACACACACACTACCCCACTACAGCCAGCTCCCCCCTACCCTCATCCAATATCTCTACATATCGGAGTTGCTCAGTCTTTCAGTGATTTGTTCACTGAAGCGTTAAGCGCAAAAATTGGTAATGGCAGTGGCTGGCAATAGTTGTTCTTTCTTTTTAGCAATCATTGCGCAGGTTTTTCGAGGTTTGATTTGGCAGTGCATCCAAGCTTGGACAACATGCCAGTTACTATGTACGCTCAAACATACATAAATGTGTATGTATGTGTGTGTGTGGTAGACATATCTATGTACCTTTATCTATATAAGTTAAATGTTTTTTTTTTCTTCTCTTCTTTTGGTTAGTTTTTTTTTTTTTTTTTTTGTGAAAATCCTGCATTTAAGAATCTTGCGTAGTCTTTTTATATAAGCTTTAAATTATATAGTGAGCATTAATAGTATTTTTATATATTTAAAAAGTATTACTTTTGCAGGAATTGTTAAGTGTTCAGTTCATCTAATATAATGGTTTATGCGCTGAATATATTTCTCAATATATATTCTTTAAACTTTTCGTTTCTTTTTCTTTTCCGATTATTTTTTTTAATATCACAACAAATTCTTTGTTTTCCTATATCTTTTCATTTTCACATAGCTAATTCGTTACTCCTCAATTACCTGCTGAAAGCTCAAAATGAAAATGTTACTTTAATGTGCCACGCCCATTAAATGGTATTTTGTGTGTCTCTCCCTCTCTCACTCTTTCTCTGTCTCTGTCTTCTCAAAATGGGACACTTGCATACTTTTGGGCCAGGCTAATTGTGACAGCAGCCAAGGCGCAGGCACGCGCCAAGTGCAACTGTTTGGGGTACTTGAACCATTTGCCATGTGCTCGAAACTTTTGCAATAAAATTTGTTTCAAATTGCCTTTGAACAGAGTGTTGGCCGCTCGAATGTTGAAGTGTGCTAGAGAGAGAGAGAGAGAGAGAGAGAGGGACGAAATTGGGTAATTGGTAAGCTAGATACTCTATATATGTATATTTGCAAAGTTGTCAACGGGATGCGGCTGTGAACGTGGCTAAAGTGCACCCCGGGGGGCATTCGGGCTCGCGTAAATAAATATCAAATATATTGAGAGAGAGCGGGAGAGAGAGAGGGTGATGGAGAGGGAGGGGGAGAGCGGTCGCGCAAAAGTTAATTACATTGTGTTAACGGGCCGACTAATTTTGTAATTCTGTTTCTGAATCATTTAACCATGAAATTGGCTGGCCAGCCACGCCCTAAACGCCCAAAACGCCCACACCGTCCAAACGGTTAACGCCCCAGAGCTCAGCTCAAATGATAACCTCGACGTTGCCAGCGGTGCCAGGACGAGTTTACAGCTCAAATGTGAAAATTAGTCTTTTCAACTGTTTAGCAGCTTACAGCCTGAGGCCCCTTCAGCACCAACCGACATCCGGCAGAGTCCCCAACCCAAACTCTTCGCCATCCCTTCCCACAGCCCTTGACAGCTGGCATGAAATTCATATTGAAAGTTTTTGCTGGAACATTTTGAATATTTTGATTATACATATTACATATTATTATTTTTAATTTCTGTGGCTTTTATACATAAATTAATGCAATTATATGTGCCACAGGGGCTGCTGGCCAAGTGGGCGGCGCCCAGCCCACCAGCCCAGCCCAGCTCAGCCCAGCTGTGTGTGCGCGCCTGATTAATTTCCAGTGTCTTTTGATGTTAGCAGCTGGCCCCAGCGGCATTGTGGCAAATGGCATTAGCGCGCAAATAAATTTAATTAAATCATTTGCGTTCAACTCTGTGTTGTTAATCATTTCAATGTACATGTGTCTTTGTATCTGTGTGTGTGTGTGTGTGTGTGTGGGTGGCTATGATAAGCTGGCCATAAATTTGTATAAATTATTGAAAACTTTTAAAGTTTAAGTTGCCTAAGCTCAAATATTGAGAATTAATAGGATCAAACTATGAGCGTTCTCTATACGATTTTCAGCAAAAAATCAAGCTTAAGGAACTACTAAATTTAAGCCCAGTCAAGAAACTAATTTTCTTTCAAGTCAAAGCTTATTTTTCTTCAATAAAAACATTTTTAAAGCCCCATTTAGGCTTTTGTTTATTGTAAATAATTAAATTGTTGGCACCTAGACGATTTTAATAGGTTATTAAATATTTGTTATATATTTAAAATATTTTCTTATTGGCAAATATATTCTTAAATTTATCTTTAAAGACGTTGAGATATTTTTTAGCTTCCAAATGCCAGAGCAAAAGGCTTTTGTGCTGCTTAGCTTCAAGCTGGCCACAAAAATGTATCTGGCTGCGTTACACACTGCGTATGCGTAATAAACAAAACAACTGCAGATACAATGCTGCGCATTTCGATTGTGTGTGCGTGTGTGTGTGTGTGTGTGTGTGTGTTTGTCTCTGCTTTATTTGAATTTACTGCCAAGCAGGCAAACACACAGAGCTGAGCTTTGCTACTGCCACTGCCATCCATGTACATAGTGCGAGTCAGTGTCACGCCTCAGCCTCTGTCTCATCTGCAGCCACAGGCACGCTTATGCCACCCACGCCACTGCCACTGCCACGCCCACGCCCACGCCGAACACTATGGTCCCTGGGCAGACATTGTGCCAATGTTTGGCGTTTGCCTCTGTTGAATAATAAATTGTATTTTGCGGCATTTAAAAGCAATTTTTTAACATTTTTCAATCTCAATGGCGACGATGAAATCCCGACACACGCACACACATTCATAACGAAGCATGCACACAAATACATACATATATCTCTGTACGCGTGTGTGTGTGTGTGATTGTGCTTGTTGCGTATGGCCCATGCAGAGATGAAGCCGATTGAGCCGATGGAGCCGCTGCGTGCGGAGCCTGACTATGTGCTGCACAGCACACACAGAGCACATAACGAGGCGAGTTGCTGCCATTCCGGCCGCCTTGTGCGCCACAGTTTTGTCTAGCAATTTCGCAGTGAATTGTCCTGGGAGCTCAACCGAGCCAGCCAAGGATGTCAAACGGCAGCAACAGCAGCAGCAGCAGCAGCAACAGCACTTGCAACATTTTTGGAAATGGAGCTGGCGGCGGTACATGATTCTCTGCATTTGGTTAAGCTTGGAGTGAAGACAGCAACGATTCGGCAGCAAAACAAATTGCAGCATTTAAGACCTCTGTCCGTTTGTCTCTCGTTTCCCCGTCCCCCGTCCTGCTCGTCTTCCCACTCTTTATTTATCATTTGTATCTGTGCGTGTGCAATGCCAGAAAATTGCTGAAAATTTTGTGGGTGGCTCGGCAGCTTTGCATAAACTTTGATTAAGTGTGTAATCTAGGCTCTAGCCAGCCACCCCCACCCCCACACAGAGCTCCCTTGGCGTTGCATTGTTCGCTGTGTACTTAGTTCTAACTATTGCCTTAGTCAAGAAGCAGCATCCACAATAAGACCGATTTGCAATTTATGTAATATTCAGGCTTAACAATTATCTATTTGCTGTTAAGCAGCATTGCTAAACTATTTATTGTGAGCTTAATTAGAGTTATATCGAGATCTATCGATTGCTGAGTTATGGCTGCAAGCTAAAGCACAAATATTCTACTGTGATTGGGAAAGTTTTGATAAATTTGAGATAGTATTTGTATAGCTTGGTTTTGTCTGTTAAGTAAATTAAATATCAATAAAATGATAGCTGATAGACGATCCGAATAACTGCCAAATTCTTCAACATCAGCCTAATCTGTGCGCATGCCCCGACGGAAGAGAAAGACGATGCTACCAAGGATGCTTTCTATGCAGAGCTCGACCGAGCATATGGTCGTTGCCCGTCACATGACGTTAAAATCCTTCTAGGAGATTTTAACGCCAAAATAGGGCGGGAAGGCATCTTTGGAGCAACCGTTGGCCCGTTTAGCCTGCACGAGTCCACATCGAGCAATGGACTTAGACTAATAGGATTTGCGGCCGCACACAATATGATTGTATGTAGTACAGGTTTTCGTCACCTCAACATCCACAAGGCATCCTGGCTGTCGCCTGATCGTCTGACGCGAAATCAGATTGATCATGTTGTGATCGATGCAAGGCATGCATCTAGCATACTTGATGTGAGATCTTGTCGGGGTCCTAACATCGACTCTGACCATTACCTTGTTGCAGCCAAGGTACGCGCACGGCTGTGTGTCGCGAAAGTCTCACGTCAAGGTATGCCAAGAAAGCTGGACATCGAAAAGCTGCAATCACAACGACATAAGAATGCCTTCTCCAATCGACTCTCGGGCCGACTCGGCCAACTCCCTCCAACGCCTATAAATACAACGGATATGTGGGCGTACATGTCCAATGCCATAAACGCCTCTGCTGTGGAAGTACTTGGGTTCCAACGCCCTCCCAACCGGAATCCATGGTACGACCAGGAGTGTCGGGAAGCGACTGCAGCAAAAGACGCCGCCTACAGAAGAACGCTGCAAGCAGGAGCTACTCGAGCGGTGGTGGATATTTATAGGTCGCGGAGACGAGACGAGAAGCGCCTTTTCAGGAGGAAGAAGCGGGAGATGGAAAGGCTTGAGTGTGAGAAGATGGAGAGAAGCAGAAGCAAGAACGATGCCCGTGACTTTTACCGGAGGGTCAAGCGCATGATCCAAGGGTATAAGTCTGGATCGCTTGCCTGCAGGAGTGACGATGGAAACCTGGTTACTGATGCGGAGATTGTACTGAGGTTATGGCGGGATCACTTTGAGAGTCTTTTGGCTGGAAACAGTGAGAATGAGCTTGACGAAGTTGGTCCACTAACCCCAATCAGAGATGATGGTGTTGAAGTTCCCATCCCTAGCCATACGGAAGTCGAGACAGCTATACAGCGTCTCAAAAACAATAAAGCCGCGGGGGCAGATGGCTTACCGGCTGAATTGTTTAAGGCTGGAGGCGATGAGTTGGTAGGGTGCATGCACCAACTTATCAGCAGCGTATGGCTAACGGAAAGCATGCCCGATGATTGGAACCTCAGTATGATCTGCCCAATCCTGAAGAAGGGTGATGCAACACAACGCACCAACTACCGTGGCATCAGCCTTCTTCCCGTCGCATACAAGGTTCTCACGAGCGTAATGTGTGAGAGACTGAAACCATATGCTGAAGCATTGATAGGTCCGTATCAATGCGGTTTCCGTCCTGGCAAGTCTACAGTTGACCAGATCTTCACATTGCGCCAAATCCTGGAGAAAACACACGAGAACCAATTCGACACATACCACCTGTTCGTCGATTTTAAAGCTGCTTTTGATAGCCCACGGCGAGACTGCCTGTACGCTACCATGTCTGAGCTTGGTATTCCTGCAAAGCTAATACGGCTTTGTAGCATGACATTGAGCAACACCATCAGCTCTGTCAAGGTAGGAAATGACCAATCCGAAACCTTCAATACCAAGCGGGGTCTCAGACAAGGCGACTCGCTGTCTTGTGTGCTCTTCAATTTACTTATGGAGAGTATAATAAGGAAAGCTGGAGTGCATCGGATGGGCACAATACTGGGATCCAAATGTGTCCAGCTCCTTGGGTACGCTGATGATATTGATATCATTGGTCGTACCAAGCGTGATGTAACTGCGGCTTTTGGAGCTATCGAAAGGGAATCAGCTAAAGTTGGTCTTACAGTAAACATGGGCAAAACAAAGTTTATGGTGTGCAGTACTAGAGAGTCGCGGCGTCTTGACTCTTACCTTACGGCTGGAGACTATAACTTTGAGTCTGTCAAGGACTTTGTCTATTTGGGAACTGCAGTGACCAACAAAAATGATGTCAGCCTGGAGATCAAGCGGAGAATTACACTTGCCAACAAATGTTACTTTGGGCTCAGTAGGCAAATGAACAGTAGAGCCCTCTCTCGAAAGACAAAGGTAACCCTTTACAAGACACTCATCATTCCAGTGCTGCTTTATGGAGCGGAAGCCTGGACCGTGACGCAGACAGATGCAGCTGCTCTTGGTGTCTTCGAGAGAAAGATTCTTCGCAAGATCTTTGGACCAATTTGCGTTGGCGAAACCTATCGTATCAGGTGGAACGACGAGCTGTACGAGCTATACGGCGATGTTGACATTGGCAAGCGAATTGACATTCAGCGTCTTCGTTGGTTGGGTCACATTGCTCGTATGGAGGAAAACACTCCAGCTCGTTCGGTTTTTGATGCGGTAGTTAGAGGACAACGAAGAAGGGGTAGACCTCGAACCCGTTGGAAGGACCAGATGGAGGCAATCCTGAATGGTGTTACCAACTGGAGAAGTCGCGCACAGGACAGAGAAGCGTGGAGGCAAATTGTGCATCAGGCTGTGCTCCGATAGGGGTGTTATTGCCAATTATATATAAATGATAGCTTTTCATCTGGTTCTTACAGCTGCTCTAAACATTCCACATTCTATATTATTATAGTTAGACCGAAAGCATTAACACTTGAGCTCGTTGAGCATTTCTCAAAATCCGAAAATAAGTTACTTTCACTCAGATTTTGAAAAAGTAACTCTAAGAGTAACACAATGCAGCCGTGATCAACGAACTCACTCGCGCTCAGACAGCAAAGATCTGCTTTTGGGTTTTTCCATGATCGTTATTTATGGACGTTTTCGTTGCCCTCAATGCAGCTAAACGTTGTTTGTGTATGTGTATGCGGCAGTTGTTTTCGCTGAACACATCAACATTTGCATTACTTGTCAAATACATAAGTCTCTTTACAAGAGTATTAAGCGAATAGCCCAAGGCAAAACTCTCAGGCGAAGGCAGAAACGAAATAAAAGAATTCTGTTGCTTAGAGTGAGATCATCTGCATATGCTTTCATTCTGTTTCTCTCATGAGTGGAAAGTGAGCATTGACCTCGATAACTGTTATTTGTGAGCTATGATCGGCATTCAATCATCGAAAATCAGCAGAAACGGTTGCAACTCAACTTGATGTAACTCAATCAATAATGTTCTCTATTTCTTATTTTTTAGTAATCTAAATACTTCATTTTTTTGTATGTCTATCAATTTAATTATGTAGTATTATATTTTATTAGTATTTTATTTTATTTATTTTAATATAACTAAAGTAATATAATTATTTATTTTATTTTATTTATTTAAATATTATTAATTTTTGTTATTAGTTCTATATTTTATCAGTAATGTATTTTATTTATGTTAATTTAACTAGATTAATATGATTATTTTTATTTCATTTTATTTTTTGTATAATTGTTTAAATATTATTAATTTTTTTTATTATCTTTTATACTATATATTTTCATTAATTTTATATTTTGTTATTATATATTTATTTTATTATTTTATTTTATTTATTTGAATTTTGTTCATTTTGTTATGGATTTTATATAATTTTATGTTATATTTATTTTTAAATTTTATTTTATTTATTTTAATTGAATTAGAGTAATTTAATTAATTTATTTTATTTACATTATTTATTTATACTATAACTGTTCAGTTATACTGTAACCATTATTATTCTGAGCCTATTACTCTTCCCCTTGCACACTTGCTATTCAAAGTAGTTTTAATATATATTTTAAAACATTTCTTAATTGCTTATTGTAAAAAATAAAAATCTCATTATCTAAGTCACAAAATTTTTGACTACAAGCAATTCAAACTGTTTTAGTTCACTTTGTCATTCGCTTGAGAAATCTATTTAGAATGTTAAATCACATTTTGGCAGATGTAGTTGCTGGCTGGAAAATAGTGAAATTGTCGCCTGAATAACCCTTCTCATGTATTTGCCAAGTGGGCGGGTGCGGGGCTGTTGAGGGAATGTTAAAACTTTTGTAATGAGAAAAGTTAGAAAAGAAAAGAAAGAAACCGTCGACAGATTTCCAGTTCCATCATAAAGGGCGGGGCATGTTAATTTCGAGTAAGAAATTCACAGCAGGCATTGCTTTGTAGCATACAAGTTCAACAGAAAAGTAACGACAGAAGTTTAAATGGATCAACGTTTACAGCGACGTCGTCGGACGACCAAAAAGAAACACAAGTCAGGGTAGGTAAATGACAATTGCAGCAACTCACGCACTCACGAACTGACAGAACGACACTCTGCTCTCAGATTAACCAAGCTGCTGCAAGATCTGTCATCCAATTTACGCTCCTCTCTCAAATATACGCACCTTGTATGGAATCAGTTTTTGTACCTGCTGCTGCCATTGCTGAACTTCTTCAAGGCATCGGCACATGTGATCAAGCGTTGCACGCGACCGGATCAGCAGGAGTTTCGACGCTCTCTGCTGGCCATCACAATGGGCTTCATCATAATGGGCTTTCTCGGCTTCATCATCAAGCTGCTGCACATTCCAATCACTAATATTATTATGGGCTAACCTGCGGGTCAGAAGCGCAGCAACAACAACAGCAACTGTAGCTTATAAGAGACAAAAATAAAGTTTCAATTCAATTGGCAGCAGACAAAGAAGACTTTGACTTCGACTTCGACTTTGCTTTCGTCTTTGCTGGCGCTTGGCCAACCAGGCTAGGCTACAAATAGCCAAGGCAGCTCTGTGCCAAACTCTCACCTCGCCTCGCATGCCAACTGTGCATAGCCAAGCTACAAGCTGCTATTGTTGTCGCTGAACCCGAATCGACCCCGACCCCGACTCCGACTCCAACTACCAATTTCTATACCAGCGCGTGTTACTTAACTCTCAGCCCATTGCAAGTGTTGACAAGAAAATTTCGCCGCGCACTTTTGTGAAAAACAGTTGGCTTTGCCAAACCAGAAAACTGTCGGATGTGTGTAAATGTAATCAAATCAGCAGCAACTCGCCAAGCTCCACACTTGAGAGGCTTGCGAGTTTGAGGTAATATTGCTATTTTTCATTTACCCAAGAAGCAGCGCATGGCCAGGTACTTCAAGTGACTTTTAAGTTACTTCAATAATAATATAAAAACATTAAACAACATTTATTTAATGCACTAGAAAATTTTGTATTTTCTTTTGTATTTTTTGTAAATTGATAAATTCAATTTATTTAGATTCATTTCACATTTTCACAACCAAATTTGAATTATAATTGTCAGCTTGTTGATGCGTCTCACTGAGCTCAACTGAGTTTTTATTTGAAAAAAAAAAAAAATCTTTTTTTTCTTTCAGCTAAAATCGAATAAAAATATTTGTTGTCTGAACATTTTATGTTTGGCTATGTGAAATTTAATTAAATTAGTATTTAGCTAAGGGATATTAGTGTAACATGCGTTACATAATTTAAACACAATTTAAAATTATTTCACATTTTATTTGATTAACTTTTTTTTTTGCTTTAGCTGAGAGAAAAATATAAAAATTGAATTTAAATTAAAACAAATATTTAAAAGGTATATATATTACATATATAGTTATTTTATTTTTTTTTTTTAGTAAATTGTCAGCTAAAAAAAAAAAAAAAAAAAAAAAAATAGCTGGCAAAGTTTTGTCTGGCTTGCTTATCTGTCCACGCGCAGGAGGCAGTCTTTGGCCTCAGTCTTTGCTGCTTTCACGTCCTTTAGCCAGTTGCATGCGCATTGTCGCATGTGTCTCCATTTGCTGCTGTTATGTTTTATTGATGAGTCTCTCAAACCAAAATTGATGATGCCTTGGCTGCGACATCATCGTTCTTCATGCCCCCTTCTCTCTGCCCCTCTCTCCGTCTCTTGTCCATGGCGCATTCTCTGCCCTTCCGCTTCGTCGAAATCGATGCGCTACCAGTCAACAAAGTTAGTTTGCTCCAGTTGGTGTTGGTGTTGCTGTTGCTGCTGTTGCTGTTGCCGCTGGCAAATGGCGCAAATTTATTCAAAACTTTTGCTGTTGCAGCCGCAGTTGCATAGACGCCTTATGCTTTAAATCACTTTATGCAACAGGCGACAAAGCAGCTCAAAATATCAACTTGGTAAACGGCGAACAGCGAGCGTGTTGTGCCACAGAAAAGCACCTGAACCTCACACACACACACACACACACACCAACACGCACGTCCATATGCGATGCACTAAAAAGTGGCTTCCACTTTCGAGGTTATGAAGTCACTTAAGCAAAGGGAAAACGTGCCTGCCCCATGGGCTTAGGTTAAAGGATAAGACAAATAAAAAAAAGAAGAGAAATGTAGAAACTAAGCAACAGAATAACTGTATAAAAGTTTAGTCAAAGGGAAAGTCTAAAAGACACACCTGACGGCCCACCTGCACGGCCTGCAATTGAGTTACTTATCTTACACTTTTCTAAGCCCAGCCCAGACACTCGGCTGAGTGCCCCGTTGTTTGGGTATGCCTGAAATTTATTGTACCCTACCACATTATATTATTGTGAGTGGCTGAAAAGCCAGAGGGAGTCATTTGAGTATATTTATGTATAAATCAAAAGAGTTGGGTGTGCATAAGAGAAAATAGAATTTATGTGAGATATATTTCAATTATTTGTTGTATTTGAATATGGAAAAGACTTTTTTATACGGTAAATACTGTCAACGAAAAAAAAGATAATCTTGTTTATTTTTATTTTTATAATTATTGATTTTTCAAATATATAATAAAAATGATTGGCTTGAATATTTTTTATTATTATTATATTTATTATTTATTCAAATATATATATACAAATGTTATTAAAAAAATATAAAAAATATGAAAATTCACAAATATATTTAATTTAAATATTACATAAATTACTTTTACAAAGAATTGTATTTTCGTATATTTTTATTTAATAAATTAGTAATTAATTTTGTTGTGCCTTGTAGTTTAATTCAGTAAATTAATTAATTTAAATATTATTTTTAAAATAATTTTCATATATTTTTTTTTGCATATCTATTTATTTATTTATTTATTTATTTATTTATTTAGTTATGTATTTATTTGAATACATTTTTATTACCGATGTATCTTCAATAAGTTGAATACTTAAATTTTTTATTATATTATATTATTTTTTAAATTTCCCTCTCATTTCCTTATATAAAATATAAAATAGTTTTTATTATACTTTGTTTACTTAGTTATGTATTTATTTAAATAATTTTACTTATATATTGGTTTTATATTAAATTTCTTCATTATTTATTAAATAAAGAAATTTGTATAAACTTTTTATACTTTAAAAAAATAAGGATATTTAATTAAATATTTGAAAATGTTGCTTATAATATATAATTGACAAATAACCTTTCTAATAAGTGCTCTAGAGATAAAATCTTGAGCATCAAATAGATATTTGCTTTTAATTCAAATTCCAATTCCAATTTCAATTTCAATTTCAATTTCAATTCGATTCAAAGTTCCCATCAATTTATATTTAAATTGTTTTATTAAAGCAAGAACTTCTTTGCACATATATTTTTTGTCACTTGATTTCTTGAAGAGCATGGCAAGTTCGTTGAGTCAAGAATGCCTCTTGATTTCGGCTATTTGAGTTCTTCTTTTGCTGCGTTTTAATTAAAAGTGAAGTGCGGCCATTAATTTGCAACTACAAATTACACTCAATAAAACATGGCTAGCACACTGATTTTTCCGGCACACACACAACACACACTCAAAACTCAGCTCAGCCCAGCACATGTCAGAGTGTGTGTGTGTGTGTGTGTGCCTGGCTGGCAATCAATTTGCACTTTGACTACAATTACTGATTTTCGACACTTCAAAGGATTTTATAAATTGCCATTTGGGCATTTCCCCTTCAAAAAAAAGCTTCAACCTAGCTCCATTCAAAACTACGCCCATTGCTGCTGCTGCTGTTACTCGTGCTGCTGCTGCTGCTCCGACTTTGGCAATTTGTTTTGGCCATTTACTTTGCCAGCTTTCACACATGTGTTTCAGTTCTTGTTGCCTTTGCATTTCTTTTGTAAGGCCCTGTCCTTCCTTTATTTGTTGTTGATTGCGCCTGCCGAGTACAACTTTAATTAAGTCAGTGTGCGAGTCCTCTGGCAAGCTAAAAGTGTGCTCGTACTGGGGGCGTGGCACATAAATTGGCTGCACATTTACCAGATTCTTTTTTTTTTCTCGGGTTGTATGTCAGGCTAATAGATCATAGTTCGTAGCTCACAGATTATCCAGGACTTGCTTCTAATAAATTTACTGAAATGAAAAATATTTGATCTATCTCTCTGTGTGTTGCGAAATACATGTATAAATGCAAGACGATGTCGCATAACCTGCAGCTTACTCCAAGTATAATTAACATTTGTTAAGTATGCCATCAGTGCTTTCATTTGGGCCATTATGCATTCAGTATCAATCAATTTTGCACTTTAAAGCAATAAAACAGAATACGTAAACAGCTTTCCGTATCACATCTAACTAAATTTGCCTTTTGAGCGTTACAGTTTGGGCTCGTGCATTTATATAATATTGGCACGCCCGCATATTTAATAAAAAACCAATAAACGTTAAAAGCCTTTGAGTGAGTGCGATGGCCATAAGCTACCTGCTGGCCGAGTGGGACGAGTGCTGGTGACCAACTGAACGCCCGATTAAATGCATTTAAATGTGTTTTCATCATAATTATGCATATGCAAACATGACTCGACCAATTCGCCCAAGCTGGGCTGCAGCCCCAGCGCTGCGCTGCTGGTGGTTTTCCGGGAGCTTAAGTGCTTTAATGGCTTATAATTATGTTGCAAGCAATTATTGTCAATGGCTGGCCGCTACGGTGAATGCCAGTGCAGCGACACAAATGCAACGAAAAAAAATTATATTTAATTAATAAGTAAAGAGCAAATGGATAAATCCACAGCACGTTTGATGTGTGTACGAGAGCGGAGAAAAACAAATTTGGCAACAGTAGCCAGCAGCAGCAGAAGCAGAAGCAGCAGTAGCAGCTGCTGCGCTGTTTTGCTTTTGAACATAAAATTCAATCGCTAAATTATGCAAATATGCCGCAACTGCGACAATCTGTGATGGCGACCCAATATGCACAACGTTACGTATACGCAACGCGGCCGTTACTGAGGCCGAGGCCGCGGCACAGTCCAGAGAGTGAGAGTGCGAAAGAGAGAGAGAGAGAGAGAGAGGGAGACACGCATGAGCATGTGTGAAGAGTCTGTGCTCGAGTGTGTGCAAAGAGGTCGATGTGACGCGACGTTGAGTTCATCGATGCTGATTTTACTGCAATTCCGTTGCCTAGTTTTTGGGGCAGCAAAAACAGAAAACAGAAACGGAGAAGCAGAAGAAGAAAAAAACATAGAACGTCGACAACTGTCAGAGACCAAACGTGGACCACAATGTCGACCTCTCTTTCTTCCTTTGTATGCCAGCGGCGACTGCGTCTTTGCCGCTTTTTGCGGTTTTTTTCAAACGTTTTTTTCTTTTTTTCAGTTTTTTTTTGCATGTGTGTGTGTGTGTGTGCCTTTGCCACCTTTGCGTGTCGCTTAGTTGCATGGCAATGGATCGGCAACCGGATCAGGTTTGCGGAATGGTTTGCAATTTTATTTCGTCGACGTGACAAACGCAATCAGCGTCAGTCGCATGTGTAAAAATGTGTTCGATTTTATGAGTGTGTGAATGTGTGACGAACTCTGTGTGTGCGCGTGTGTGTGTGTGTGTGTGTGTGTGTATTTGCGTGCTTTTTGATGGCATTCAAAAGCAGAAAGACAACTAGAAGCAGGAAACTGGAAAGGCAAAAGAAATATTTCTATGCCAATATCTATGCTAAAATGTAGAAAGCGAGATTTTCAAAAAAAGGTTTTTATTTGAGGCTAAAAAATAAAAAAATTACAAAGTAAAATATGTAATAAGATTTATAAAAAACTATATATAAAATAATATTGTTTATTATATATATATAGTTCGGAGCAGTTAAAGAAGCGAAAATAATTTTTTAAGGTTCTAATAAATATCTATAAATATTATAGAAAATTGGCTTAAAGTAGCTTACATTTTAATATTAATATAATATATAATATATAATATATAATATATAATATATAATATATAATATATAATATATAATATATAATATATAATATATAATATATAATATATAATATATAATATATAATATATTATATATTATATATTATATATTTATATTTATATTTACATTTTATAAGAGATAATATATTATTTCTTTATAATATATATATATTTTTTAATTTTATATTTTATGTGCGATAAATTATTTGTATATAGTGATATAATACTTTTATATTATTATATTTTTAGGTAAGCGAAATATTTTTTTTTTTTATAGTAATAATAATATTTTTAATTTTTATGAATTGATTCTTTGAAAATATAAAAATGTTACAACTAAGCTATTTTTTTTTTTTAAAATTGTATTACATAAAAAATAAACTGAAATAAATAATTAAATATTTTACTAAAATAAACTCCAATTAAATTTATGATTTATTGCATAGAAAAGAAGAAAAAAGCAGCACATTTAAAAGCGTTTTTAAATAATTAAAAAGAATTTTTTAGCTCTTTCAAAAAATCAATGTGATCTCTGCAATATTTCAATATAGATTTTCTATTTCTATTTCTATTCACTAAAAATAATAACCCAGATTAAGCATATATTTCTATGCAACGTGCAAAGTGCTTTCAGCACTTGGAATACTCAATATTTGAATGCAACATGGGTGTGTTTATGAGTGTGTGTGTGTATGAGTGTGTGAGGGTGTGTGTGTGTGTGTGTGGGTGTGTGTGTATGGAAGTGCATATGTTTAAGAATATGGCATTGAATTATCTGCTGTTTTGCATGAACTGTTTGCCAATTGGCATTGAGAACGTAAGTGCTGAATAGAAATTGAATTGTTAGCACAAAAATATTTATTAAATTGTTGACTGCAAATTATGTATGCAATTTAAATGAAATTATTCATGTGAAAAGATTTTTCAAATATTTATGCTGGCATGGCTGTGGCCGAATTTCAGAATTTCTGTTTGCAAAAATGTTGAGTTTAATTAAATCTATGCAATTGCTCGACTATAATTTTCATACTCGAAATTACATTCTGTGACAATTTCATGCGTCAATTTTCTTGTTGGGTCTAACGCCTTCTGAATCATTTTAATGTTTTTTTGTGTTTTGTTTTTTGTTTTGTTTTTATATTTCTATGTTTTTTGGCTTTCAGGATTTTTCATAAATGCTGCATGAACCGAACTTCCTGTTTCCGGTGGGCGTACTTTCCCTTCGTGACTGTGCTGTTGGTGAGAATAAACGGAAATAAAGCTATTTGGGTGGCCAAACTCAAAGTGGAACTTTGATGTTTTGCCAGTGGCAGAAACGGAAGAGGATGAACTTGAGCTTTGAGCGTTCGAGCCAAGAAATGTCAATTTCATTCCACGAACTACACAAAGAGCCAAATGTATATTTATATACATTTATTTACTAGCTTTATAGTGATTTTCAATGAAATAATATTTGAAATTTGAGAATTTCTGTATTTGCTAATTGGAATTTTCGGAATTTTTAATGTTAATTAATTGGATTTTTTCCATTCAAATGTCGAGGTATGCCAACTTTTTTCTATTGAAATTGAAACCAAAGAATTTATTGATCTAGCTTGTTAATATTTGTTTAACTAGAATAAATTCAATAGAAAGCAAATACAATCCAAACGAAAGGCACTTTGTCATGTGGCTTTCAATTGACATTCGATTAGCTTCTGCTCTTATATGCAGCATCTATTATTATGCAAATGTTGGCTCAAACATGTATGGATAGTGTAGTCGTGGGTTAACACCTGGTTGCCTGGCTGCCTGGCTGTCTGCCTGCCTGCACATGCTGCAGCTGTCTTTGCTGTTGTCGTTGTCGTTGTCGTTGTCGTTGTCGTTGTGCTTGCCATTGGTACTCAATGTATTTTCCGTATGGCAGATTCAATTATCCGCACTTCCATTAACTGTCACCTCAGCACTGCAATTTCTCACACAACTTAAATATTTATAAGGTTTATTAATGCGCATGTGGGTAGCGTCACAGCCCAAAAAAAAAAAAAGAAAACAATTATAATTATTTATTATGGCAAGAAGTGAGACGGTTTTTGAGACTGCAAGACCTCGCTCTCCCTGCGTGTGTGTGTGTGAGTATGAGAGTGTGTGTGGCATATGCACACTCATACACACACCAGTTGCAAACGAAAGCGAAACGAAACTGTCGCGGGAATAGCAATAAATCATTTATGCAGCAGCCTTGCACTTACACACACACTCTCTCTCTCTCCCTCTCACACTCTCCCTCTCTCTCTCTCTCCCTTATATATGCACGCACATGTGTACAAAATGGCATAAATCAACTTACACACCCATGCCCAATGCTGGCACACACAGACGCGCACACCAGTAGGGACGTGCCCGCAGTCATATGCAGAACTTGCGCGAGTTTCCCAAAGAAAATGCAGCAGAAAAATTGCAAACTTACGCGCTTCGCTTCGTCGCCTCGTCATCCACATCCACAGCCAGTGCTAGTGCTGTCTATCCTCTTTCTGCGCCCCTCGTGGCGCCACTTACCTTTCCTTTTGAGTGCATGTCAGTGCCTCGTGTGTCTCTTGATAAGCACACTCGAAGCTGCACCATCAGCAGCAGCAGCAGCAGCAGAGCTGCAACTGTGGCATAAGCAAAGGCGCTTGTTCGATTCGCCTGCGAGGACACTGTTCAAAAAAACCCTTTTCTTCTGCTCTCTTTTTTTTTTTTTTGGAGCGTTTTCGTCTTATTTCTTTTTTCGCGACATGCCAAGTACTTTATTGACAGTTGCTGAAGTGTGTAGAGCAGTGCATGTTTTTCCTGCTTGAATTTAATTTCTCGTTTGTGAAGCAAACTGTTAAGCGTAATTTAATGCAACTCGAAGTTGTAGTTGAATACAAAATATATATAATTATATTTAATTTGTATTATATACGATAAGATTTAATTAGTTTAACAATATGCAGACAATAAAAATATATAGTATAAAAAAATGTGAAATAGTTAAGGTTTGGGATTTACCAACCATTATATTAAATTTAAAACAGCAAATACTAATATATATTCATTTTTATTAAATTAAAACATGTAATAATTGTATATATATTCAAAATATTTAATATACATTTTTTAAGGTAGCTATTATATATATAAAAATATAAGATATATAAATGTATGTAAATTATTAAATTATTTATTTTATTTATTTTATTATTATTATTATTTTTTGTTTTTATTATGAATTTTTTTCCTTTATGTTAATATTTTACATAATTTATTTTACAGAATTTTATATAATTTTTGTACAGTTAAATTAATGTAGTATAATTAAATATATTAATAAGCTTATCATGTGTTAGGAAATGCATTGAAATTATTATATAAAGCAAATAATTTGCACAATGTGAAATTAGTTGTTTATCTAATATATTATAGCCAGCTAAATAAATATGACACTCATTAAAGATTTTCGAGATTCGTAAAAACATGAATGGAATTACATAAATTTATTTATGGCTTGATAGATCACAAATGGTTTTTGTTAATTAACTTGTTTACTAATATGGTTGGAAGTTTGTGTAACTAGAGTTTTAAGCCAGGCTTATTAAATTGAATAAAAGAAGTTAAAATAATAGGGAGCTGGTATAGAAAACTTGGCTTTATAAAAGCAAATATAGAATTTCCATCAACAGTCAACATTTGCCATCTGTATCACAGAGTCTAAAGAAAATTCAAATTGAAAAGATTTTTTGTATTTACTTGGAAAAATTCAAGAAACTACAATTGAAAATGTTGTCTTGCATTAAAACTCTAATATCGCTAACATTTCTGATGGCTTTTGTGCATGTAAGCAAATCGAAAGATATTCATAAAAATTTTCATATATATATTATATATTATTTTTATCCTTATAGAGTTTGACTGTGCCCATGGAAGTTGAGGATAAATGCCTGAGTGAAAATAATGCAACCAGAATGGATTTATATGCCAAGATTGAACAAGCGAAAAATGAAGGTCATTTCGAAAATATTGAAATGAAATATATGTGCTATATACACTGCGCTGCAGCCGAGATAAAGATTCTTGATGCCAACGAACAGCTGGATTTTGAACTGTTCCAGGAGCAGGAGCATTTGCTGGAGGAAAACCTGGCAGTGATGGAGGAGTGTCATCGAGCGATTAGCGTGGTCAAAGACAAGTGTGCTTATGCATTTCAAATATTGGTATGCTATATCAAAAATTTTCATAGTACGAATTATCTAAATATTATGCCGGAAAAACCAATAATTGGAGAGGGAGAGTTTCCACAGAAATAAAACTTTAATTTGCAATCGATTGTGTAAATAAATACATTTTTTTTTAGAGTTCATGTAGTTTTTGCGCATTCTAAAGATAATAAATTTAATTGTGAATATTTAATAAAAAAAATACTGTCAAATGCTATAAATTAATAAGCCGGCCGCATTTGGCTGATTTGCATAATTAAATGAAATTGGCCAGCGTACCACGGGGCGTATGAATCAAATTAATTGCATTGGCGTGCCGATTTAATTGATTTGCGATAACCACACACACACACACACACACATGTGGTAATCAGCACAGTTAGAAATAACATGGCAAATACATGCATATATAGCATATAGTTATATTTGTGTCATAAAATAATAATAGATGATTGCTGATAACAGCCGAAGGCCTTTTCACTTGGTCTGCTGCTGTTGCTGCTGCTGCTGCTACAGTTGTTGTTTGCCGTGTGTGTCAGGAAAAAACATTTTGCTTTTCACAATGCAATTCCGTTACAGTTTTACGCTGTTTTTCTTTATGCCAGCAGCGCATGCAACGGAAGTTGTCACGATGCATTGTTGCTGCTGTTGTTGTTATGTGAAAAGAAAAGGCGCACAGCTGCAGCAGCAGCAGCAGCAACACCCACACACTTGACTGGCTCCGGTTTTGCCTCTGGCTGCTATTGTTAGCCCGGCTTTCGATTGTCATTTCAACTTTACGCGCTTTGCATACATGCATGTGTGTGTGTGTGTGTGCGTGTTTACGTGTGTGGGGCGTGCCACATTAGCGGAAAAAAGAAAAATATGGTCATGTATTGTCAACACGCCCGCGCCCACGCGTCGTATGAGTAACGCGGCCGTGTCTGCCACGATTCTCGCGCCATGTCAACATGCAAAACAACAGCGAAGCGGAAGCACATTGTGAACGCTACACGATTTCTCTATGCAGCGCCTAGCCGCCCCCAAAAACATGATGAGGTGTGGTCGATGCTTGTTTCTTTGGTCGTCGCAGCTCGCTGCAGCTGCTTATGGGAATGGAGCAATTATTATTTCGTAAATCGACGGAAGTTGTATAAAAACATAACAGCAAAAACTTTACAGCCTGAAGCCATCAAAAAGTAACAAGATGATAATTGGAGCAGGCGAGCAACGAGCGGAATATTAAATATATTTATAAGAAAATCTTTATTTGCAGCAAGCGCAGAGCCAAAGATTGAGCATAGCCACCTTTAAATCTCTTCAGATCTAGTTATTTATACTCTCTATTATGCAAAATGTCATATTGAAAGCATATTCACAGAAATTTTCACCTCCATCGTGGATTCGCTTGCATTCTATGAAAACTTCGCGATCCTTCGGAGTCAGTTTTTCATGTTCGTTGACCAATTCTACATCCAAAAATCCATTAGAGTCGAGAATATTCATTTCCGTTGCCATGCAATGCAAGTAGCATTTGAATTTCATATCAATATCTCCCATAGCTATTTCCGAACTGTTTTGGCTTATAATTCCTTCATATTCATCTCTCTCAATGTCATTGTCAGCCAAACACTTTGTGACCATCACATCCATTTCATCCTCAGGATAGCTCTGTTAAAATTATAGTGAAAATGAATCAGAAACTATATATATAGATATGATGTAACTCAATATATATATAAATCAATTTCACCTGCACGTAGACGAGCAGAAGAGCAAGTAAAATTGCTGCAAGTGCATCCTTCGAGCGATCAAACATTTTATTTAATTTTTATTTTACTTTCGCACTGAAACTGAGCCGACTGTGGATATTGAGCTGGATGTTGAACTATATATAGTTGTTTATTTAATGTATTTTTAATGTGTTATATATTATTATTATTAAGTTTTCTTATCATGCTCGCAATCAACACGCTCTCTTACAATACTTTTTATATTTATATCAAATGTAAATTTATTTATTCACTTATATCTAGCGCATCTGAGCCTAATTTCTGTTGATTCATAGAATTATAAATTGCAGCGGCGTGTATAATTTAATTATTTAAAATATCCAGAACACATTCACAAATTATCAAATTACAAACCACAATTGTATATTTAAATAATCAGGAAAGTTGCAGTCAAACAATTCATGTAAGACTCCATAGATGAGTCGTGATGCATTAGCTTTTAAATATACATATTAGATTATTTGATTAATATTGGGATTTTTAAAGCTTAGCCAGTCGAAAAGGTTAACTTAATAAGTCTTATTTTGATATATGTATATGTATAAACTTTTACATATTACTTATAGTCTAGCCATAAATTAAAATTAAATGTAAACAGTTAAAGTTAAAAATAATGCGACTCACATTGAAAGAAAATATTCATTTAAATTATAATTTTATTTGCAAATATAAATATTAATAAAATAAATAATTATAAATATAAAATTGAAACAAAATTCAAAAAAATTTTATTTATATAATTTATAATATTCAAGAATTTTTATAAATAAAAAAAATATATATTTATATAACTTCTTGAATATATTAAACAAAATTAAAAATTTTTGTTTTTCATATATGTTACAATATTTAATTCTATAATAAATTGCATATGTATTTAAAGAAATTCTAGAATATTATAAAATATATTAATTAAGGATTTGCTATTTTTGTTTAAATTTTATGCATATTTCATTTACATCTCAGGCAGCAACAGCTCTTAGCTCTCATGGGCTTTTGTCGTCATGCCATTCAGGCCACATTGATCAGGGCTCAGCATAAAATTATTTCAATTTTTTAAAATATTCATTACTTTGCCTGCTATGTGAAATGTATGAAAACAGCGCAAAAAGATATTTTTATAGTATTTGTTCATTGATTGAAAATGATTGGAAAAGTCAGAAACAATTTCTAAATTCATTTTAATTAAAAAGTTTTTTTTTTATTATTTTATATCATGATTTTTGTTTTTTTTTTTTTTTTTCATATAAATCAAGTTTTGTTTTTGTAGTTCTATATTAAAATTGTTTTTCTTTTTCGATCAAGCAATTCATCATATTGAAGGCATATTCGCATGAATCCTCATCTCCGTCGTGCACTTGTTTGCACTCCTCGATGGCATCGCGTACATTTTCACTTATTTGCTCAAATGTTTTCACCGATTCCATATTAACATATCCATCGGAATCCAAGATGTCGAATTCCTTAGCCAAGCAGTGCAAAAAACATTTGTATTTCTGATCAATAGTTTCCCGTTCTATCTCAGGGCTGTATTGGTTCATGATTTCCTCAAACTCAGCTCTGTCGATGCTGTTATCAGCGTAGCATTGAGTGAAGATTGCATTAAACTCTTCATCTGTTTTTGAACTCTGCTTAAATGTGTAAATTATTAGTCAAAGAATGTTTAAGTAATTTTAAAATATTTTAACCTGTGCAAAAACTAGCAGTAATGCAATGATGGCTATAGGAAATGCGTACTTGGCGCATTCAAACATTTTATTTAATTTTGATTTTGTTTCTACAATGAACTCGAACTAACTGTAGTAATTTGAGCTTTCGAGCGAGTTATATAGCTAGTCCAAAATACTTTTCACATTGTATGAATATAATAAATAAAAAAAAAAAAAGAACTTTGCTTATCATGTTCGCATCAACATGCGCATTTAATTCATTCATATTATATTCGTATATTAATATATATGGAGTTTTTAGCATTTATCTAGAGAATTGTTTGTTGACTCATTGGATTGTTGAGCTTGCGTGTTTAATTAGGCGTTGGAGCTAGCCAGAAATCAATTTAAAATAATTACAGTTTTTATTATGATAATTGCGTAACTCGTATCCATTAAATAAACAAGATTTCGTTTGTTTTATTTGCTTATTAACTACTTTGTCAGCTGACTTCAGTGGTATTACGAATTTTTCATATATTTAGTGGATTTATTTATAATATATTATTTATAAGTTTTAAAATTTTTTTTATATGTATTACATTTTAAATATTTTGTTGAATTATTTTATATATGTTTTCATATTTTTTATTAAATATTGTTAATATATTTAGTAAATTTAAAAAATATGTTTTAATATTTTTAATATATTTTGTAGATTTATTTGATATATTTTTAAACATTTATTTTTATTTTATATAGTTTTAGTATACTATTTTGTAGATTTATTTTAAATGTTTTATTTTTAGTATTTTTTTATTTTTTAGTAGATTTATTTAAAATATGTTTTATTATTTTTTTTATATTTAATATTATTAATATATTTTGTAGATTTGTTTTGTATATGTTTTAATATATTTTTGCATGTAGTATTTTTAATATATTTAGTAGATTTATTTAAAATATGTTTTAATATATATTTTTTATATTTAAAATGTTCTTATATTATTTATATTTAGTATTTTTAATATACTTAGTAGTTTTAT
The DNA here is from genome assembly GCA_030914345.1 of Drosophila koepferae. Lineage (NCBI taxonomy): Eukaryota > Metazoa > Arthropoda > Insecta > Diptera > Drosophilidae > Drosophila > Drosophila koepferae. The sequence goes on from JAUESR010000211.1 coordinate 2,769,597, forward strand.
TTAAAATATGTTTTAATATTTTAATATTTGGAATTTTTTACATATTTTGTAGATATCTTTAAATTAAAACATATATAAAATAAATCTACTAAATATAATAAAAATGCTAAATATAAAAAATATTATATTATTTAATATTTTTTATATTTAGTATTTTTATTATATTTAGTAGATTTATTTTATATATGTTTTAATATATATTTTATATTTAGTATTTTTAATATATTTGATGTATTTTTTCCCTTTAATATTTGTTACCTTTTGGCTTGGCATCTTTTGGTCAAAAGCATCTGCAAAATAACAGCTAAGCAGCTGGCGCAACATTTTCTTCTAGACTCTGGACACTTTGCATGCCTAAGCATCATTTGTTGTTGTTGTTGTATTAAAGTTTTCGCATTCTACTTATATTACCAAAATGCAAACCTGACAAAAACACCAACAATAACAACAGCGTAGAGCACGCGCCAAAAACTCACGTAAATTTCATTTTATACGCAGTGAAATTCGCATAACATTTCCTGTCAACATATTTTGCCACACTTTGCTGCAAAAATGAAGCGACAATGCAGCAGCAGCAGTCAGGCCATTATGCCCAACACACTCACACACACACACACACAGTCTCGCATACACACATAGAGCGACAAATTGGTCTGACAGCATCGGATGGGGCATTTCTAACTATGCGACCTCAACGCCAGTAACCAACACCAGCAATGCACCCCTCGCTCTGGCAACCCTACAGCCATCTGCAGCCCTTTCCCTTGCAATGCGAAACGCGCTACAACAAATGAAAATTCCAAGAATATTCGCATTCGCAGTGAGTTTTGGCTTTTGCGGCTGCCAGTCGCTGTTTACTTGGCTTCCCCGGTTATTTACGGCCTGCAAATTTTTTGTTTTTGTTTTTTTTTTTTTTTTTTTTTGCTTTCCTATTTGGTTTCTATATAGCAGTTTTCGTTTTTATTTTATTTTTATTTTTGTTTTGCTTTCTGTTTTCTGTTCATTGTTTGGCTTGTTGCCAAAAGGGAAATATGTGTTGTGAAAATTGCACATTTTTATAGCCATCGCTAGGTGCTAAACTATGGGTATCTCTTCACGCCTCTCACTGCCATTTGCCACACCCACTCCGAGTCCCATTGCCACTTTACCACTCCACCTACGACCTTTTTAATTGCGCTAACATTTTTTTTCCTTCTCTCGTTTATCAATTTTTGATTTGTAATGGAAAAAAAATAACCGAATTTTCGTGCAAAGCATTTTGCCATAATTTGATTATAGCTCCTCGTTTTGGCCATTCCAGTGGCTAATTAGGCCTGTGAAGCTGACACGTGCATAGCTCGTTTGGCTCGCTGCATAATTTATTTTCCATAGCCAGCAATGCCGAAAAATTGGCGAATATTTTGTAGCAGTGTCAATAAAATGGTAAAGTGAGTTACTGCGAATCTGAAATGCGCTCTACAATTATTGAATATTTATATATGAGATATTAACATATCTAAAATGAAACTTGAAAACGAAAATTTCCCAATTAAGTAATATATATATTTAATAATATATGAAGTAAATATATATAAAGAATTTATTTGTAGAATTAAATAAATGGTATATATAATTATATTTACAGTACATTTTTATAATTTCAAAATTAATTTTTTCAAAATTAAATTAAACATAAAAAAATGTAAATTTAAAAATAATACAACATTAAATAATAACTAAATTAAAATAAATACAAAATAAATTTTTAGAAATATTTTTTTTGTACAATTAAATAAATCGTATGTATAGCATTTTTTTTATCTATGCTACATTTTTAGCATTTTTACAAAATTATCCCATAAAAAAAATAAATAAATAAAAAAAAAAAAAATGGTATATAAAAAAATAAATTTAAATTTAATTTATAAATTTTACAATGTTCACTTCCTTTTATGAACATAAAAACTATTATATTTATACAAATAAAAAAATATAAATTTATTTAATCATATATATAATATATTTGTCCAATTAAATAAATGGTATATATAAAATTATATTTATACAATATTTTTTAAATAAAAAAAAAATCACTTTCATAAAAAAAAAAAAATAAAAATAAAAAGAAATAAATGGTATCTATAACATTTTAAATACTCTTAATTTTTAGAAAATGTACCTATTTTATATACAAACAATGAAATTCGATACATCTTCTATGCCATAAAATTTGATTGAATTTTGAGTGTCTTAAACTTGTGGCTTAATACAAGAAAATTCTATTTGCAATGCTTGAAATAGCTATGAATAATTTTTTGCACATGAAGTGCAAATAAAATGTGAAATGAATAAATGCAATGTGAAATATTTTCACACAGCAGTAAAACTTGAATTGTGAAAATGTGAACTTGTGATGGAAAAGCGCAAATTGAATTAAGAAATTAAACTAGAGCTGAGAATGCAATGAATGCCAAAACAACAAATCAAATGTAAAGTCAAATAGTTCGATTTATTACGACAGTGGCTGCCAGTTGTAAATTGATACAGTTAAGTAAAACTGAAACATATGTTGCCAAAGCACAAGAACAATTTATATAAAACCCCATTGAAAGTTCATCCACATACCTGGTACAATACACACCCACACACACACACACACACACACACACACACACACACGAGCAGATGCATATTTGCTCCATTGCTTTGCAAAGCTTGAACTCATATTTCATAGATTATAATATCAATGGGGTGAGTGGGAAAGTTTTGCAGTCAGTTTCTTGAAGGTTAAGCAACACAAACAATGTGGCCTCCTGACATCTCTTGCCATTTATTAAACATGTCAGGGATGAGATGCTGGGCGCCGGTAGCTGTGCTGCTTTTCAAGCAGCTTGTCGCTTCGATGCCACCTATGCGCTTTTCTCTGCAGCACTAAAAAGGAGAGAAAAAATAGAGAGAGAGAGAGACAGACTTGCAATGCAGAGAATAAAAGTAATGTGTAAAACTTTGGATGCTTTGCGTAATAAAAATAAATAGCACGCGACTCGGGCATGCATGGCACGTATTTTGCATGCACTTTGATGCCACACCCCGACACAGCCGCACAACAAAACGCCCACAAAATATGCATACATTGTTGGCACGTGCACGTATACAAAGGAATTTCCAAAGACATTTCGGGACATGTATAAGGGCGGCGCACAAACAGAGAGAGATATAGTATGAGAGATAGAGTGAGATGGCGAGGAAGACTCTACTGAGCTATTGCAGCAATGGTTGCTGCAATGCAGTCAGAGAATAGAACTGAGACTAATTAATTGCCAAAATGCCGATTGCCGAACAGAGTCCAGACACTGCGATTTGTGAACACCGAAGCATTGTTCTCTCTCTTCTCGAGTCACTTAGCAGCTTGCATGGACCAATTAGTGTTGTAGTGTTGGGCGCATCATCAGCTGCCAAGTACGCTAGAATCCTTAATAGGCAAAGCAACATTTTGTTGTTCATCAAACAAAAAGGAGCAACAAAAACAATTGGCTAGTATGAAGTTCAGGCTGAGAGAAAAGTCGTTCGCTTTGAGTCCGATGTAATTGCAAAATTTTTAATTAAATGCCAAGTGCTGGTCGCTTCTTGAAGTGTTCATAACTGCGGCAGTGCTTTAAGTTGTGGGCGAGCCTGCTGTGGGCCATGAGCTGACAGCTAGCTGACCAGCTGACCAGCTGACCAGCCAGCTAGCTGGGTCTGAGGCCGGTAGCGGGTGCAAGACCCAAGCTAAGAGTCATGTCCGGTGCGGACTTTGGTCATTTTTAACTTTCTGTGCGATTTGTACGCCTGGCTGCATTTTGTGACAATTTTTCGTTTAGTTTTAAAACTCCTAATAAGGGTATCTTGGGGCATGCGAGTAGATTCATTTAATAGTTACCAAATGTATATGCAAATAAATAAATAATTGTTTATTTAGTTTAAAATAAAGTTTAATTTTAAAAATATTTCAAATTAATAAAAAAAAATTCGAAACAAAGTTAATTTTTTTGCTTACACTTTAAAATACATAAATTTTTTATTTTTATTAATAAAACTATTATTTTTATTATTATTATTTTTTTTTTTAATGTGCGCAAAGTTTTGACAAGCTTTAGCAGTGCAAGAGCATGCCCGTTGCTCTCTTCTTTAGTTAACTTTTTCTATGCGCTCTATTATATTTCAGCTTGCAACTATAAGGCTTAAATTTTCAGCTAAGCGCTTTGTGAGTGAAGAGTTTTAGTTTTGTTTGCTTTGAATACCCTATAATAGAAATGCACTTGGGGCATGTGCAAATTGTGTCAGGTTGATATCATAATGATATAGTTTTCATTGCTCGTAAAGCTGCTGCAGAAGAGCTTTGCATGTGATTGGGATATAATGAGATAATTTGTTGCAGTGATTTTATTTTTTAATACAGAAGAATACCCTACAGCTCTAAAATTATATAACAAGTAGCAATAAATGTTATTATGTATTACAAAATATAAATTATTATTTCCTATATTTGTAAAATTTTGTTTGATAAAGCTTAAGAGAGTAGCTTTACTACAAACTTTATACAAATACTCTAATATACAATTTTTTGCCTCAACAATTTATGTTGCTTAAGAATATTTTTATTTATTATATATTTATTTTTTTTTTTATATATTTATTTATTTATGTCTCTTACTGCACTGTTTTGATTTGCTCATTATCATAGCTTGCAAAAAACAGTCGACCGTTTTTTAATGTCTGCAAATAAATGCCTTTTACTTATACACTGAGAAAAAACTCGGAGAGCAATCGATTGTGAGTTCGTCGTTCTCGTTACTCCCTGATCGTTTGGTTGAGCTAAATAAAGGCTTTTGGGTATGTATTGGTGTGTGAGCGAGGATTTTGTTTGCTAAGCTCATCAATTGTGTTCGTGAATTGAGTGTTTACATGTGAAGATCGCTTGCATAGACTTCTTAAGTCATTTGCTCACTCACTAAGACTCATTGTGAGAACGTCTATCGCATCGCTCTCTAAACGATGTTCGCTCAGTGGACGGCACACGAATGAAACGAAAAGAACCAAAGTCTCTTGCTGAGAATGAGAGAGCGAATGAATCGGTTGAGCTCGCAGAGCTTAAATATAATAAAATGTTCAACTGTTATGTGCAAGCTATGCTCATTATACAACAATTTCAATTAAAATACTACAAAGCTCAGCGAATGAATATTTTTTGAAATAAATAATAGAATATCGCATCTATCTCTATTATGTCAAGTCAACAGGATAACTGTTAGTCTTGCATTTTGAATTGAGTTGCAGTGCCAATGCTTTGTTTTTGGTTGGCGCCTGGGCCGTTAACTAAAAATAAACCGAGTGTTAAACGTGGCTTACACGTTGGTCATTTTTATTGCCAGCGTGCGCCGTCAGCCGTGAATAATCGCATTAGTTGCGAAATTAAAAATTACAAAATAGAATAGATAAATCCACCCACGCCTGGGCTGGGCGCCGCTAAGCCTTTTGTTGCCAAGCGGAACAACTACTATTAACTAGGCAAGCCCGTTTTTGGGCACACGACTTGGCATAATTTATATTAGAAAAAGTCTGTCCGTGCTGAGGTGTCCAGTAGTTGGCTATTTGTAAAGATTTACTGCTAATTGAATTACTCCGAAAGGGATGCTATACGGTGCTCAAATTTGCTAAGCTCCTTTGCAAGCCTAATGTCCTGGAAGCCAACTAGCTGAAGGGTCACCAAAAAGGTGTAGAAGCTGCCCCCATTCACATTTCAAATTGCCCTGATTTCATATGCGCCCCCAATCAAAGTTTTTCTCACGGCTACTTAAACAGCCCAAGCGACCGACCCTACAGCGTGAAGCTCGTTTCATGAATGGTGCTCAGGTTAAAGAGAGCTTAGTTGTAATTTAGTTGAGCGCTTGAATGATTTATTGATCAGCTGATGGGTTTATAGTTTTCTATCAAATTATTTCTATTCATATTTGAGCTTAAGCCTCTGTTCTGCTTGGCCTCATTGTTTGTTTCTATTAAATTATAACTGATTTGCGAAAGTGCATGCTCAACTGTATTAGATGCGAATGTGCTGGATGTTATTTTCTTGCCATTCTGCTTCGCACAAATAATTGCATCCTTCAACACTTTGTTCGCTTTATTTGCATTGCCTACTTTCAGGCTTGGGGATTAAATGCGCTCCAATTCGCCGGCATGCTGACTGCCTGCCTGCCTACATTATTGAATTTCTTCAAGTCATATCTTTTATGCATCTCTCACTTTGACCGGCAAATGCAACAGACAGCTGCAATGGACACCAGCTTCTGGTTGCTCCCTTGCTCAACCCAACTCTCATCTCCCATCTCCAATTCGAGCACATTTTTATTCTCTTCGAGCGCTGGCCGGCAGCTGCCTGACTTGATAGAAAGACGGGGCAAGCAGTGAGTGAGAGCATCGTGTAAATTTAAATCAAATCTTCAGGCATGGGGCGAGTATTGAAATGAAATCAATTTCTTTTGTGCGGCATTTGAAAGGTTTCAAATGATTTTCAATTGTTGCTTGCTGCATGTCTGCCTGTTGCCCGTTGCCTGGTGGCCAAGCATTGACAATCTGCTTTAGCGCCTTATATATCGCCTTGGCCCCCTACACATATGAAAGTCATAATCCGATTTCGGTGTTAAATGATTTTTCCACGTATTGTGCGATTCAAGTGATTGTGTTGTTCAGCTCTTCGACTAAGTGTGAGAGTGTGTTTGTGTGTGTGTGTCGAGCTTAGCAGCTTCAACTTTAACCCCGGACACAGGAGGTTCAATAGACATTGTTGCAAGCTGTTGTTCATGCATGTGTGAGTGAGTGTGTCCCTTAAATTCCTGTACTTAACCCTTTTGACTGCACTTGCAGGCGAGACGACTCATTACTTGAGTGCTTAAATGGGCGTCTGTTGTTGCCGCTGCTGTTGCTGCTGCTGTTGCTGTTGCTGTTGCTGCTGCTGTTGCTGCTGTTGCTGCTGCCTTTTGTGGCAATTTTGAGTGTGCACTAGAGTTTTTAACTAAAACAACAGCAGGCCAAAGTCATCGCCATTCTCATCATCATCATCATCATCATCATCATCATCATCTGGCTTCTCAGCTGTATCGCAGCAGGTGCAGCTCTAGCTGCCTCGTTTTGTTTGTTGTAAAGTGCGCGCCAAGCGTCATTGATGCTGACGTTGATGTCGTCCTCTCGTCGGCATCTCCTTCATTCCTATAGTAGTCGTCAAGCTGCCACTTGTCACATGGCAACAGTTTAGTTTTCTAACCACTTGCAGCCAGTCGACGACACACACACACACACACACACACACACACAACTCAACGCACACACACTTGAGTGCGAGTGCGCCTCAAGTTGCACTTTTACATACAGCAACGGAAATCAACGCTGTGCAAAAAGTGCCCCCGCAGTCGCCGGCAAATGAATAGAGAACTGCTGCAAGGAAGCGAGGGCAACTGAAGATCGGGTAGACGATGCGACGTTTATGTAGTTAAGTCGTTGACGCCACACAAGACACAAGGTAGCACAGACTATAAAGGGTCTGATAAGTGCAAAGTAATTATTTAATAAAAATGTAAAAAAAAAAAGATTTAAACAACGTTGTTTAATTATAAAATTGTTTAATGACAGTCTTTCATATTTTAATGAAAAATTAATTACACAAATTATAATAAATAAATATTTCTTAATATTAAAATAAAAGGTCATTGCTCATTTAATTAAATAAAAACAAAATTACTACATTTTATAAAATACAAAAATTTGTAAATATTAAAATCAAAAGATTTTTTCATTTAATTATTTATAAATATAATTACTTCATTTTATTAAACACAAATATTTCTAAGTATTCAAATCAAAATATTTGCTCATTTAATTAGCTTAAAATATATTTACTAAAATTTGTTAAATAAAAAGGTTTCTAAATTTGAAACTCAAAAGATCTACTCATTTAATTATATATAAATAAATTTACTAAATATAAAAAAAAAATAATAAAAATACTTATAAATATTCAAAACAAAAGATTTGCACATTTAATTAATTAAAAATATATTAACTAATTTAAAAAAAATAAATCATAACAAATTATTATGCAAAAAATTAAATATTCAAAATAATGAACCCTATTCTGAGCATTTAATATCAAAACATTTTCTGATTAAGGTACAAAAATATTAAGTTATTTAATGTTAAATTAATAAAAAGAAATTTTCATGTTTTAGAAAAAAATCTAATAAGCAAATACATTTAAAAAAAATTAGATAAAATAAAAAATTTAATTAATCACTCTTTGATTTAATGTAAAATATATTTCTTAATATTTTAAAATTAAATTTATAAATCCAATTTTATAAAAAAAATATGGTTTAATGTATTTAATATAAATTATTAAATTTAAAATTTCATTGAATTCAGTAAATTTTTAATTATTAAATAATTATTTATTATATTTTTAATTAATTATTAATTTTAATTATATATAAATGATCTACACAAATAATAAATATATGTATTTATACATTAAAATATAACAATAAATTTGGATATTAAAATGGAAATATTCTTTTATTTAGTTTAATAGAAATATATATTAAATTATATATGTACAGATATATATTATATAACATACCATTTTTTTTTTAAATTAAATTTAAATTTAAATTTAAAATATCACGCATTTACCCAAATTCCATTCAAACATTATATATTTAAATTTTCCCTTTCCCTTACTGATTTTCACGCAGCTCAAAGTGAGTTGTAATCCTGTAAGCTGACATCTACAGGGTATGTTTCGTCGCACATTGCTAAGCAAGTTGTCAAGCTGTCATTGTTGTTGGTGCAGTTGCTCATGCTGTTGTTGCCGTTGTTGATATTGTTGTTCTGGTTGTTTAAGTACATTGCTTAGCTTGTTTTATTTTCTCCCTCTCTCGCTCTCTCTCTCTCTCTTTTTCTTAGCATGTGCATGTCAAAAGGTCATTGGTTGGGTAAACGGCCCGACAGTTGATTTAGCACATTGACTGAGGCCAGACTTTTCTTCATTTGCAAAACTTAGTCAATTTTAAAGCAGCCAAGCCACAAGCTCTTCAAAATTTGGCACACTTTTCGTGTGCGCCCCAAGGCAGCTTCAATTAGTTTGCTCAGCCTGCTCCATGACTTTGTCCAGCTTGCACTTATTTCAGCTGCTGCTGCTGCATCCGTCTCCTCCCACCTAGTCTGCTAGCCACTTAGTTGTTCAGTAGATTTCCCGCTTCCCGCTTGCATTTGTATGCATTCCAAATATTTGTGTTGTCCTTGTTGTTGCCTCTTTGTTGTTGTTGTTGTTGTTGTTCTGGCAACAGCTGCGTTCCAAAAATTGTGTAAGTAATTTAGTAAAATATTATAAAAATATAAGAAAATAAGCAACAAATTGCAAAACATTTTTGGTCACTTTGTTCTATTTGTAGATATTAAGATGCTTGTTGTTCTTGCTGCTTCTGCTGCTACTGCTATTACAGTTGTTGTTGTTGTTGTTGTTTTTGGTTTGGTTGCTTTTGTTATTTGTGGTCTGTTGGTTTTGTTTGCTGCCGAATAACATTTTCAAGCATATCGGTTAGGTCTTAGCTTCTGGGCATTAGCTGAGCACTTTAAGTTGCCTTCGAAAATACAAATAAGATATATTCAAGTTTTCAAGATATTACATAAAACGAAATCAATATTTGAACGAGAGATATGCAGAATATTTTAGTGAGCAAATGCTTAAGATTGTATTTTGTATAAAATTTTTATTTATTAATGCATTTGCTAAAATGTAAAATATATTTAGTGAGTTTAGAGCAAATTGCAGTTTCTGTGTGAGCTTAAAGAGTTTATATTTATTATTCACTGCAATAGAGGAAGTTGATGAAACGTATATATGATATATGTATGTGACAAAGTCAACATTTAGACTATTTTCATTTACTTTTTTTTTTTCGTATAGCTATTATACTTCGTGCTGGGCAATTTATATTTAAATTTATATTTATTTGTATATAAAATTTATATAATACGTTTACATATATTGTATATTAATTAATTATTTAGCTGATAATATGTATGCGCACTATATATATATAAAATAAATATAATAAAATAATAATATAAATACTTAATAAAATAATATCCATATTTTTTCGCCAAACAACTTCCAAAATTAGAGCTAAATTCAAAACAAATATGTATATATACATTTAGTAAATCTATTTTAATAATATTAAAATGTAAATTTGAAACGTATTTGGCATTGGCAAATACAGGCATTGGTTGAGAATTTGCTTAGTTTTTTAATAAAATATAATATTGTTAAATAATTTAAATATGAACTCTGTTGCATATCTGCCACAAGTAAAATTCGAACTGTATCTTTGGGCAAAGGGTTTGGCTCAACTTCGTGTGTGGCGTGCCACAATATTTGTGTACATGTGTGCATTGTTGCATAAGTTGTAAAAATAACCTGCTGGCTGCCTCTGCCACTGCCACATGGCAAATATTTAGTTTCGATGCGCTGCCTTTGGGCTAAACTCATTTAAATGCAAATTTGTAGCCAAGAAGCTTGAAGCTGGCACGCAGTCTCTTCCTATGTGTGTGTGGCTGCAGTGGAAAATGACTTGAAGTAAGTGCATAAAATTTAATAACTACAGCCAAGTATTTAGCTCGAAAACGATCGCATATCGTGCCGCCCGGGGGGCAGTTAAGGCGACACGTATGCACTTTGTAAAATTATGCATAAATACTTGATGAGAAATTGGCGAATGTTGACCCCAAACTTCAATTGCTACGAAGCTGGCCAGCGAACAAGTGGCAAAGTGAGCCTTGCCTTTGGCATCAAGTGTGAAAAGAATTTTAAATGTGTGCAATTACTCAAGAGTTGGAGCAAACACACACACACACAGAGAGACTGCGGCGTGGACACACACCTTTTTGCCGGGCACAGATTTATGTGGCTTGGTTTTTGTATGCATGCGTGTGCGGGCTAAACTTTTGGCCATCCAAGAGTTGACAGAGCTGCTGGCCAGAAGCTAACCCAGCCCAGCAGCAGCTTTTCTAGCTAATGTCCTCAATCCGTTGTTGTTGTTGTTGTCTGCTGTTGCATGACAAATGCTTTTGTTTACCCCAACATAATTCTTCTGTGATTGATGCGCTTCCCTCCTGTGCCTCACTCTGTCATGGATTCGTTTTCAGATTTTTTCTTTTTTCTTACTTTTTGTTTTGTGCATAGCCAGGACGCAAGAACTATATATTTTTGTCGCATCGCTGTATGACATTAGTAATAATTCCAGTCCAGTCCAGACTAGTCGGTCAGCTCTGTCGCTGCTGTCAACACTGCAGCCCATGCAGCCGTCTTATCTTAGGCTTCAGAGTCTTGCCTCTGAAGTATTTATGCTAAGGTAGGCCGCTCTCTTACAGTCATAAAGTAGCTCGGTCAGCGGCACACACAAGTGTTTGGCATTATATTTTATGCGTTATGGCTGCTGTGGATCTCAAGTGCTGCATTTTGAATTGGAAAACAAGTTTGTGGTAGCAAATTAACACACCTGCAAGGTGATTGGCAGAGCTAATGTAAGCTCAAGTGTTATGTTTAAATATCTAAATTAATATAAATTCATGGCATATGAGTGTAAACTTGAAATTCTATTACAATATAATTTGTAAATATCTAAAATGAATATTTATGCTAAAAACTATTCAAATAAGCTAGAAAATTTATTTAATTTTTAATTTAATAAAATTTTTAAATATTTAAATTATTGTAAATACAAAAAATAATCGAAAAAGTTTAAAAATCCATTTCAATATAATTTATTAATTAAATATATTTACAACAAAATATTTGAATAAGCTAGAAAATGTATTTAAATTTAATTTTTATTAAATATTTAAATAAATGTACATACAAAAAATACTCGAATAAGATTGAAAACCTTTTTCAATATAATTTTTGAATATCTAAATTAATATAAATACAGCAAAATATTTGAATAAGTTACAAAATGTGTTTAAATTTAATTATTTAATATGTAAATAAATATAAATAACACAAAATTCTCAATTATGTTAGAAATCTATTTAAATTAAATTTAAATTAATATAAATACTAAAATATATTTGAAAAAGTTTGAAAATTTATTTAAATAATAAAAATTTTTTAATATCTAAATTTATATAAATACAAATTTGATTAAGCTAGAAAATATATTGAAATATAATTTTTTAAATATCTAAATTAATATAACTACTAAAAATGTTCGAATAAACAAGAAAATTGATTTACATAAAATTTTTTTTAAATATTTAAATTAATATAAATATAAAATAATATTAGAATCTTTTTGTATATCATTGCTAAATATCTAAATTAATATAAATACTAACAAATATTCGAATATTCAAGATAATTTATTTAAATATTATTTATTATATAAAATTTCATATAATTATTATTAAATTAAATAGCTAGAAAATTGATTGATTTCTACATTTTTGCAAAAAGTTGCAGCTCTAAACCGAATCTTTATAGACTTGAGTTAAGCATCACTACTTGCAAATATCAGTTGACTTCAATTTGATTATTTTCGCTCTGTTCGTGAGATTAATCGGAATAATATCTGATTTAATCAGTCTCGCTCATAGCAAGAGTCTTCGCTTCTTTTTGTTTTCTGTTGAGCACCTTGAGTTGAACTTCGTGTGCAGCTCTTTGAACATCATTTAGAGAGAGTTACGATTGACGTTCGCGCAATTAGACTTGGTGAATGAGCAAATGACTGAAGAAGTCTATGGAATCGATCTTCAATTTTATGTGAACATACTCAATTCACAATTGCAATTCATATGTTGAGCGATCACAGCCTTCGCTCAAATACCAATACATACACAAAAGAGTTTATGCTTCATCAAACTCAACCAAACGATGCGATCGCTACAAAACTCGTTGAAGACCCGATGCAATCAATGGGCTCTATGAGTCTTTTCTCAGAATATCTACGTCATTTATTATTATATATTTAAACTTAAATAGATACTTATAAATGTCTCAATAATAATATTGATTATTGATTGAGTATCTACGTCATTTATTATTATATATTTTATATATTTTATTTATTTACATTTCTGATTTATACTTAAATACCAAAGATAATCTTCTCTTGTAAAGCCCACATCAAATTGAATCAAATTTAATTTAATTTTTTGTTATAAAAGTTAAATTCTCTTAAATGCCATGCTGCTGCATTTAGACATAATTCAATAGTGGCTTACGATATCTTTTGCCTTCACAAATTGCGTGCAGGGAAAAAGAATTAATAATTGCAGTCAAAACTGTCAAAGACGCCGCACGAAGCAAAACTTTTATCAATGCAAAATGTGTGTAAGTTAATTTGCAAAAGTTTTCAATTTCTCTTTTGCTCCAATCTTCTTTTTCTTGATGTGCAGGGTATTAAAAGGCAGCATAAGTTTTCGACAGTTGCTGTCAATATTAAAAGTTTGCTTTCCATAGGCATAGAAAGCGCTTCAAAGTCGACATTTTGTAGTCAATATTTTGTAAGAGTTGTATAATTTCAACGTTACACGGCAATTACAAAGCACACGCCACAAACTTAAGACTAAAGTGCAAATCAAACGAAAGGGCTGAACTTAAAAGTTGACGTCGCGTAAATTGACAGCACATTTCCGGCGCAATCCGAATGCCCTGGGTGGGGGGATTGGGGGGATGGGGCTAAGCTGTTAAAACAACTGACAACCACAGAAGTAGTGCGACTTTTACTGCGCTGTTGTTTCCGCTGCCTCTGTCGCTGCCGCTGCCGCTGCCACTCGCTGACTGCAACTTTGCGCTTCCGGCGACAGCCGCCAGTCGACGACAGTTGTTGAAAAGTCAGCAGCGGCGTATTTCTTTGGCTCCACCTTCTGTTTCAGTTCCAGCTGCAGCTGCAGCTTCAATTCCATTTCTCGTTTTAGATGCTGTTGCTTTTGTTATTTGTCGGGTGCTTAACTGTTGTTGATGTGCATTTGGCACTTGTTGTAATTGCTGTGCTTGCTCCCCTTGTGCCATGGCTAAGCTCTGGCTGCTATAAAAAGTATAGCACAGTTTTCAGCGCCAACTGCAATGAGCTGTTAAAGTCTGTTTAACCAACTCGTTGCGAAATTTATTACGAAATTCCATTAACTTCGCCTGGACATTGCTCACAACCGCAAAACTATGCAAATAAGCTGAGAATTTATTATGTAATGCGCGCAATGCGCTGCACTTAGACGCCACGAACAGGCAGGCAGGCGGGACGTCACGATATACCATGACTCTATGAGATCAGCCTGGTCAGCGAGAAAGGTTGTGGGGATGGTGCTGCTTTGTTTTTCTTCTTTTGGGCTGGATGAGGCGAGTGGTGGTGGTCCATGTTGATGCGACCGCACGTCAGCACGCCGTACTCGAATCGCCCCGGCTGCTGGCCTAGTTCTTGGCGTTCTTTGCGGCCAGCTGAAAGCTTTTTGGTGTTGGTTAAGGTGCACAATGCACCAAAAGTGTGTGCAGATGGATGTCTGCAAAAAGGAGAAGCTGTTAAAAGGGGTCTGCCCAAAGCGGTTGCCAGGTAATTGGGGCTAGCAACTCAAATTGTTGTTTAATTTCCAGTTAAAATATTAGTCTTTCAATTTAAAAGCGTTAAGGCGCAGCGCTGTAATATTCAAACTTAAATGTGGCCAAAATGAAGGCAATGTTGAGCCAAGCTTTGCATTTCTAAATAGGTCTTTCATTTCACTTGGCCAGATTATATGGATTAGCTTTAGCTTTCAACGATACCAACATGAATAATAATAATAAAATGAACCCGACGTTTTTCATATAGACAAAGATAAGCTTAAGCTTACCAAGTACTTAAACGATTTTCAACTACTGTGCATTTGTTTTGCAAAGAGAATGTCTGCATTGCCCCGCAGAGCATTGCACCTTAATTATCTATAATATATAACTATTCTCTTTACAAATAAGCATAGCTCGCAGACAGCAGCTGACTCTTCTTCGATAAGCGTCGTTTACTCTCACTACAAAAAAAAAAAAAAAACTCAGAGAGCGTCCGATTGCTTCGTTATTTTAACGAGTTCGTTTGCAATCGTGAGAGCAAACATTTGTTTTTGTTTTGTTTCGCTCTCGTTGCTCCTCGACCGTTTGGTTGAGTTGCTGAATGAATTTTGTGTATGTATTGGTGAGCGCTAAGCACAGTTGCGTTTGTTGAGTGTGTGCATGTGAATCTGAATGCATAGACTTCTTGAGTCTTTTGCTACCTATTCAGTCTCATTGTGCGAACGACAATCGTATGTCTGTCTCTCTCTCTCCCCCAACTATGTTCGTCGAAAAACGAGCGTCACACGAATAATTCAACTCAAGGCGCTCAACACAAAACAAAAAGAAGAAGAAGAAAAAAGAGAGCGATTGAGAATGAGCTAGCTCTTAACACAAAGAATATTGTTATGGTCAGGTCTGAAGAATATAGTAAATTCAGATGCAGTTAAAGCCTAATTCATGCAATTCGGATATAATTTTCAGGATTTATTATACAATATATTCTCTAAATAATATTACAGCTAAATAAATTAACAACTCAATTTATTTTTCTTTCCGTCGAATCTTCTCATTTATATTTTTACTGAATTTTTTTACCACGTTTTTTGTATAAAAAATATATATATTTTTAAATTATATTAATATTTCATTTCATTTTAATTTTTACTGAATTTAACATCTTTTCATATAAAAAATAATGTTTTTAATTATTTTT
This sequence comes from Drosophila koepferae, assembly GCA_030914345.1. NCBI lineage: Eukaryota > Metazoa > Arthropoda > Insecta > Diptera > Drosophilidae > Drosophila > Drosophila koepferae. The sequence goes on from JAUESR010000211.1 coordinate 2,785,397, forward strand.
GAAATGCCCAACGATTTGCCATTTGAATTGTTCCCACAAAAAGGCCTGGCAGCGACCATTGACACTGCTTGACACCGGCATATGTGGCCACTTTTAGGGCTGTGTTAGCTCCGGCAAAAACGAGGCGAGTCACTCTAAATGAATGTGAGCTGTGTGACAGACTGGCAAACAGACTGCGCCTCCCCACCGATGTGCAGCTGCACTCGCTGACTGACTGACTGACTGACAGTGAGAGAGGCCAATGACAATGGACATAGGTGACCCGGCAATGCAACCGACGCATCGAGTCAACAACTAAACGCAGACTAACTGAACAACAACAACAAAAAGTAGAAGTGGAAGTGGAAGTGGAAGGAGTTCTCCTAGCTATGCTCGGTCAGCATTGTTGGCAGCTCGCTCGACCCAATTCGAGCGACATCAGGCTCAGTCCCTTTGCTGAAGGGCGCCAGTGACTGTCGACGCTGCCCGCTGCACTTGTCGCATAATCCACACAATTTTTTCAACACTGCTGCTGTTGCTGTTGCTGTTGATGTTGCAGTGGCCTGATATCAACACGGATCAAAGCGGCCATCTTTCTTGCACCAACACAATGGCCGCTTCCTGTTGTTGTCGTCGACTGTTGTTGCTGTATTCTACAACAATGCGACATCAAGCAGCGAACGCGTAAAGCTTATCATCAACGCATGGCCAGCTGAGCAGCAGCAGCAGCAACAACAGCAGCAACAACAGCAGCAACAATCAACAACAGCATTTCGTGCTGTTGACACTTTGGATTCGAGAATTTATGCAACTTAAAAGCGGTCAAGTTACGAATTTATGCATGGCACCATGCACAAGCACATTCAGACAGTCGCACACACACACACACACACACATGCACACACACATGCACACACACACATGCACACACATGCACGCACAGCTGGTGGGCGCAGACATATAAATATATGTTTGCCTGCAGACTTTTTTTTGTTGTCCATGTTGTTGTTGCTGATGCATAAATTGAGCAGCGCCAGCTACAACTCCTGCTCCCGCCCCGTCTCCTGCTCATAGCTTTGACTCCAGCTCTGGCAACGCAATCGGTGCTGCAATTGCTTGCCTGACACTTGCTGCTTACAGACGTTTAACTCGCCCCTTGATGCTCTGGCTCTGACGGTTTTAATTTTTATTTTTATTTAAATTTTTTAAAATATATAATCGCCGGATTTTGCCCTTTTTTCTCCCTTTTCTCCCTTTGATTTTATGTATGTATATACATTTTTGTTGTTGTTTTTTTTTTTTTTTTGTTCCATAAAAGTTGTCTGCTTTTGAAGCTATTTGTTTTTGTTGGTGCGCATAAATTGGCAAGTTAACGAATAAGAAGAAAAAATCCGCTCATGAAGCCATACATTTAACAATGGACAGCCATCGTTGGGGATTTGTATATAAAAACGTTCCAATTTAACTGAAAACAAAATAAAATACTTTAAGTCTTTTCTGAAATGCTTTCAATACGTGAGAAGCATAAGAGATTTTACATAAATTTCGTAAAACAATTGAAGAAAGCTATTTTTAATTACAATAAACGGGATTTAAGCAATGTATTTGTATTTTTTTGTAATTATATTACTTAGTTATATAATTTAATATCAAATTTAATTTATACTTGAATTTATTTATTTATTTATTACCAATTTTAATTTGATTAATTTTGATATATTTCTCATGATTATTATTATTATTATATATGTATGTTTTTTGTTTTCCTTTTCTGTTGAGTGCCTTTACTTGAACTATTCGTGTGACGCTCGTTTTACGAAGAACATCGTTTAGGGAGAGAGAGAGAGAGAGAGAGACATAGAGATCCGATTGTTGTTCGCACAATGAGACTGAGTAGATAGCAAATGACTCAAGAAGTCTATGCATTCACATTCACACGCACGAACGTAACTGTGCTTAGCGCTCACCAACACATACACAAAAAAAAAAAAAAAATGTTTTACTTCATTCAGCAACTCAACCAAACGGTCGGGGAGCAACGAAAACGGAACGAAACAAAAACAAATGCTTGCTCTCACGATCGCAAACGAATTCGTTAAAGCAACGATGCAATCGGTTCCTCTCTGATTTTTTTTTTTTTGTCAGTGTGTGGGTACAATACAATTATTTGCAGACATGGAGAAGCGCTCAACAGTTTCTCATTAAATATCACGCTATAGTTGCAATTAATAAATATTACTTGAACCATAAAGCTTTTTGATTACCGAAAAATACTATATAGAACAATCTTTATATTCTCTTATTCTCATTTGTATCATGGCAACCATAATGATTTGAGCTCTTCTATATGCAAATTTAAAGTTCAGCTGACTGACGCTCTTAAGCATTGACACTGCTCAGGTAATGCAAATGCCGAAAGCAAGAAAAAGATATATTTTTATATATACTATAAGAGCGTCTGGCTTTGGCGTTGGCAAACAAATAAAATTAATGCCAAATGAGTGAACAATATTGTTGAAATTTTTGGCAGCGCAAGCATAAGCAGCAGCAGAAGTATTTTAGCTTGGCATTTGTTTGCCTCAGACAAAGGCCAAGTGGAATCGAAAGAGCTGCAGCTGCTTGCTTAAGCATAACAAACAGTGAGAACGGTAGAGTATGAGAGAGAGAGAGAGAGAGAGAGAGAGGGAGAGGTAGATAGAGAGACAGGCGCTGCATTTTGGTGTGTGGTGTTTCGTCTGCACACCTGGTGGAGCTTATTTTAATTTGATACCTTCATTTATTCCTGTGCGCGCACAACTTAAACAAAAGCAACTGAAATGCAACGTGAACGAGCTGCGAGCTGTGAGTAGTGTGAGCTGTGCGTTGCAAGTTGTCAGCCGCGAGTGGCAAGCTGCAAGTTGGGCATCAGCATCAACATCAGCATCAGCATCGGCATCTGCATCTTCATCCTTATCTCGATTTGCAGGTAACTCTTCGTGCGACTCCTGGCCAACTAGTTAGAAACTTCACTCTTAAGTTGCTTAAAAAGTTGTCACAGCGCTTAAGAGCTAAGCAGCTCAGTGCCCAATTGTGAGGCAACTGCTGCAGCCGACGCTATCAAACGGAGTAGGACGAGGCCAGCTGCAGTTGAGTGCAAATGAGTCGCTGTCCGGACGGATCCCTCCGTCCTCCCATCAAGTTGCTACGGCACCGAAAATCTCTTCTGGCACTGACTTGCAGCTGCTTTTTATTGCCGTTGTCTTCGACTTTGCTTTTGTCTGATGTCTTGGGCCCGCTTTGCCTGGCATTTATTTATTTTTATGCTGTGCGCTGCTTTTTTTTTATTTATTTATTTATTTTTTTATCTCAAGTTGTGCTTCCCTTTTTGCTTATGCGTAATTGTTGATAACTTGCTAAAGTTTTTATGCCCAACACCGTTAAAGGGTAACTGGGATGCATTTAATACGCAAAGTTTTACGTAACATGCACTCGCCTCAGACAGCCGAGATGGCTTGTCATTTGATGTCAACTGAAACAAAGTTCTATCAGCACTCAGAACTCAAACACTGAAGTATAAGCATAAGCTGCATTATGGCATAAGGCATTAGCTATAGAATATTATTTTTATAATTTTAAGAAAATTATGAAAATTTTAATTCAATTTTGTTATGCACAAAAAATAAGTTGAAGCAATGCAAATTTATCGTAAAAGATTTCTTCAGAGTTTTAGTTTATACTTTACATTATTTAATATATATAAATGTGTTTTAATTATATTATTTTATTTTAATATTATTCAAATGAGTACAGTTTTTTTTGAATTCGTAAATATTTTGGTTTTTTTTTTTATTAATTTGTAAATGTAAAAAAATATATAAAATATTATTGAATCAAAAAAAATTTAACAATTTTAATTAACAAATAAATTAATGCTGAAATATTAATGAAATCGTATGAACTTTAAATATGAATGATTATATTTATTTTAATAAATATTTAATAATAAAAATATCTATGTGAACATTTAAATAGTTTACAAATATTTACCAAGTATTTAAATGCACTTAAAAAAGAACTAAAAACATAAAAAAAAATATATATATAAAAGTCGATTTTTGATTTCACAACACAAACAAGTTTAACTGTTTATTTATTTATTATTATGCAAAAATTTATTTTATATCAGTAATTTTTTAATTATTATATTTATAGAATCCAAACAGGTTTTTTTTTAAATTTTTTTTTATTAATTTATTTTAATTCAAATTTGCAAAAATTTTATTTATATTTTATATAAATCTTTTAGCAGTTAAATATTAATAATAATAATAATGATTTTTTAAAAATTATTTACTTAACTATATTATTTAATAATAATCAATTAAAAATAAATGAATAAAATAAATAAATTAAATTAAATTAAAAAAATTTTTTTTTGGATTTCCCTAGAGCGTACAATTGTCAGCTAGCTGCGCGACTCTCAACTAGAGCCGCTCTTTTGCTGAATGCAACTTTAACTGCTTTGGCAGCCATTGTTTTCGGCTGCTGGCTCGAGTGCTCAAAACTTTTGTAATTTTATTAAGGCACATGGCTCACAAAATTCGACAACAAGTTGACAAAGCCCTGTCAAAGATAAGCGAATGTTGCCATTAGCCCTCACAAAAATGCTTACTTGAAACAGCTGGACGATGTCCTCTGCTCCATCTCTCTATCGCATCGAGTTGCCCTGCATCTTTGGCTCCATTTATGACCATTGCTCAGCAATGGCCCAAATGCAATCAATGGCGCACAAATTTGTGGTCCTGTCTGGGCAAAAAAGGCAGCTGAGCTAGGCAGCTGGGCAACTAGGCAGATACAGTAGGCTAGCTTTCAGACTGGCAGCTGGGCAATACCTTTTCTAGGTAGCACAGACATCTGGCCATCTGGCCATGTGGGTGGCTTGGAATTCCTTGTTGGGCAGTTTGCTGTTGTTGATTGTGCGCCTCGTTTTGGTTAGCTTTTGAGTTTGATTTTACTTTTACTTGGGCGTCTGTAGCTGCTGCTGCTGCTGTTCTCTGTTGTAGTCGGTGAGCTGGCAAAGTGCTCCTTTGGTGCAATTTCATCACAATTTGGGTCAATTACACGCACTTGTCCAATTGAATATGCATGTGTGTGTGTGGGTGGAAGGCCATATATGTCTCTCTCTCTCTCTCTCTCTCTCTCTCTCTCTCTTTCGCTCTCCCTCTCTTTTTCCATTGCTCTGGCAGTGGCGCAGCTTAGCGTGCAAATGAAACCACGCATGGCACGAGCAACTCCTGACTTTCTTCTCCATAGGCTTTAACTAAGCCACTGCGTCTTTGTTGTGTGCTCTTTGCCAGGGGGTTAAGTGTGAGTGTGTGTGTGTGTGTACACACATGTTTTTTTTTTTTTTTTTTTTTTTTTTTTTATATTCGTTTATTAACAAAAACTATATAATCCTAGATAGTTTAGATGAGGCGACTAAGGATAGCGACTAAAGATAGAGCAAGATGCTTGCGGTACGGCCGTAAAGCATTGCTTCGCAAGCGCTTTGCACTATCTTAGGCTGGGACGCCTCGACTTCTTATCCGCTCAACTCGGCGGAGCTCCGTCATAATTGTGGCCGCGAAGGTGCTTGTAAGATTCCAAGCTGCCTCCGATTCCAGCATGGCATTGACTATATTGTCCGCCCTAATAGAGCGGCCCACAGCCTCTTCCAGACAACGCCTCTCCTCTTGGAAGCGTCCGCACTCAAATAAGACGTGTTTGGCATCTTCCACCAGTCCTCGTCCACACCAGGAGCATTCGTCCGTGTCCTCGTGGCCAAAGCGCTTCAAGTAGCTCCGGAAGCATCCATGTCCCGAGAGAATCTGCGTAAGATAGAAATTAACCTCACCGTGCTTGCGGTTTATCCATGGTGCAAGCTCAGGGATGAGCGTGTGCGTCCAGCGCCCTTTTGTTGAGGTATTCCATCGTCTTTGCCATCGTGCAATGCTGTCCGCCCTGATAACGTCGCGCTGTATAGGCTCCTGCGTGTTCCGCTCCACGGCTTCGGCGACCAATTCCTCCAGTGGCACCATGCCGGCAATAACAAGTGCCGCGTCATCGGAGACTGTCCTAAAGGCGCAGCTGACTCTGATTGCGCTCAGTCTGTAAGTGGCACGAATGCCTCGGCTATAGCTCGGCGTTGCCATCGCACTTGACCATATTGGTGCAGCATAAAGGATGACGGACCTAATGACGCTCGTTAGGAGGAGGCGTCGTTGTTGCTTTGGTCCCCGCGTGTTGAGCATAATTCTTGAGAGAGCTCTACAAGAATCAGCTGCTTTTTTATGCACATATTCTAAGTGCTCGCGGAAAGTTAATCTCGTGTCTATCATGACGCCAAGATACTTTATCGCCCTCTTAGATGCGATGGTAACGCTGCCGATCTTTATATTGGCAGTTTCCACTCTCTTGCGACTGCTGACTAGGACGACTTCCGTTTTGTGCGCCGCTAGCTCTAGTCCAGCTCCAGGCAACCAGCTTCGTATGCGATTGATACTTGCGCTGCACATATCCTCAGTATCTTTAAGCTCCTTTCCTATGGTGACGACTGCTACATCATCGGCAAAGCCAATGGTGTGCGCGCCTGCTGGTAGTTCCAAGCGCAGTACGCCGTCGTACATCATATTCCATAGGAGAGGCCCCAGCACTGAACCTTGGGGGACTCCAGCAGACACTATATGAGTTTGGGGACCCTCACTCGTATTGTATGTTAGTGTTCTTCCTCTGAAGTAGCTCCTCACTATCTCTTTTAGATATTTAGGGATATTATATTGTGACATCGCATCCAGTATCATATCCCAACTAGCTGTGTTGAAGGCATTCTTCACATCTAGAGTCGCAATGATGCAGTAGCGCTTCGTCCCGTGCTTCCATCTGGTGCCTTGGATGGCGGAAGCTGCCAGGCCGACAACTTTGTCAAGCGCATCTGCTGTTGAACGGGCCTTCCGGAAACCAAATTGGTTAGGTGAAAGGCCTCCGGCGCTATCAATGGCCCTCTCCAGCCTAGAGCAAATCAGTTTCTCAAACACCTTACCCATGGTGTCTAAGAGACAGATTGGTCTATACGAAGATGGCTCATCCGGTGGTTTGCCAGCCTTCGGTAGCAATACCAAGTTCTGAATTTTCCATATTGCGGGGAACGTCTCATGAATTATACATTCGTTGTATAATTCCGCGAACGCGCTTGGGTGCAAGGCGAGGGCTAGCTTTAGCGCACGATTTGGGATCCCGTCTGGCCCTGGGGCTGAGTTCAGTCTAAGACCTCTCAGAGCTACTAATATCTCCTCGTCCGTAACTAAGTCAATCTGAGTGCTCGTTGAGCCCTGCTCGGCAGACATGGTCTCAGGGGCATGAATGGAGCTTAGTCTTTCTGGAAAGAGTGTTTCCACAATCGATTTAAGCTCCAAACGATCCATAGGCTGCACCTGCCTACCTGCGTTTAGTCTTTTAACCACTATCTTATATGCCCTGCCCCAAGGGTCATATTCGGCTGAGTCGCACAATTCTAAGAAGCACTCTCTTTTGCTTGCCCGAATGGCCTTCTTCAACTGTCTTCTAGCCGCCTGGTATGCTATTTGCATTTCTACATATGTGGTCCTACCACGGGCGCGTTGGTAGCTTCTTCTCGCCTGGATGCATTTGCGTCGAATGTCACCTATTTGTGCATTCCACCAATACATAGGCGTTTGTTGTCGCATGAACCGCTTGCGGCGTAGCATGCTACTACTGCAGGCACTCTGAATTTGGGCTACCATTTGGCATGCTCTGGCCTCAGCATTGCCAGATGTGCCCAGCGACTGAATGGCCACTGAAAAGGCCAAGGGATTGAAAGTATCCAGCTGATACGATTCTCTCCACAAGTTTGGCGCCCTGGCAAGTGGCTCCCCTATTGTGAACAGAAGTGCCGTATGATCGCTGCCCGTATAACTATCGCAATGACTCCATGATGCTTCCCGAAAAAGGGATGAAGTGACAAAAGTAATGTCAATTACTGATCCGTATCCAGCCCTACTGAAGGTGTACTCTTGGCCAGTATTGAGCAGTGCAACATCTAATGTCGCGAAGATCTCCAGAAGGATACGGCCTCTAGTATTAGTTGTGTGGCTACCCCATTCTAACGCCCATGAATTGAAGTCGCCTGCTATAATGGCCTTCCGACCCCTAGCATCCACGGCAAGCTCGTCGAGCGTCGCTGAGAAATCGCTGAGCTGCATGCTGGGGGCCAGGTAGCAACTGTATAGCCATAAGTTACCGTATCGGCCGCGTACGAATCCATTGAATGGCTTAACATCTGAAAGCACATTCGTTGAACCGCCACATACCCATAGCGCTGCTTTGCCAGTACTGTCTGTTGCCCACGTTCTGGGACAGCTGGTCTTACAGTGATGAGGTTCACTGAGAAAGGCTACATCTATGAATTTTTCCCTTACAGTCTGCTCTAGTATATCTTGCGCAGCTATACAATGATTTAAGTTAAGTTGAAGAAACCTTAACATTTCATTTTACGCGCAGCTTCACGGTAGGATGGGCACTTGAAGCTGCCTGCTGAATGATCCGTCTGCTTTTCGCCTTTACGGACGCAGAGGCTACATTTGGGTGGCTTGGTGCATGCTTTTGCACTATGACCCATCTCGCCACACCTGAAACAGGCACCCTTCAGATCACAGTCGCTAGCGCAGTTAGCGGCTATATGACCGTAGTCGAGGCACTTGAAGCAGCGTTTAGGCTGGTCCACGGCTCGGATACGGCATACAACCCATCCTATCCTAATTTTGGACAACTCGAGCAGAGTTTTGGCTTTCCCAACTGGGAGAGCAACTGTAGCTCTTTGCTGTCCCCCGTAAGCTGACCGAAGCGATTTAATGACCGTAATGGGAAGTGAGCTATCTTTCAACTTAATGAGCCGGCTCACCCTAATTACCTCTATTATCTCCTCTTTGCTCGCTAGTTCATCAAGATCACGAATCTCAATGTGTGCCGTTTCGTGTGTACACACATGTGTAGGCAAGCGAGTGCTTTAATGTTTCTTATGGCTCTTGATTTCACTGTATTTTCGATTTTTTTTTTTTTTTTTTTTTTTTGCACTGCGTCAGCTCGAAATTAGCATAGAAGCATAGCTTACTTTTGTGCGTTCAATCAACTTAATGAGCCGGCTCATTGAGCAATCGCCATTCGATTATGATAGAGTGTGGTTATTAAAGATGTGGCCACGTGATATCGATACTTACTTGATGCGAAATCAATGGAAAGGTTAATATATGCAATATCAATTCTTGTATGTTTATGAAATGTTTCTTTTTTTATATATATATTTTGTATTACATAAAGGAAATTAAGTGGAATATAGAATACAGTAAATAAATATTTAGGCAACTTACAGATTTTTAAATATTTTTATTTTTATTATTATTATCTATTATTTATTTTTATTAGCTATACAAATTGTTTTGTTATACATAAAAGAAATTAAATAAAATATATAATGCAATAAATAAATATTTAGACAAATTACAGATTTTTAAACATTTGTGTTTTCAGTTTTTATTATTATTATTTTTTTTATACACAGCTGTACAAATTGTTTTGCTTAACGCTATATTAATATAAAATGATGTTTTATATAAGATTTTTAAAATGTAAATTTGAATTATTTATCTAGTATCTATTTTTGAAGTTTCGCTATAGTAAAAATTTCCAAACTTATAAATATTTATCAATTATTTAATATAAATTGTAAAAATGTGAATTTGAATAATATATCTTATCTTGTATTGAAGCTTCCCCATAATAACAGTCTTCAAGCTCATCAGTATTAATAAATTATTTTATATAAATTCTAAAAATAAACACTAGAAAATTTGAACTCTATAAAGTTCAGTAGTTCTATGCCTATACCTCATTTCAATATACTACCGACTACAAGAGCTGAATTCCTTATACAGTCCTTATATAGTCCTTATACATGCCGTTACTCTCTTTACTTCTCCTCCCAATCTTAGTCGTTCTTTTACTAAAGAAGAATACAAATATACGAAGTTTTTCTTCAGCAAGTGCATTAAATGCACTGTACGAAATAAAGTGAAATGAAAGCATAAAAAAAGGAGCAGAGACAAAAGCGCAAGAGCCACAAGGCGAGTGCGAATAATTACTGGCCATATAAAACTGAAATGGTATCTGACCGAAAAAACAATAACAAATGTCCTGTATGCCGCGACTGCGGTGAATGTTGACAGGGCAGCTGTCCTGTACTGTTCCTGTTCCTGCTGCTGCTCCTGCTGCTGCTCCTCCTGCTGGTGCCCCTGCTGCTGCTGCTGCTGCTGCTGCTCCTCCTGCTGCTGCTGCTCCTGCTGTTACCCTACTGGTGGTGCAGCGTGCTGTGAAGCCCCAATGATCGATGTCGTATTGTCAGTTTCATAAAAATTCAAACAGCCAGCGAGCGAGGCTGCTCCACAGCGCGTAAAATGCTTTTGTCAAAAGGCTTAAACTGCCAGCCCCCAGTCCCCAGTCCAATGCCCAATGCCCACCACGAGCCTCATTCTCATCAGGCTGGCAGCCATCTAGCCAACCAGGCGAGCCACTCCTTTGCTTTATTGTTGTCCAATGACGACAAAAACAACAACAACAACAACAATCACATTGGTTACACCAAAAAATAAATAAAAGGAAATACAAAAATGAAAATAAAATCGTGGCCAGCAAAAGGCAAAAGACGGGCATGCTGTAAAATGCAATAAATTAAACAATATCTGCGCCAAATTGCTGCTGCATTCGGGCTGTTGGGCAGGGATAGATGTAGCATGGCGCAGGGGTGGGCGGGAGGTTTGAATGCAGAGGGAATAGGGAGATTTTTACTGATGCTTTTGGCGTTTAACAATTTTTATGCGGCTTCAGAATTTTTTGTGCCAATTTTTTAAAATAATTTTTTTCAGCTTTTGTTTTATTTTATTTTTATTTTTATTTTTTTTTGGTTGTGATTCCCTTGCAGGTTTGGCCATTTTATTTATGAGCGCGTGTGGTTTTAATTTTCGACAAGCTACCGACCCACCCACCTCTGCGCGGCAGCAAATGCGATCCATAAACTTTAGTTTAGTGCCTGTGTTTGTTGTGCTGGACTTGAAATTCTAACACGTTCGAGTGTAGTTGACAATGCCAACTGTCGAGACATGGGAATGAATGAATGCGTATGCAGTCACTGCGCTGCCGATCAGACAAGCAACATTGCAGCATTGCAACATTGCAACATTGCGGCACGAACAGGAAATATGGGCAACAGCAGCAGCAGCAGCTAGACTGCTTGTACTACACTGCATTCAAGCCAATTTAATTCAATCACAGACAAAGCTGGACACTGACAGGCGAAGCCTGCGCATGCACCTAAATTCCAAGTCCCCATATCCAGGCCAATGACAGCTTGGTTCAAGACATGTGATATTCTGTGGCTTATATGGTCTAACACCACGCCATGTGATATTTGTAGAAGAACTTACAAGGCTTTGATAAAATTTAACAAACATTCCTGGCCATATTAAATTGTAGTTAATATTGGGATAGTTTAGCACGAAAAGTTATTTCTTAAGTATGATATTAAGAGAATCTTTTTTATATAACTCAAAAGATTTAGTCATTTGCAGCTTTATGTACTTCCCCATGATTGCAGAGTATAGCTGCTAACTCAACTTTATAAAAAAAACTGTAAGCTTGTTAAAAAAATACTAAATAAAAACATAAATTATATATTCAAAATATGTTTTTTTTATTAAACTATATTTTTAATATTTTTGTTAACAAAATTTTTAAAAAAAATATAATTTGTTAATTATGTTTCTTAAAATATATTTTTAATATTATTATATATATTATTAATTTTTTTTTTATAAATAAAATGAATGATAATGTATAACAAATTTAAATACCTTGAACATATAATTTATGTTTATTATTATTATTATTATTATTTTTTTTTATTTTTTTTTTAACAAATAATGTATTCAAAATATCGAAATATATAAAAATATATAAATATATTTATAATAATTTTTATATTTTATTTATTTATTTTATTTTTTGTTTTTAATAAATGCTCGTTTAAAATATATGTTAAAAATATCCCAATACATATAAAAAATAAACATAAATTATATATTATATATATTTATATAATATATAATAAATGTTTTTATTTTTGTAATGCATGTTTTAAAATATATTAAAAATATTGCTATAAATTATCAATTAATATTTAACTTCAGTAAATTCGCTGTTAAATTACATAGCCAAAGAAAAATTTGTGGAAAAAAATATTCACGTGAGTTTTATACTCCAAATATTTTAGTGCTAAAAAAAAAATTTAATATTTTTTGAAGAAAAAAATGAATAAAATAAAATCATTAATTACATTTTTTAAATATGAATAATTTAAATATCTACAAATTATGTATACATTTTTAACATTTAGAAAATAATTATTTTAAATAATTGTTAACATATATTAACATTTTTTAAATTAAACAAAATAATTTATTAAATATTGATATGAATACAAAATTATAAATTTATTGATATATTTCAATTAATATTTTACCTACGCAAATTCGCAGTTAGAATACAAAACTGCCTTTTGTCATTTGGTAATTTAGCCAAAGCTTGCAAAGGTTTATGCATATCAATGTTTCATCATACTAATTGCACGGCATTTTTGTTATTCTCCATTTAGTTTTGAAACCAACAATATATTTCACGAATTTGCAAGTGCCAGTGTATTTATGGGTCTCGCTTCTATTTCGTAGTCACGGTAAAAATTTCCACATTTAAATTCGGATTTCGGTTCACGCTGATTACAAATACGAGCAATTGCATGGGACAGGAGCTGCAGGTTGAGGGGCAGTGCCTGGCAACACATACATACATAGCTATAAATTCAGGCAAATATGCAAATCAGTTGCCGCATGGCTCATAAAATATTTGCGCTTTAACTGATTGCGCATACGCCGCATGGTGCGAGTGCCCAGTGCCGAGTGCCGAGTGCGAAACCTGACCGGGAGACATTTTTGGCAATTGATGGCCAGCAGGGGGTGTGATGGGCTGACCGGGTGGGGAGGGGCGGCCAGTTAATTGCTCGAGTGCAACACACTTTGGCCAGGCTTTTTGCTACTAAATTGCAATTGCTGCTGCTGGCGACAACAACAACAACAATGACTGTAACAACAATCACATTCAACAGTGGCCACTAACATGCGGCATCGGACGGGACGGGCATTCAGACAAAACCACGCCCCGAATTCATCTGCCCCATCTACGCCCGCATGTCTGGCTGGTCCACTTTCTGGGCATTTATTGGAGCTGTCAGCTTGCATTGTTCGCAAAGGTTTCATAATGCTGTCAATGCAATTAATTGCATAATATTGGACACTTATACGCATGAACATAAACAGTTACACACACACACACACATGCACATAGCTCTTAAATTTGCCACACAAACAAAATCACAGAATTGTTGCCTTTAAATTCTGTCAGCTTCGTTTCGCCGGGAATGACAGGCATTGTTGTAGTTGTTGCTATTGTTGTTGTTGTTGTCGTTGTCCTTGTCGTTGTCGGTTTATCGTATTATATAAATTTTATTAATATGAATTTAATGTAAATAGCATGACAAGGCGCTTGCCAGCGTGAAGTGCAGCGTATGGTGCGGGCGCCATAAAAATACCTTGAGTGCTGTTTGATTTCATTTTGTATTTTTCTCCCTTTTATTTTATTTATTTTTTTATTTCAGCCGCAATGTCAACTAAGTGGTCTTTTATCTTAAATAACTGTCATTAAAATATATGTATATATAAATATTTTCGGGGTTACATAGAAACTGTGTGCTTGCTTATAGGAATGTGAGCGGAACCCTTATAATACACTTCATAATGATTTAAAGACACATATTTAAATATATATTTTTTACATGCTGCTTTAAGATCGAATGCTATTGAAATAAGAAAAAGAAATAGGAAAATAATGGGCAATATTGATTATAATAATGATAATGAAAAAATATAATAATATTAAATCAAATACAATTATAAAAGAAAGACAATTTTTGTTATAATTTTAAACATTTATTTAAATATATTTATTTAACTTGAAATATGTTTTATAATTTTAAATATTAACTTAAATATATTTATTTTACTTGAAATATGTTCTAGTATTTTAAATATTAAGTTAAACTTATTTATTTTACCTGAAAGATATTATTTTATTAAAAAATTATCAAAAACTAATTTTGTTTGTTAAAATTTGTAAAAATTAATTTGCTTGAAATATATTTTATAATTTTAAATTTATTTATTTTACTTGAAGCGTATTATTTGCAAAAAAAAAAAAAAATTATCAGAAGTTCATTTCTTTTCAATAATAATTATATATATTTGAAGATTTTATAATTTTAAATGTTAATTTAAATATATTTATTTTATTTGAAATATATTTTACAATTTTAAATATTAATTAAAATTCATTTATTTTACTTGAAATATATTTTATTATTTTATAATCTTAAATGGTTATTAAAATGCATTTATTTTACTAGAAATATATTTATTCACTACAAAATTACCAGGAGCTATTTTTTTTTTTTTTAATATTTACTTGCTTTATATGTGTTTTATAATTCTAAATATTTACATGCATTTAAATAATATATTTAATAATTATTTTACTTGAACAAAATTATCAAAAATAATTTTCAAATAAATTTATATTTGCTACTGTATTTTTGTTTGCATATGTTTATCTATTATTAAAAAAAAAAAAGATTTATTTTTGGCTAATTTATTAAATAAGCTCATTAGCTGTTGAAATTGTTTTTTTTTTTTTTTTATTATTGTATGCCTAAATAATTAAATAAGTTGTGGAGATATTATTTTTGAAAAAAATATGAAATAAATAATATTTCAAAGTATTTATTAAAAGGCATATCTATTTAATAAAATTCACATTATTAAAGCTACAATATTTTTTCTATTTGTATTTATTTTTAATATAAGACATTTTGCTTATCATTTAGCTCACATTAATGCCACACACATATTGTTTTTTAATTACGAAATTGTTTTAAAAATATTTCAGTTTAAGCACATTCTTAAAAATGCATTCATAACTTTGCTGCTCGTCAGTTGAGCATTTGATGTACTTTTAATATGCTGACAACTTCATCGACTGTCGCTAGAGATTTAATTGTGTCTCTCTGTCTTATGTGTGTGTGTGCGTGTGTTTGAGTCTGTTTGTTTGCATGTCAGTTATAATCCTTAGTTTAATCCTTTCGCCATGCTTTGACACGCTTACAATTCACTTGAATGTCAGCAGCTAATCCGCCATCACAATGGGGTCGTCGTGGTCTGTGGACTGAGCTCATATTTCGCCTCACTCACACAGTCTATCTCTCTCTCTCTCTCTCTCTCTCTCTCTCTCTCTCTCTCTCTCTCTCTCTCTCTCTCTCTTGCTGCTTGCCGCACAGCGACTTCATTGCGACACTTGACAGCGCAACTGGCGACACTTGTGACCCGCCTTGGCTCAAGTTTTCGTTTCGCTTTGCCTTTCGTTGACTTTTTTATTTTTTTTTTTTTATTTTGTCATTTTAATGCCCGCAAACAATTTAATTAAGCGGTTCGCTTTCTTTTTTTTTTTTTTTTTGGTTTTTGGCTTTTTATTTTTTATGCTTTCTTTTTGCGTTGGCTCATTTTGTATGCGCCCACATCACACACACCCACACACACACACACACACACACTGCGACTTTTGGGCATTGCCTTCGCGCTTATGCTCAGTTTCTGCGGCTGTCGCGCGGCCTTCGCATTGTTTGTGTAATTTTCACTTTGTCAAACATGTTGACATTTCGTTAATATCCTGTTGTATGCACCCCGCGCATAATCCCGCTTCCCCCCACACACACACACTCACATTCGCTCATTTTTATTTCGCTACACGTTTGTTTATTTGATTTTATTTCGTTTTAAGTTTATGCGTCAGTCTCATTGTTGTTGGCTTCATAAAGACATTTAAAGTTTATGGTCGTTTTTCGGTATTTTTAACTTTTTTCGGCTGCCATAAAAAAGACATGCACACACACACACACACACACACATACACATACAGGGCAAGGCGATGCTTGCGTGCCTGGCATGTATTTGGCTTACTTTGTGATTTGTATAAATACAGGAAACGGAAATGACAGTCACGACACGGAAATGGCACGCCATTTAATTTCCATGCAGCGCGACTGTGACTGTGACTCCTTCACGCTAGCTCCCTCTGGCCCTCACTCTCTCTGCCCCTCTCCCTGTCTCTCATCGCCATTTCTCTTGCTTTATGTCTCTTTGTGGCAAACAAACAACAAATTTTGTACGTGTAACACGCAATACACTTACACACGCACACATTTGTGCTGGCTGAGCTTGTATTGAAATTGATTTTTTTTTCGTAATTAATATATATGGCACATCAAACAAAGTTTTTTAGTTGCTGATATGAGCTTACATTTTTGTGAATAGGCTTCATATCTATATATATGGTATAGTATTTACTTCGTGATATTGAAACATTTTAAAAATGTATTCGATTGCCTTGCTGTTAAAAGTTTTAAGTGCGAGAGTTACTCTGGTATTAATTATCCATACGACTTCAGTTTATTTGTTTTCAATATTTAATAATCTTTAGAAAACAATTTAAATGAAAAATATAAATAATATAATATAAAAAGTTTATTATATTTATTTATGCAAATAAATAGTAATTGTTAATGCTAGATCCCTTTAACAAGATTTGCTCCTCCCGCACATAACAAGATCTGCTGCTCCTCCACAGAACATGATCTCTGGTGCTCCTTCACATAACCGGTTATGTTAATAACATAATCATGTTATTAGCATAGCCTTTTGAGTACGGAGCACGCACGATTTTAACAGCGCGGAGCACGCGTTTCTTTTCTTACTTTTTACATTCCTCATGGAGTGAAGGCGAATAAATAAACATGTTTTTTTACTTTATTCATTAGTATATATTATTTCTTAATCATTTACATAACAATATATGATCTCCGCAGAGTAAGTCATATATAATTAAATGCATAAGCGACTATTTTACGCTTAATTGCAGCATAAATTTGTTTCAGTGTACGAAAGTAAATAGGTAAACAAGTATTTATAAGGTAATTCAATACACAGTTGATAGCTTTCATATTAATACTATATATTAAAAATATTATTTTAATTTTAATTTGTATTTACGCAAAAAATCATTGTTGGTTCAATGCATTGTGCTTCCTTAAATATTTGATTAGTATTTTATACAAATTCATATATGTATATATGTGATGTTATATAATGGCTGCCCATTCTATGTATCTTTGTAATATTATTTATGTATGTTTTTTTGTTAAACCTATTACCACTTTAGCCAACATTAATACCAATCATTAGTGTTTAATTGCATATATTCATAATTTGCAATTTCAACAATTTATGTGCTTTAATATTATTTTATTTTCGTTTTTTCTTTCAGTTTTCATGATGTCCTCTGTTGTAGCCCATTGATTCAATTAATAAATTAAATTATTTGCTGAGCTTAATTGCTTGTTGCTCAGCCTGGCTGACCAAACAAAGGCTCAATTTATACGATTTTTAAACGCTATTTAATACCTTTGTTTTTATTAATTACGTTCCATTAAATATTTATTAAAACAAAATTGTATTATCACACAGCCTCTGAGCTTACTCTCAAACCCCTGCGATGCGTGTAAGGCAAATTATTATTTAAAGTTTCTGACTTTTTGCACATGGCATGCCATGGCATTAGGTATCTGGCAGACAATCGGCTATGTTCGGGAAGGCGTTTGCTACTCTTTAATCCTGCATTTAAATTTCAAGCAAAATTTGTAAGAAGAATACAAAGTGAAAGTTCGCGTTGATCTCTTAGTTTCAAAGTGCGGGTGTCATTCGCACTCTCTCCCTCTCCCTCTCCCTCGCTCTCTCTCTCTCCTCTCTCTCTCTCTCTCTCTCTCTTTTGTGTGTGTCAGCATCTTAGCTGCGTATCATGATATGCAAATTTTTGGGAAACATCAAAGGCGAAAGCTCAAAAAGACAATGAGTTCCCTTGTCTCTCTCTTTCTCGGTCGCCCCCTGACAGTCTCGCACTCTCTGTGCTCCATTCAGGCGAGTCTCTCTCTCTCTCTGTCTCACTCTCTCTCTCTCTCTTTCTCTCCGCTTTGGCGGCCCATTTAATTTCGACAGCTTTTGTTACAGCCAACATTTTATTTGCACGTTTCGTTTTACGGTTTTTGTCACTTGGCGTCATTTGATATTTCTCAGAGGCAGTACACAAGCCCCGGCTGCCTTGCCTTGGCTTTTGTTTGCTTTAATTAAAAGTTAAGTAGGTGCGAGCACCAGAACAATGAATAAAGAAACTGGGGCCGCCTCATGCTGCTGGCTGCTAAGTGGATGGGCGGTAGATGGTGTGTTCTAGCAACGGTTGCAAATGAAGTTGTCAACTTTTCCGGCTCCAACTAACGCCACTCCCTCGCATTCCCATTCCCGTTCCCCTTCCCATTCGCATTGGCATTCTCTTGGCCCTCGGGCACTTCAGTCTCAATTTCAACTATTTCCGCTGCCTGGCGAGGGCATTTTTGCAATTAATAAAGTTTTTTAGCCTCAATTTTGTATATAATTGTTGCTGGTTTGCTGTTTGTGCTTGTGTTCTGTTGCAATTAGTTTTTGCCCTGCTTTGATGCCTTTTGGGCACTCGAAATTCCTCTCTCAAATGGATGGACACCAAGTGTGTGCCCCCCCCACTACGCCACGTCCATGCTCACGCCCGTCCATGGACCGACAGGTGCTGATTTTTGCTGTTGCCATCTGAGGCTGCATCCAATTTCCATTTGCAGTGTCAGCTGTGTAATTAACGTGAAAATTGCATGCAAAAACAAAGCAAAACGTAGCCAGGCCCTGTTTGGCCACAGCAAAAAACACGGATGGCAGTAAATCTGTGAAGCTGCTCGGAATTGTTTCGTTTGAATTTCATTAAACTTCATATTTGAGCAGGCCAACAAGTTTCTTTCTGCATTTTTAATTTATATAGTCCTTTACTAATATTAAAGTAGCAAAACGAAATGAATAATATTCATAATTATGTAAATATATTAAATAACCGTGTGCCGATTTGTATACATAAGTCGCATGCAAGTAAATTTAGTTTTAATTTTCTGTTTTAGTTGCCTTAAATAATCACAGTTAATTAGAGAGCTTAGAGTAACTTTTCTGCAACCCGAATTAAATTGAAGATAAATGTTTACAAGGATATACTAATTATAAAATGATATAGTATTATTTTTGAAAGAGCTTTCGTAAATTTATTTGTGAATATATATTTCATTAAAAAATTATTTAATTGCAATGAAGTCAATCTTACAACTGTTAATGCCAAAGTTCCATTAACAGAGTCTGCTACTGCCTCACACATCGCCATGCTATGTTAGTAACAGCATTATTTAGCTGTTAATAGCATAGCTGCCACTCCTATGCTCTCATGGAAAGGATTATTGCATTAGTGGTACTAAGAGGTCACTGTTAAAAGACTCTGTCTCTATTGACAAAAAAACTGCATCGCTCTTTAGAGTAATAACAAAATATAGACATAATACTAAAACTCAAACAAAAAATGTAATCAATCAGAGCAAAATTAACTTTGAGTTCATAATTACATATATTTCAAAACATCAAGAGTTAATATTTATTAATATAAAGAAATTATTAATATATTAATATAAAATAAATATATATAGCAGATAGAAGAGCACTGGAGTTGAGCTCCAGTAAATGGAACTTGTTCTTAATATTTACGAAATTCTCATATCAAATAATAATATATTATATTTAAAGACATATAAAAAACTTGTTAACTCCAGAAAGGGGAACTTCATAGTACTCCCCAACTGCAACAAATTGCAACTGCTATGAACTATGTAAAAAGATATTGAATACAAGTTTGTTATTTATAAGAATTGCTTTTCATTCATGTTCCGTATTCCATTTTGTCAATTTCTAAGCTGCAAACATTCTAAAAATAATTTACTAAAAAATAAAGAAAACCAAGCAATAAAAAAACTTTATCAATTCGAATTTAAAAGATATATATATATAAATATTCCAACTGATTTTTCACTTTTCAGTGGCCTGTTGTGTCAACTATTTGGTGTCACAGTGTGGTTATGGACTACACACAGTTGGAGCTGCCAAATAGCGCAAAACTGTGGCTTTACCTGCAGCAGAAAAAAAAAAAAAAAAAAAAAAAAACAACAACAAGAGAACAACGGCAATAACCTGCAGCCAATGGGGCAGCAGCTGGACATGAACCTGAACAGGGATGTGAGGAAGGGCGCTGGGTGCTTGGTGCAGCTTGTTGGCGTTGCTGCCGAAGCAGCTGCAACCGCAACGTCGGCAGCCCGCAGTGCACTGCTCTGTGCAATCCGTGTAGTCGGAGTGTGGCCAGAGTGCTGTGGTATTCGGGTTCTTGTTTAAACAAATGTTCGGCGTGTCAATAATTTTTAACATTTTGCGCCATTTTCTTTTTTTTTTTTTTTAGTTGCTTGCGTATTTAAAATAGTTGCTTGTTGTTGTTTTGGCCTCTGCGCCCCCCCAAGCCCGCCTCGTCAATTGGCGCAGCACTTCGATGCTGTTCTTCGCCTGTTTATCGCTTTTTTTATGCCTCGCGCAATGTTTTGTGTGCAAATAAAATGCAAGTGTGCCCCGAAACGAGCAACGACCGCAAATTGAGTGTTAATAAAGTCATGTTAATAACTTACCGAGCGGGCCAAAATAAAAGCGAACAGAGGAAAACGGGTCAAAACGAACTCCAAAAGTCCGTGGGTGGCTCAATCAGAGTCTGTGAAAAATTAGCAGGGGCTGAGTACACCAAAATGCCAGTTGCACGCATATGCGAGCCGCCGAGTTTAATGAATTCCAAGCAGTGCTTGGACGGAGCAGCACAATCATCCTCCTGCTCCGCCGCCACCGCCGCCAGCAGGCGCAGCCGGCAGTTAGAACGTCCGTCGTCGGTTTGTCTCGATTTCTAACACCAAACTTCCGGGCATTTCAGAAGAAAAGTGCATCGGTATGCAGCTGCTCAACTATAAGATACTCTCTAATCTCGTTGACTAAATCGGGAACTATTTAAAGCTTTATCTATATCTAGAATATGTGCAATGTTATTGTAGTCTAAGCAGCACATTGATGGCCATTTCCTTAATCACTTCGCAGTTGTTGACTGTCAGCTTATCAAGCCTTGTCAAACTTTCTGGCCACAGGGCATTCAAACTATTCGCTTTGGCTGTGCGCCAAACCACGACAAAAGTTGTGACTGACGACTGCCTGGCAGGCGTTGCCGTTCCCAGCCAAGCAGCCATGCAGCCAGTCAGGCAGTCACACAGCCAAACAACAAATCCCCTAACCGAAGGCAATCCCAGTTTCAATTCCACTCCCAACTCGTTGCCATCGTTATAGTCTCTGGCAGAAATGCAAAATGCAACAGCAACAAAAAAAAAACATATAGCGTATATATATATATGTATGCATGGAGAAAGGGAAGAAGCAGAAACGTTGGCTCAAAATTTCATTGCAATTCATTCGGCAACAGTGCCAGAGGAGAAAGTCGAGGCAGCATCTCTTCCTGTGACTGTGACAAAATAACAAAGGGAGAGAAAGGGAAAAAAGAGTAAAATGCAACAACAATAAGGCGAAGGTTTCTTCTGGCTCTCATCGCTGTCTCGCTGGGCTTCAAACAATGGCCCAGGCAACAAAACAGCAAACAATTTGAGGCATTCAAATGTGCAACCAGGCAGTTGGAGCCACCAACAAGGCTCCCTCCAAGTCCAGCCTCCTGTTACCAGAATGTGTGAAAGTTACAGTGTTTGCTTCTCTTCAGTTCGCTACTCTATTTTCTTTTTTCTATTTTTTTTTTTTTTTTTGTGTTTTGTTTCTGGCTGCTGCTGCTGCTGCAATTTGAGTGCGAAAAAGTTTGCATACCAAAACAGTAAAAGGCATTTATTCCAGCGTGAATCCGTTTGCAGCTGGAGCAGCAGGAGCAGCAGGACGCATTGCTGGTCGTTTGGCTGGCTGATTCGGTTGCTGAGTTCGACTCGCCTGCTGGCTACTTTGTCGGGCCGTGTAAGTGCAGTCAATTGCCTATGTGGGTCAGCATTGCATTTGCGCTTAATGAGCATAAATTATGCAGCAGTCGGCGCATTAAGGGCAGCGCAGCAGCAGCAGCAGCAGCAGCAGCAGCAGCAGCAGCAGTAATGCACAGCAAGTTTCTGTAACTTTCGCTTGTCGCATCAGCTCATAAAATTTATAGCGTCTGCATGTATTTTAAATTCTAATAAAATGTAGCAAAACTTTTTTGGTGCTACTCCACAAAGCGAACAGCAGCAGCAGCAGCAGCAGCAGCAGCAAATTTTTGCTTGCCTTTTAAAAGTTACTTTTGCCACGCACACACACACACGCACACCTACACACACACCTGCTTTCGGCAGTCGAGCGCTTGGCAAATGTGTTTGCAATATGAAGAAGTTGTGCGGCTGCTGCCGTTTCCTCTGCCAAGGTAAAAGTTTACAAATTTCACTACAACAACATTTACTCGTAAATTATAATCAAAAAGGTGCCAGAATTGTATTAGTGTTAGTGCGCGTGAAAGTGTGCGTGTATTTGCATTACAATTTTTTTTTATAATATATATACTATATATATATATATTTTTTTTTTTTATAAAGCCAGCTGCATTTGAAGCATACTCTGCAACATACGAATCTTAGCCGTCAAGAAGCTGTTTTCAAAAAAGTGTTGCATACCCAAAAGGCGCAAGCGAAGAAAATCGTGCAAAAAAAAAAAGAGATTTTATAAAGTGTGTAAAACACTTTTAAGTTATGAGCTCAAAGTCTTTTAAATTATTCAGAAACTTAGCGAAGTTACTCGATAAGAGCTGTGACTCTTGAAATAAAAGTGTTTTAATTTAGTACAGTTCCGTTTTGGGTTTCTTTTTAGCTTCAGCAGAATCGCCATTAAGAATAAAGCAGCAGCTTAAGCTTCCATATAATAAATACTCTGCTGATCTCCTATTGGGAGTTATTCCATACTATAAATATAAATATATATATTTTTTCATTTATTAAATATATTTACATATTTTATTAAAATTACAAGCTCTAAGTCAAAAAGCAAACATAGAAAAGTATTTTTAAATATATTTTTTATTTATTAAATATTTTTAAATTTCTTATGAAATTATTTTTCATGATCTAAGTCAAAAATCAAACATGGAAATATGTGTTTTAATATTTTTTTATTTACTAAATATATTTAAATTTTTTATTTAAATTATTTTCAAGCTCTAAATCAAAAACCAAACATAGAAATATATTCTTAAATATATTATTTATATAATCAACAAGCTTTATTATTATATTATTATTTTCTTGTGTTTCATTAAATTTTTATTCATCAATGATCGTTATTTATTATGGTAGAATTACCTAAAAAATTAAACAATTATTAAATGGTCATTATCTATTTATGTAAAGCTATTTTATAAAATATTTTAAATTATCATTACTCCAAATGCAAAAATTTTGCATGTTTTTGTAAATTGCTTTAATCGAAATTTCAAAACTGAAATATTTCAACAGCTTGCAATCATTGCTTTCATTTAAGTCTAAATGTAATGAATTGAAAGGCAAAAATTAGCTATCAGTTTTTAGCTGGCTTCTCATATGAGTGCTGAGAAGTTTTGAAAAAGTATTCGAATTACTTGTAATAATATTTTTAATCGAATGACAAGCAAGATTGAATATTTTAGCAGTAAATGCTTATTAATAACTACAAAAATTAGTGAAAATATGTATTTATTATTTATTCTTGTTGAGCCATACTTTTATATAAATAAAATACAATATATATATGTACATATAAATAAAAAATAATGCTGAGCCACACTTTCATATAAATATATTAAAATATATATAAATAAATATAAAATGAAAATATTAAATATTATAAATTTAATTAATGCTGTTTAGTTGCTTATCGAAATAGTTGCCCTTAAATCTTGCATTTCATATATTTTTGAAATATATATATTGAGTTACTTTTGTGTCGACATGCGTAATTAATATTAAGACTGATCTAACGAAATTTTACTTAATTAATCTAACACCCACTTATGCACAAATATAGTTTGGGTGTTAGTTGACCTGTGCATCAGTAAGAAATGCTATGCAATTAGTTAAATCATAATTACTTTATTTTAATATTTAATATTCATCGATAAGAGCCAGTTCGATGTGCCCTTAGCAATCAGATTAAACTTTCAATTTGAGTAAATCTCAAATAGTAATTGTATTTGCTGGCTACACACACACACATGTGAAATATGAATGTGAAATTGTCATTGCTGCTGTTGCTGTTAATTCAAATTTCAATGTGTGTGCAATAATTAAAGTAACCGCAAATTCCTTTTGACACCTTATACTCGACTGTAATTATGTTTACCATTTGTATTTAATATATGCTATGCATATGTCGCTCTCGCTCTCTCTCTCTCTCTCCCTCTCTTTCTTTGTGTGTGTAACATGTGTAACAGCTCGTATTTTCACCACTCTCCCAGCCTCGCCCTGCCACTAACTTCAAATCAGCGACATTTTCTTAAAATTTCATTTCATTTCGTGTCGTTTCGCTTGCCAACAATTCAATTTATATGTTGTCTTTGTGCGATGGCTTTTAAGATAGTCAACACACACACACACACATACACACACACGTTGACTCACATTCAGTTTTTAGCTCTATATACGAGTAAGCGACAATTTGTGTTAGTGCAAATTTAATGCCAAAACGTGCACCAACACGAGCTTCAGCTTCAGTACCTAGCGCCAGGTAAGAGTCGCAACCGCTTTGAGCATCGGGCCAACAACCGCAACCAGGTGAGTGTCTCTGACTATCCTCATGCTATCTACCCTCAGCTCTGGTCTAGCTTCATTCCTGCTGTGCTGTCTGTGTGACGTTGTTGGCTTGGTTTTTGGTTTCACACATGCTTATACATGCATGCAGCAGGCGCAAGCCAAATAACTTAAGGCAAATCAAGCTAAACAGCTCGACCAGCAGCTACCCAGCACACATTGCGACTATATATACAGAGATATAATCAGAGATAATCAGCTATTAAGTTAGTTGGCTCGCTCATCAGAGACTTTAAGCCAGAGAACATTAATTTTTACAAATTTGATTTACAAAAAAAAAAAAAAAAAAAAAAAAAAAAAAAGGAAGCGCGGGGAAAATTAAAAAAAAAAGAATAAACTTTTATTTGCAATATTTTATTATTTTTTTTAAATTATTAAAATTGATATGATTAAAAACAAAAATAATTATTGTACATTAATTTTGAAATAAAAATCAAGTCAAAACTTTTATTTGCAATTTTTTTATACAAAAAAAAAAATATTTTTAATTATTAAAATTGATTTATATGATAAAAAAAAAAACCCAAAATAATTATTACACATTATTTTTATTTTATTTGACATAAAAGTCAAGCCAACCCATTTTTTTTTGCAATTTTTTATTTAAAAATTTATATGAATTATTAAAATTGATTTATATGATAAAAAGCAAAAATAATTATTACACATAAATTTTTATATTATTATTCTTATCAAATCATATATTTTATTTGCAATTTGTTTATTATTAAAAATTTATACTAATTAGTAAAATTGAAAGAAAAATAAAAAATTATTATTACACATTAATTGTGATATAAAAGTCAAATCATAAGTTTTATTTTTTATATTTATTATTAAAATTATAAAATAAGTATTATGACACAATTTTCATTCTAAAAATTAAAAAATAAGATCATACTAATTTTATATATTTTTTACAATTGAAAATAATAATTGAATTGAAATATCTTTTGATACTCAGGAGCTAAATCATATTTAGATCTATATATGTACATGAACTGCGCAGCTTTCAGCTCATATATAATATGTATAATATGTAATTATCTGCTTAGGCAGTTACCCAGGCCAACTAACACTGTATATATATTTATATACATATAGTATATTATTAAAGTTGAAGCTTTAGCATTTGATAATGTTCCTCTTAAGTCTCTAAGCCTTTCATTTGATCTACCAAATGGTGCATACCCCATTTCGTTAGATATTTTCAGTGCGTGGTATAAAAACTCAGTTAAGTGCAGGCACACGAGAGAGTGCAGGCATTGGCAGTGGGCGTGGCTGTTGGCTGGGTTGGCAAAGTTAACTTTTGCCACGACAAAGTGACATATTAGCGTAGTCAACTTTACAAAGCAAGTCACAAACTTAACGCTCGCATACTTTAAGAGCCATGCAATGCAGTTAAGGGTTAATTTTGTTAACTTTCAACTTTTTCAAAATTCTCTCTCTCTCTGTGTGTGTGTGGCTTGAAAGTGTGGCTAACAATAACTAGTGCTAACCAACAGCCATTTGGAGCAAATTTGAGGCCATGTCCAAAGGCGAAATCAAAAACCAATTAGTGCTGCTGGCCGTCAAAAACTTTTACCATATAATCGCTACGCCCAGCAGCAGTGTTCGAGCTTTGTAATTTGCCTCGTTACGTATACGTATACGTCTACGTATACGGAGCGTGGAGCTGTACGTACGGAAAACTTCGCTTTCAACGAGTTGGCAATGAAAGTCGTTGAACGCCAACATTCAAGTGTTTTATGCAAATTTCATAATTGCAAAAACATTTTCGTTTTCGGCTAATTATAGACTTAAGACAACGTCAACAAGCTGTAATCAGCCAACTTATCCAGCTGCCGAATCGTGCGGTTACTTTAATTTCACTAAATTGCACAGGCTTTACTACAATTAAGCAGGTATTTGAATCAACACTCGAATTTTCTGTCAGGCAAAAGAAGGGAAAAATTGAAGTGAAATCTAACTAAGCTGGAGCTGAGGTTTTTTTCAGCTTTTTTTCTAGCCGGAAAATATAGGAATTTATTTTTCGAGTGACAATTTCTAAAAGCATTTCTTTCTTCTCATTATTCTGTTGGACATTCATGCAAATTACTTAAATCGAGTGCAGTTTGTAGGGTCTGTGCATAGCCCACAAATAAGCATAGAGCAAAACATTCTGAACAATTTGCAAGAAGTCTGCTGCAAATCGTAAATTTAAAATTTTTTGTAATATTAATGTGTCTATTTATGTTACTATTTATTAACTAATATTGATTATTAATATTGATATGGGTATTTGTGTTATTATTTACTAACTAAATAATTTGAGAAGAAAAAGAAAGAAAGAAGAGAAAAAAAGGAAAACTATGTGGTAAAAAGAAAATAAAATTCTTCATTGCCTTAACTTTAATATAAGACTATTATTAGGTTTTATCCACAAGAGAATTTGACGTTCTTTATATACAAAACTCTAAGACACATTTGACTTTAATGAGCAAAAAGCAATATGAACAAAAGCTTGTATTGTAATTTTTTTCATGTTTTTTTTTTTTTTTTAATCTGACAAATTTGTTGTTTTTTACTTTCAATAAATTACAAAGAAATGTACAATATTTTTTACATTTTATTTATGTTTATTTATTATTTTTTATCTCTTGCAATATTCTGTTTAACCATTTTAATAAGTTAAAAAAAATGTTAAATGTAGGCGCTAAAACATAAATTGTGTTGTAAGTAAGCGAAACAATTTTCGTTATCTGTCGGCAGTTAAAAAAAAATGTTTATAAAAATTTGTTCCTTTGTTAAGCATGTTTTAACACCATTTATTTTTAGCTGATTGAAGTAAAGTGAACAACATAATGTCATTTATTAGGAACTGATGAAAATAATAATAATAATAAATAAAAATATATAAATAATGATAAGAAAATATTGTAATTATTTAGGAACTGATTTAAACCAAAAAAAAAAAAAAAAAAAAAAAAAAAAAAAAAAAAAAAAATAATAATAAAAAAAAAAAATAAAATAAAGATAATAAAAATAATAAAACTGATACTTATAAAAATTATTCACAGATATAAGATGATTGATATTATTATAGGATATATAAGAAATACATGTTTTTACAATACTTTTCGCATGTAATACCTTTTATATAATATGAATTTCAAACGTTATTGAACAAAATATTTCTTAAATAAAAAAAAAAGAAGAATAATAATAGTATTAAAATAGTGATGCTTAGAGGGGCATTTCACAGACATAAGATGATTGATGTTATTTATTTACTTATTTATTTAAAAGCCATTGACATTTTGTGAGTCAACTAAAAACTATAATTTAAACAGGCTACAAAAAATACACAATATTATTACAATAGTATTACCAGCCCGATGAGGGTATTTTATTTGCCAAAAAATAAAAAATAAAATAAAAATAAAGCTCATTATTTATTTCTGATATTATTCATTATCTAAAATATATATATGTCGTATCGGTGTGATATTATGACGTTGTGTTGGTTATTATGTTGTGATTGACAGTTGCAGTAATATTAAAGAGAAACTGACAACTAGCACTAATCGAATGAGTTAGCATTTTAGTGACAATTAAAGGATGTGTCATTAGAAAAGAGAGAACCATAGGTTTAGCTGAACGTGGTCTCGGATGTCGCAGAGTGAGAGTGAGAGGGCTATGCCCTTCACACAGATTTGCTATGATATTGATGAACGAGAATAAGCAACCAAGAGACAGTTTGACAAGAGAGTCGAATTAGCACACCTAATCAGAGACGATTGAGTAAGCAGACGTTGTGAAAAGAGAAGTCGGCGACACCGAGGATTCGTTGTAAGGCAAAGATACCATGGAAGGCGAGAGTAATAATTATAACGCTACAACATTTATGTATATATATTTTTTCATAATTTTTATTATTATTTTTTTTATTATTATATTATTATAAATATTATTTCTATTATTAAAGACTACCAGTAGTTTCAGTAAACTAGTTTCAATAAATAATAGCTAAAATACCTTTCGTTTGTATCACAAAAAACCAGGCTCTAGTTAGTTCTCCACGTTGGCTGCGTAAATTGAATTGCGTAAATTGAACACAGCATTAGCGCAAATTAAAATTGTAAAACTGTTAAAAAATAGAGAATAATAAAATGATAAACAACAAAAACAAATAGCTAAAATTGCATTTAATAAAATCGAATTAAATATGAATAAAAATAATTAGCATATAAATGGAGATCCAGTTATTTGATTTGTGTACTCAGTTGCAATGCTTATTTAGCAGCAGCTCAACTCTATACGATCTGTCAGTTATTGTTATAAACTATATAATGCATATGCATGCATGCATGTGCGTGTGTGTGAGTGTGTGTGTGTGTGAGTGTGTAATGCGAAAATGATGCACTATTTGTTAATTATCTATGAAGTATTTTTGAGTTATGCCCATTTCCATGACAAAAAACTAAAATGGAAAATAATTGCGTAAAAAAAAAGTGAAATTTGAATAAATGTAATTTGTATTTATTTACATTATAATCAGTCAGTGAGTGGCTGCGGCTGCGGCAGCGGCAGGCGTCGCTTCAGTGGTCCATTATAAACATTCAATCAAAATAATGAAAATAACGAAAATGCCAAATGAATTTCATGCATTAAATTAGCCAATTGACTGACTGACTGTGCGGTCAGCCGTCAGTTGCGTTATTATAAAATGGCCAAGACACACACGCACACACACACACGCACACACACGCACACCCACACACATGTGTAAACCAATTTACATATTAAATGACACACTGTTATACAAATAGTATCAACAATAATTACTAATTTAGTTCGATCAGCAGTTAATCACTACGCGAGCACTCTTTCATTATTTTTATTAATATATAACTTGTCATACTTTCATATATTGGAAAAATTGAAAAATAAAGAAGAAAATTGAATTTTAATAAAAAAAAAAATACTGTTTTTAACTTAACTGATTATCAGTTAAATAAGTTGAGTAATGAGTCTATATCCAGCGCTACTTGCTATATATTTTTAATTTATTTAAAAGAAGAAAAAAGAAATGGAAATAAGTATATTATATTTTTATGAGAAGTGAAGAGCTGAATTAATTTGTAAATGTGTAAGCAATAGAAAAAAAAAAAAAAAAATGTAAAAAATAGAAAGAGTTATTGCTCGCAGTCAAAGCAGTAAAATTCTTAAGAAATTTGCTGCTCTCAACTTGATTCTATTAATCTTCCATATGGGAGAGCCAGAGTAATCGATGCTGTGTTCAGATCAGTGATTGAAAATGCTATGCTACAACGGAGTATTTATTTATTTTTTTTTTACTCTCGCTATTGCTCTGATTTCGAAAGGCCACGTAACATAGCAGAGAGCACAAAAGCAAAACGAATGCTCTTCTGCTCTGCTCCATAGCATAGAACATCGGAGCACAGAGCAATAGCAAGAGCAAAACTAAGATGAGCAGCAATTAATATGAGATACTCAGCTAAACGCTCAGAGTATCGAAGCCATGATGTGATGTACTCAGAGCAGCTCGTTCATTGGGATGGGCCAGAGCCAGCGCTCGATGCTGCGCTCTATATATGCTGAGCAGGCCACAGCGATCTACGCTGAAGTGTCTGAGGCTGCGAAGAGCGATCGCGCTTTTTGAAATTATTAAAAAATAACTCAGGTATAATGCAATGAATTTCTTATATTCTTATATATTATAAATATTAATGTATTGTTATATATGATATTTATTAATGTATTCCTCATTAAAGATCCATATTAATGTATTCCTTATATCCCTTTACACAATCGTCTTGATCTTGGGATCTTAATTCTATGCTCATGCTTGAGCACACATCTTGAACATCACGAGTCTGCCCTTAAGTTAATTATCATTATTTTTGCTGTACATCTTTACAAGTCCCTTTAAAGGAGCCAGCTCAAATACCGACATCTATCAGTTTGCGCATTTAATCTTTAAGCACATAAAAACTAAACAGCTTCAAATATTTTCTGATGCACTTAAATATCTTGCCGGCCATTTCGTATATATATATATATATTTTTTTTTTATTCTGTGGACACGTTGCTCGTATCGAGACACACGTGCGTTCGACGCATCCCTTTTCTTTTTATAAATTGCCAACATTTTGGGAACCTAATCATCACACCCGAAAACTGTGTGAACTCTGTGCCCGTAAAAAACTCAACATAAATTAAAAGGCGCACATTAGTTAGTTTTTTTTTGTGTGTGGGCTCGGGCAATCTCAGCTGCTGCTGCTGCTGCGATATGGGAGCCCTAAAGCAACCTCATTCACAGTCAGTCGCACTTTTACGATTTATTTACGATTTAAATCCGCGCGTAAGCAGAGACCCCCAGTCGAACCCAAATCCGAAGCCGGGCTGAGTGCGCGCCTAATGCGCATTGAATAAAGTACTAAAAAAATAATTTGCCAACTGTGGGGCATATGAACAGTGGCCCGAAACGGGACAAACGTACGCCCGTACTGTCAGCCTGTCCGCCGTAGTAATACTGTGCGTCGCTTTTCAAATTTTATGCGTATTACGTATACGCAGTGCGTGTTATATTCTCTTCCGGCTGGCGGCATGCGTACGGCCTCGGTCCATGTTTAATGTTGTTTTGACGCCGCCATATTACCCGGAAAGCGGTGCCGGAGAGCTAAGAGACAGGAAATGTGCACCGCCAGGTACTTTCTATGTAAATGTGCCCTGCCCCTGCCTCCTGCCTCCTGCCTCTGTCCCTGCATATGCGTGCTCGTCCTTATTTAACCCTTTTCCTTTTTTTCTTTTCTCTCTTTTTTTTTTCGTTTGCCGGTTCGGTATCCCAAATATTTATGGCTGTCGGGGCTAGGCATATGTTTGCCTCCTGGCAATGTCGCTTGGCAATTTATTTAACCTTCAAATGTTGTTCGCTGTCGCTGCTGCTGCTGTTGCGTGTGTCACAAAGGTGTCGTCGCCTAAATGTATGCCCCCGCTTCCGGTCTCCTGCTTCCTGCCTCCTGCTGCCGAATCGGCTGTGCGTGTGTGTGTTTGCAGTCGTATTAAGCGGATTTGTTTGCCTGAAATTTGCGTAGATTTGCTGCACATTATTTGTTGCCTTGTGGTTGCCTGCCAGTGTTTATTTGTCTGCCAATTTAGTTTTGCGGTGCGTACCAATGTCAGGCATTCAAATGGGTTTTTTTGGTTGCCAGGCGAATCAATAAGTTAGCTAGAGCAACAGCGGTTTTTTCTTCTAATATTTACTAGCATTAAAGTTACAAAATATATGTGGAAAGCAATTGGACTGAATGTAAGAGTTAGCTTTAATTAAACAGGGAATAGTGCATATGAAGAAAAGTAAATTAGAATTTTAGTTTTATTTATCTTAATGAATATATTGGAGAGAGAGTTTGGAGTTATATCATTATCGAGCTAGGAGCGATAGCTTATGTAGGTATCCAGTGAATGTGTAATGAGAACGAAGCATGGAATAAGAAGAGTAAAGAGAGAATAAAGCATTAAATGTTGTTTTCAGTCTATTCTTAAAAGGATCATGTTCATGCTCTGTAAGAACGAAAGCAGTATGGCAACAATAAGCGATAAAAGAGAATTTTCAATGAATGCTTCTTTTGTTCTCAAGATCAAGAGCAAGAATACAGAATATACATACATACATATGTATAATAGAGCGCACCCAAAACATACGTCAACAGAGTGCATTCGATATGAAAGCGAATGCGTGAGAGGCATACAACATTTTGAGTGAGTTTGTGTGCCCTACTGCGTTCAGTTAAATGAGTGGGAATAAATAAAGCTTCAAAACGGTATTAAAAATTTGTCGAAACATTAAGGCGTCGAGTAACTCAAATTTATGCATGCATACTCTTTGCAATACTACTCGCAGTTTGAGCGCTCAAACGAAATGAACGGCATGTAGAGATCCGTTCCCCTCAGTGGCTGTCTCGCCGAATTATGCTTCCTCCCACTATGTTCGCAGAAGCAGGTAGCGGGCAAAAACTGAAATTTGCTCGCGAAGATCCCGTTACTTCCTTTCTGAATGAAGAGTATACCGGACTTTTGAAAAGGTTTGCGCTGCTCATGTTCATTTGCGTTTACTTGATTATTTGTGGGAAGAGTATTAAAACGTTGATGCGCATGAAAAATATGGCTGTGTGCTCAAGCAACTCTTCTACTCGTTCAATTCGTTGTTGCTCGATTATATATACATATTCATGTAATTACATATGTATATATAAATGCAATTATATATTGTACATGTATTTGAGTATATATTATGAGCTGTAGACTCTTCGTAGACATTTTGTAGGTACATCTATAAGTACATAAACTGAGACGCTTTTTAATCAAGACAATTTTTTCTACTTCATTTCTCAAAGCTTAAGTGTTGAGCACTATGGATACGTAATTTCTTATTGTTTTGGGTGTGTGTGTGTGTTTTTTTTTCGTTTGTTTGTCTCGTGGTTGTGTCATTTTTATTTACAATAAATTGTACAAAACGGCCAGCGAGTGACCAAACTGGCCGAACAATAAAAGCGAAGGCATTAATCTTCTCTGCTGCCAACAGAAGCGAGTCGGAGACAGTGGCAGAGGCGTTCGTGGAGAGGGGTGGGAGAGGGGGCGTTGCGCCCTTTTGCTCAACTGCTTGCCAATTTCCGGTTGCAATGCTGTGCATTTCCGGGTGGACCCGCTGTCCTTGTGTCCCAATGGCCGCGGCGATGAAATTGCTTAAATGTAAATAAATCAGTGGTAAGAAAATTTCAGTGGTCAGCGCGCACTGGTCGCTCGCAGGACGTTGCAAGTGTCGGCTTATAAATCAGGCAGCTGCACTGCGCTGAACAAAATGGCTGACAGACAGGACCAGACAGCGACAGAGACGGACAGAGAGAACGGGGGATCTATGGTCAGACAGAAAAGAATGCCGCGGAGTCGCATTAATGTCGGCTTAAGTGTGCAAGTGCCAAAAAATAATAATAAAAAAAATTCGTAAAAAAAAAACTTAATTGCATGGCGTTTATTTAATTTCCGCACACTCTGAAGCCGTTTTATTAGCTCGAACGGCGCATAAATCACACGAAGTGCGCGCAACAGAACCAAAAGTCGTTTGTCATTTTTAACAATCAATTAAAAGCAAATGTTGCATAAATACATGAAAACTTTCCCAATGCTAGCGCCTGAACCAATTACAAATTGTAAACGAACTCTGTTTGCCATTTATCATCGTTAGATGCAGCGCGAAAGAGATAGCGATAGAGAGAAAGAGAGAGAGAGAGTGCGCACACTAGACAGACAAATTCGACTAATAAAAATCAAGTTGGACTGCTTCGAATGGCTGTCGTTAAAGTCCTAAATGCACTTCAGCCTCAGCCAGCGCAAGTGCAACACGGCCAAAGTTATGTCTTCAGAGAGTATCGCACTCATATCTTAAAAGTGGGTTCGTCATTCAGCGGTGCAGCACTGCATTTTATTCTCAACAGTCTTGCTCGTAAAATGTAACCAGTAAATATTAAAAATTAAGTGCACACGGGATATTTCCTCTTTTTATTATAAGATGTCCCAATGTGTGCTTGCAAGTGCCATAAGCAGAGAGGTGTGTGTGTGTGGAGATAATCTAGGGGCTTTAAGTTCGTTATAAATGTAAATTGATTGAAATTTGTTGTTTGTTTTTCATTTATAATGAACATTAAGTTAAGTGGAGTTTAAATTTCAAATTAGTTGTACTTGAATAAATATATTAGATAATATAAATATTATTAAAATAAAAATATAAACTTCATATTAAATAATATATTTTAAAAATATATATAATATATAAAAATACCTATTAATATTAATATATCATATTTATTTATTTATTTTGCAATCATAGGGCTAATGAATCTTTTGACTATGATTATTTTTATTTATAAATAAATTAAATATAAATATAAGTTGATTGTAATTCTTTGTTTGTTTTTCATTTATAAAGAAAATTAAGGTAAGTGAACTTTAAATTTAAAATCTGTTATATTTAAATAAATATATTAGCTGAATCCAAATAACCTATAGTATTAAATAATATTTAAAAATAATTATAATAAATCATCTTTGATCTATTTTCTATTTTCATGTAAAACTAGATTAAGCTGCCTCTAAAGGTAGAAGTAAACTCGTAAATAAAATATACTAATGTTTACAAATAAAAACTAATCAGAGCTGCATTGTAAGAGAATCTTTTGAAATGAAAGTTGTAAGGGAATGTAGCTCCCTCTGTGGGAAGACACTTTATTAATCTATATTATTTATATGCATATGTCTATATACACAATGAATTTCAATAAATCCATTAATTTTTTTGTTTGTTTATCGATCAATTAATTTTATATAAGATTTTAAAATGTTTTATTTATATGTATTTCTTTATATGTATATTATTTATTAAATCACAAAAACAGTTTTTTGTTTAAATAACTTGAAGAAAAAAATAAATAAATAACTAAAATAAAATAAATAAATAAAAAATATTTTATAAAATAAATGAAAATTGTTTCATATTATATAAATATATTAAAATTTATATATATTTATTTTTCTTATTTAAATATTCTAATTTATATACGTCTATTACATTATTATTATAAATACAATTTTCTGTGTATTTGATTACAAAAATGAATACATTTATTTATATGCATATATCTAAGAATATGTGAATTTCTTTATGCTAACTTTTTGCACTTTCATTACAGATAAATTGCAAAGGCTACAAAGGTTATTGCCCAATCTCTGGCTTTTAAAATGGCATGAATATCAGCTTTAGGCCAGTTTATATATATAGACATACATATATATGAATATTTATATGCATCTGCAATTCTGTTTCCACTTTATGTGTGAGTGTGGCTGGGTCATAAAATCTAAATAAAATTCGTTAGGCAATTCATTTCGCATTTGAAAAACAATTCAAATGTTTTTATTTTACCATTTTCATTTATTTCTACATATATTCAGCTATGTTTGCTATATTATACAGATAAGAAGAAAAAAAAAGTTCTATTCAACTTTCGGCTTGTTTAATTGCCGCTTGATTGATGACCCTTGGGGCGGCTGCCAGACAACAATTAAAACAACAACAACAACAACAACAGTAGCAGCAGGAGCATAAACAGCATTTTAATTTATAATTTATGTAGCGAATTTTGATTAATTGATTTCCATTTGGCGTGTTAGCATCTACTCGTGCCCGTGTTTAAGCTCCTGCCCATTGGGGTTGGGTGGCGGTGCAGCTGTTGGCATATCCTTGCTGCTGCTGTGGCTTTGCCTTTTGACATGTGGGTAAAATTAAATTGATGCCGCTACCTGCTGCTTCTTGAGTCGTAAGAGTACAGGTATTCACAGTGTGCCAAATATTTGCATCTATCCAATCTGTGTGTGTGTGTGCTTTGCTTACCTTTTGTCATATCTTTACATCTACACAGACTTCAGCTGTGCTGCGCCGTCAAAATTTACAAGTCATCGACGATGCGGTCAAAATTTGCATAATTTGCTTTCCATGTAGGCCCAGTCATAAATGACTGTCTATGATCTGGCACAGGCTCAAAGGGCGATGGGACTATCACCTGCAGCTTACCTTGCCTGAGTGCCAGCCAGCCAGGCTGGCCCACTATCATTATGTCGCACTGTTTAGTTGAGTTCCTGTCTGTTTGCACTGCTTAAGCGAAAATGGTGTTAAGTGCTTTCGCATACAAAATTTACATGGCTGACAATTTTTGAACGATGTATCGACAACGTTGTTGCCGTTGCCGTAGCCGTTGCCGTTGCCTGTACTTGTTCTCATTGTTGTCGTTGTTGGGTGTTGTGGTCGTGTCGCCACGGCTTGACTTCCGTTTCCGTGTGTTTGTACACGCGCCCTGTCAATATTTGGCATTTGCTACAAGGCACACGACACAGACCCAATGAGCGACACTGTGGCGCTGCCACGCCCACCGTTGCGAAAATGTTTGCCTACATCAAATGATGCTGCCCGCCACGCCCACTGAAACTGTTTGGCCGCGACTGCAGCTGGTCAATGATCCCCAATGCACAAAATGGAATTTCGTTTAATTTTTGTTTTTGTTTTTAAATACATTTTATTAAATTTAATTTATTAACTATTTTTTTTTTATTATTTTATAAATTTTAAACTTAATTCTAGATACACGTTCATCAGTTAAATATTTTACATGCAGTTGCTTATGTTTAAAGTATGTTAATTAATTAGTTATTTCTCAGTTATTGTTAGATTTTTTGTTTTAAATTTTATTTATTTATGAGTTAGAGTTGAGTTTTGGTTTTAAGTGTTAAATGTTTTTGTTTTTGATACCAAGATTGGTTTACTTATGTGTTTTTTTTTTTTTTTGCTTTTCTTACCTTCTCTTTACGTATAAAATGCAAACGTTGCGTTGCTAAATTGAATTAATTTCTGTTAAGTTAACCATTTATTATTAAGTTCACTTAAATGTAGCTTGCTTTTAAATTCTTTATGCCGCCTCCTGTTCCTCCTCCTGCTTCTGCTCTCTGACGTTTGACGAGTATGTAAACAAATTGTCATTAATTACATTTGCTGCTATGCTAAATGGGCCTTAAAACTAGATGAATTTGATTTATATATGTGTGTGTGTGTGTGAGTGTGTAATAAATTGTATTTATGTCTTAAGAACAAGCTAAATTTTAATAATTCTTTTTTTTTTTTATTTTTTATTAATGGTTAGCTTTACGCTTACTCGTCAACATAAATTAACAACAATCATGAATTCGTTTAACTTTAGCTAAAAGTTGTCTAGATTTTCCTTTTTTTTTTTTTGTTTTTGGCGCTTAAAGCTGTTTAAAAATATATTAACAATTCAGTGTTCACATCGTACAGCTAGGTTGATTTTAATATAGATTTTATATATATTTATTTCGAGCTCTATGTTTTAGTATTTGATTTTTACACGGGCGCTTAAATCTAATGGATTTTTATTCATTTTAATTTTTTTTGTTTTCTTCTTTCTCTTTGAGGTTAGTTTTTCTCTTTTTTTTTTATTCTTAACATTTTACATGCATATTTATTGTTATAATTCTTGTTATATTACATTATTTGGCGCATTTTTTGTCGTCTCCTCTACTTGATGCATTTAAAAAGTGCTGCCCAATCGTGCAGTGCTGCCAATCGTGCAGTGCTGCCAATTCAGTGTCAACCTCCACGCTAAATGCTTTGCTGGCAGTTGGAATTTCGTCTTCTGTATTAATTCTTCCAGCGCACATCACATAACTTATAGTCAATTTTCTTTTACTAACTTCCCTTCCAGTCACTTGCTGCATTTCGTCAATTTTTTCGTTTTGATTTGATTTGTTGTTGGCTTAGATCATCTGCTGCTGCTGCTGCTGCTGCTCGGCTATCGTCACTCAGCGTCAAAATCGTGTGCCCGTTCCATGATTGCGATCCTGGCTAATGAGCATCTCGTCGCCGTTCAACTGATGATGCAGCTCCTCCGGCACGGTCTTCAAGTGCTGCGGCTTGGCCTATGGCAGAGCGTAAATGGAGAATGAAAGTGTTATTAAGTATGGCTCGGCAATTTTATAAGCCATAAACATTTTCCATTTCGACTTAATCATGAGTAAATAATATCGAGCAAATCATCATTGCATAGATTATACGAGTCTATTTATTATTATGTTTATGCAATGACTAATCCATAGATTATCATTGCGTCAAAGGCAAGTGGAAAGCAATAAAAACGGAAAAAAAAATAAATAAAAAAAAAGAAATAAAACGAATCGAGCCACGGCCCAAAACACGTTAAGAGCCATGTTTTAAAATTAACGAGGCGCGCATTATTTGAGTACCCGTAGCTATTACGAATTCACATTTCCCGCTCGCCTGCCTGGCTGCCTGGCTGCCAGTAAAGTGCTCGGGATAGCCGTGGCTGTGGCTCGCTTGGCTAACTGGGCGTATGCGTGTTATTTGGTTTCGTTCAGTGTACCGCCGCGCTAAATCTAACCATTTGCTGGTCGCCAGCTCCCCGGGCAACACCGCAACAGTCACATTCAGAGCATAGCGGATCCAGTCTAGTCCAAATCCCCCCGTTGTCGCTCTGGATTTGCTGCTGTGTTTTCGGTTGGCTTTTGCGCGCTTCGCTGCCTTTTGCCTTGCATTTTTCAAAAACTCTCGGGACTCTCACACACACACACACACATAGAAAACAACAACTCACTCAGCGCTAAAGGAATGGAAAAAAATTGTACATTGTAAATTCCGTTGCTGTTGTTGGTCCGTTCCCTTTTTTTTTTTTTTGCGGACCATAATAATTGCAATCATTAGAGTCAAAAGTTGCCACACCGCAGTGTCCTTTGGCGTGAAACAGTTGCAAAAAAGAAGGACGATTGCTAAAGAGAGAGAGAGAGAGAGAGAGAAATATATATGAAGTTGGTGTGCTGTGAATTGCAGCAAGCAGCCAGGACAATGCAATGGCGGCTATGCCTGCGCCTGCAGCGCTCGCCAGGACGAACGCAATGCGCGTCGCCAAGTGTACATATAATGGCATATTTATAGAGCAAATGACATAGACAATAAGAGTGACAGACAGAGAGAGAAGAGAGAGAGGGAGCTAGCACATTATTCTCTTTTTGTACTACTTTTACTGCGGCTGTCATTTTTATGCACACTCTGAGGTCATTTACCGCTTTGAACTTTTGCCGTTGAATTCGGGCTTCAAATTTAAGCAGTCAGGGATCAAGTGGTTCACAAAAAAAAAAGAAAACGAGTTAAAAAGCTTCATGCTGTCAAGCTGAAACTTGGCAAGCGAAAAGAGAAAACTCTTTTTATTTTAATGGTTCAACTTGTTTTGAAGTTTTTAAAATAAAGTCACCTTCCAATCATATGGGAACAATATGAACGAGAATGAACGACCAACTGGGGCATTTTCTTAAAGCAAAACTGCATGAGCTTAAGTCGAATTTTATATTTAGCAAATACAGCGTAAGTTTAGCTAAGCTTAGTGAAAAGTTGGCAAGTATAGCAAAACTTTTAAAACAAAAACAGATTTTACGAATCAATCTGATTAGAGATTTCCTTGCGAGCTGATGTATGTTATCAAGTGAGACATTTAATTAAATTAAATTTATTTCTATAACAGTTTGTTAATAAAGCAAGTTCTTTTCAATTTTTAAGAATATAACAATTATAAGTAAAATTGCATTTTAAAGTCTTCGAAGTATTGACTGATAGAAATGGCAAGATAAGCTAATCATAATAGAATTAATTTGTTATATATGCTTACAACTAGAAAGCTAAACTTTGTACATCATCATTTGCTGATTATTATACTGTGTTTATATAGGTTATAAACTATTCATTTTCCATATTTCATTTTATCTCGACTCCAGCAACATGGAAAGTTTGATAAAGAAAAAATTAAATACATAAATAAAGTAAAACAACCCAAACCCAAACGTATATCGAAATATGAACATAAAAGAGCATAAGTAAATTCATGTTCAAGTAGCCTAATTAACAAACAACCCATTTGGTTGGCTGTTCATCTCGTGGCAGTTTTGTTTATCTTCTTGAGTTCTACACCCAGGTTGGCTGGGCTGGGTGGTGTTTGGGGCATATTACTTAGCAATCCCTTGAGCAGTTATCAGACCAACCGCAAAAATCCATTTTCTGCCCCAGTGGCTTCAATTTATGAAAGGGAACAAAAGATTTTCGGGGCATGGCGACCGGGTGTACCCAAGATAAATGTTTACCACCTCCAAAAACCACCCCACCCTCCTCCTCCAGCAACCTCATTCGAGAAAAACTCACTTTGCATATTGATGCTTTCAACGTTTTGGACATTAAGCGACTTCCTCAACTGGCTGCTATCAACAAGCAGCCAGAAGTCGCTGTAGCTGTAGCTGCCCAGTAGCTGCCCAGCCGGGACTAGAAGTACATCAAACAGACACTTACCACATCGCTGCCATAAAGGCTCATGCCGACGCCAACGCCGACGCCGACGCCGACGATGCTTCCGTTTCCGCCAGCGCCGTTGGCCGCTGCCTGCTGCTGCTGTTGGTGCTGCTGAACGACAGGCCCGTTGCCGGGCGCGGCTGTTGAGGATGTGGCCACCAGTCCCATGCACGTCACCGGCTGCAGCAGCCCATCTCCAGTGGCTACCACGCTGTGAGCAAATATGGGCGGCGGCGGCGTGGGCGAGAAGGTGGCCAATTGTGATGGATGCGACATGGTGACACCGGTGATGGTGCTGTTCGTTCCAAACATGGGACTCGTTGAGTACATGGGGTGATGTGCCAGATCGATCTATATGTGTGTGCGTGTGAAAGACCATAGAGAAAAGACAACAAACAACAGAAAGAGAGAGTGGGAGAGAGAGAGAGTGAGAGAGAGAGAGAAAGATGAAAATGTAATGATTTATATGCAACAATTTCAGCGCGAGCTCGTGGTTTTGTATTTGTTTTGTATTTGTTCTTTTTTTTTTTTTTTTTTTTTTTTGTTATAGCGCAGCTGCGTACTGCGAGCTATGCTGTTCTATGTCGCAAGTTAGATGGATGAGCACTGCATTATAATGTAACAAATATTTAAAATATCTAAAGCGTAAGAAAAACTTAAAATATTTATTTAACAAATATTTATTAATTTTTGTAAATGGAATTAAATAAAAATTTAATATTGATAGGACACTTACATTGAACAAAATTTAAATAAACTATATTAAGATAAAAAAGTATTTTTCAATAATATATTTATGTGAATAATATAAAACTATCAAAAACTATTTTAAAATTTTCGTTTTCAATTATTTATTTAAAAATATTTAATAGTTTTAAATCAATTTATTAATATAAAAAAAAAAAAAAAAAAAAAAAAAAAACAAATATATGCATAGGTATTAAATTTATTTTTTGTATATTTATTTAAGAATATTTAACATTTTTTTTCTATAAATATATATAAATATAAATAATATATTTTAAAATATTTAATATATTTAAATGAATATATAAATATTTTTGAATATATATAAAACTTATAAAATGAATTTATTTATTTTACATTTATTTATAATTATAAATGAATATAAAATTAATAAAAATAATTTATTATTTTAAATAATTTATTATTTTAAATAATTTATTATTTTAAAAAATAAATTTTTTTTAAAATTTATTTGAAGATATTGATATAGTAATAATTAATTTAAATTATATTAAGAACATGGATTAATTTCAACTAAACACATTTTAAATTAATAATTATTTATATTAAGAATAAATAGAAGATAATATTAAAAATAATTTAGATTTCAAACTAATTGTATTCTAATAAAATATTTTGGAATTTAATTATTTTGCACATTTTGTTTATTTTGTAATATTTTCCAAATTATATATATCATTAAACTAAAAGTTTTATATTAACAAAGTACTTTTCAATAATATATTTACTACTTGTATTTAATAATCAGTTTCCAAAACTTATTGGAGCAACCCTCGTTGGCTATTTTGCTAATTTACACACACTCAAATTAATACATGCATGTATGCGTGCTTTATGCCTATTTATATGCATAGGTATAGGAGAGTCTGACGCTGCTTTATGTACCTAGGTGTGGTTGCCTCTTACCGCTGGCTGAGCAGGAGCCTGAGCAGGAGGCAGAGGCAGAGGCGCCGCATGTGCAAGCATTTGGCTCTCATGTTTTGTCATTGTGATTGTTGTTGATGTTGGTATTTGTTATTGTTGTTTCTAGTTAATAATGCTGGCGCTTGGCGTTTATTTAGCCAAAACGCGCCCACAAGCATGGCGAAGTTGCGTGTCTGAATTTGTGTGTCTGTGTGTGTGTGTGTGTGTGTGTGTGTGTGTGTGTGTGTGTGTTACTGTGAGTGTTAGTTGGCCAAATGTTTGTGCGTGGCATATTAACGCTTATTCACGTGCGAATGTGTTAGTGCTCGTGCACTATAGTGTGGTCAAAATTTATGCACTCGACGTGCTTCAAATAAAACTAATTTAAGCGAAAAATAAATTCTAATTGCTTGGCATAGATCATGGACGCAGCAAAAGCAGATAAAAGAGAATTGTCTTGAATAGAAATAATGTGCATCATTCTCTTTTTCTTTGCAGATAAAATACATTTAAATAACTTCGTTGTTCAGCTTGCAGCTAATCAATATTTTATTGCAGACAATTTAGTGGCCAACTGCTGAGCAGCAAAGAAACTCATAGAAATTGGCTTTTAATAGTTTAAGCCAATAGAAATATATTTCATAAATAAGATTAGAAATTACATTAGACTTGGAACTCTAGCAAATGCCTTTGCTTGTGAAAAGTTTGTTGTATTCTAATTGCATTTGTGCATAAAATCACACAACTAAAGAATTCAAATGCAATTGGGCTGCCATAAATATTGCTTTGGTTCAATATGAAGTCAAAGCTGATTAAATTATTTG
The DNA here is from genome assembly GCA_030914345.1 of Drosophila koepferae. Classification (NCBI taxonomy): domain Eukaryota; kingdom Metazoa; phylum Arthropoda; class Insecta; order Diptera; family Drosophilidae; genus Drosophila; species Drosophila koepferae. The sequence goes on from JAUESR010000211.1 coordinate 2,828,907, forward strand.
TTTTTGTCAACACTCTGCCAACTAGTTGAAGCCCCAATGGACCGAGAACACCCATTGTAAAACTCGCAGTTGGAAAACTTTTAAAACAAATAACAACAACAACAACAGCAACAGCAATGAGAAAAGGAAGAGCTACTGCAAAAGCTGTTGTTGAAGCTGTACAAAGTGCATACATATATAATCGAATTAAAATAATTGCCATGAAAATAAAACAAAGAACTAAAATCAACGGCAAACATTTTGCCTGCTGGCTGAGAGAGAGCGAGTGAGAGAGAGAGAGAGCGAGTAAAAGAGAGAGAAAATTGTGTGCTCTGTACAACTTTTCGATAAATGACAATAAAGCCATACAATGTCATTAGGTGAATGGTTTGGCCTCGACTGCTCCCTTGCTGCTGCCATTCAATGTAGTTGACCGTTGTCGGTTGCTGTTGTTGTTTCCCATAAAAGTTGTTTGAAAATGTTCCCACACCGAGATAGAGACAGACCGATAGAGAGAGAGAGTGAGACAAACTGCAGCAGCTTAAGTGCATTTTAAGAGCAGACCAAAAACATTCATTCACCACTACAAATGCCAGCAGAGCAAACAGAACATGCCCATAACTCAAGTCATTACAATAATTGTTGAAATCAAAGCCAGGCGCTGGACAAAGAACCAGCAGCAGCCTGTATCTGGCTCGATCTGCAGTCCAGGTGGAAAAACTCTTGCACACTGACCTCAAAGGCAAATTTGTAAAATCAATCGAAACACTCGATTTGCGCTTTGAAAGTGTTTGCCAACTAACATGCAGCAAATTCTCATTCTAATCTAATAGTTTTCATATCATTTTTCCATTCTACTCAATCATTTTCAATCTAATTATAGTAGACTTATTTCGAGAGTGTATTTCAATGTGTCTTTACTGCATTTGTTAGCCTGCTCTCGCATTACGTATACGCCATGTTGCATGGGAATGCGAGCTGCAGCAGCCGAGCTTGATTCAGTTTCCCTCTCTCTCTCTATCTCTCTCTCTCTCTCTCTCTCACACACACACACACGAGTACAGTTATCAAATCATATTGCAGCTGCATCAAATTGTCTTCAATACTTTCTATTGCTGGCTGCCAGCACTGCGTATGCGTAATGCTGAGCTCATTTTTCTTTTTTTTTCCCGACCCCCTGTCAATTGAAGACAAATATTTGTCTGCAATGCATTGCATAGTTTTCGGTGCCAGCTGTCAGTTTATTGATTTGCCAGCTGTGTGTGTGTGTGTGTGTGTGTGATGGCTGTAATTGATTTTGGCTCAAGCTCTCGAGAAGTAATTAAAAATCTTGTGGCAGCTTGTAATGAGTTATGTGTGGCAAGCTGAGGCAGCCATAAATAAAGCGCCACACATCACGTAGATGCAATACCAACAACAGCAAAAGCACAAAAAAGAATGAAAGCAAACATTTTCAAATTTATTAAAGCATAAATCATAACACAACAAACAGAAAAAAAAAATAAATTAACAATGCATTCGACTAAACAGCACTACGAACTAGAGGAAACACTTGCGCTCGCTTTAGACACGCGTCGCATAGCCCTGCATATAGAGCGAGCCAGTTCCGCCCACATTATCGACCACAGCGCCAGCCACGTAGCTGCTGCCCGACGCCGTGGCCGCCTGCAAGTCCGCCAAAATTTCATCATCCATCATAACATTTACCTGTGAGTAGATGTTCGGCTCGGCTCGCTTCAGATCCGTCTGCCTCGGACGTCCCAAGGTGGCGCTGCAATAGGGCGTCAAGCGTTGGACGCCGCCAACGCCAACGGCATTGCCCACCAGTGGGGCACCAGCCAGCTCGCTATAGCTGAGCTCAGTCTGCGAACGAGAAGGAGAGAGATATAGAGTGAGTGAGTGAGTGGAAAGTTTCAATATGTTGAGTCAATCACTTTCAATTTGCCCGGCAGTTGCATAATTGTCGAGTGTAAAGTTTTGCCAGGCCGAAGCTAAGCAAGGTCCTGAGCTCTATTTAAGCATGGAGCGTAAAGCCCCAGTGGTTCGTGAACTGTTGAAAGCGTAATTTCATTAAAATGCTACATTAATACACTTAATCAAGCGACTGCTCTTAAGGCTTACACAACAGGCAGAGCTGTTTGATTAGGGTTAACTCTAAGACTTTGAATACAATTTTATAATCTCATACTAGATATATTTATTTATTTATTTTTTTTTTTTAAGTTGACATTTATTTATACATTCTTTTATTTTGTCAATCTATGAGAATATAGCTCAGGTATGACATTTATTTATTTATTTATTTATTATTTATTTATTTATTTATTTATTTATTTATTTATTTATTTATTTATTTATTTATTTATTTATTTATTTATTATTTATTTATTTATTTATTTATTTATTTATTTATTTGTTTATTTATTTATTTGTTGAAATTTAATTTACTAATTTTTATTTATTTATTTATTAATTTGATATATTAACGTTTTTTTAATTTTGTGAATCTATGAGAATATATGCCAGGTATGAAGAGATTCGAAAGTTGCTTTAGTAGTATAACATATTTATATATTTTTTTTTTATATATTTAATTAAGAAATTTGCAAAACTTGATTCAATTTAAAATATTGAAAAATTTATAAAAATAAAATAAAATAAATATTGATAAATGTAAATAAAATATATTATTATTTCTTATATATTTATTTGTTTGATTAATAAATGCTTATGTTTATTATTATTAACTTAGTTATTTCACTGATTAAAACTAATTATTAATAGGCATACGAGCCCATAATTGAACTCCAGCTTTTATTATAATTATTTTCTCTTTAAAGCTATTACCCGCATTTACTGCCAATTTATTAATATAAATAAATTTATATATATAAGCCAAATCTAATGTACATTTAATATTCTACTGCGCTTCTACTCATAACTTCTATTGCTTGGCTTTGTTTGCCTGTTTAAGCCTAGTCAACAAATTAAGTTATTTAGCTACATTAACGGCACGGCCGTGGCCTTTAAATTAGAAAGTAATCTAATTAAATTAAATAAACAAGAGCCCTTTATTTTGAGCAGTCCATTTTTTATACATTTTGCTTGAATATCAAAAGAATCAAAGTTAACTTAAGCAATGAAAATTAATAATTCGCATATAGAAAAACTGCATAAAAATATTATTTTTATTTTCTATATATTTTGTATATCTACAGCAACTTCTATTTCTTAATTCTCTATTTAGTCTGTCAGCTAAAATTTAAATTGAATTTAAATAAATACGAAAAATTACGAAAATACAAATATTTTCTATTTCTTTCAAGTCTCCAAGTTTGTCAGCTAAAAATTTCAACTAAAAAATTTGGAGAATAAAATAATTTTCTATTTATTTAAATTAATTGCTCAGTCTCTAAGCTATTATGAGAATAAAAATATCTTCTATTAATTTACAGTTTCACTGTCAAGTCATATTACCTCCACTTTCATTTCACTCTTTTACTAAAGAAATAAAAATTGCTAAAATTGCCGCCAATCAATCAATGATCGAAAATCAACAAGCTAAGGCTGACTGACGCGTTGTTTCACTAATTGCATTTGTACAAGAGAAATCTGTCTTAAGACTTGGAAAAATAATCTCTGAGCTCTGCTTTTCGCACCTCAACAATTTTTGTGGAGCTGTGCTTTGGGTTTTATGTCTTGCTGTTGTACTGGGCACATTCAGCCACGCCCACTGCCCTGGCGAAATGCTCACATGAAACGCCTGTTTGTAATGTGTCTGGGCTCTCTGCTCTCTGCTCTGCCCTTCATCCCAAGCAACCATCCAGCAGCCACTTTCAGTTAGCAGCTGCAGCCACGAGCCGAGCAGAGCGCACACTTGCCGTTTATTGCATTTTGAGTTTGCAGGCAACAAAAGCAACAACAACACACACACAAATACACACACACAGTTAGACAGAAAGTACGCGCATCCTTTGGCAGCTTTGCTCCTTAGCGCTGCTTTTGCTCGTCTGGACGCTTGTCCGCCTGCAACTTATTTTTATTAAATTCGCAAATGGGAAATTTATATTGCTACAGCTGCTGCTGCTGCTGCTGCTGCTGAGGCTGTTTCTCGCCGGGCATGTCCTTGTTGTTGCCAGTGGGCGTGGCAGGCATACACACCCACCCACCCACACACTGGGAGGAATTTCTACTTAAATGATTTTCAAATTATGTTGGTTTTGCTGCAGCAACTGCGGCTGCTGCTGCCACGCCCCTCGTTGCCTCGTTGTTTTCTATTTATCTACGCGACCTTCACCGATTTTGTCTGCCGAGTGTTTTGGGCGTATCTTTGCTTGCATTCTAGCCAAACGATAAAATATATATATATGTCTATATATTTGTGTGTGAGTTGTAGTAGGTGTTGCCCATGAAATTGCATAGCTGGCGCCAAAGATTTAGTAGAAATTTCGTTTGTCGCTTTTTAAATGATGTGCGATTATTTTTTTTAGTGTTTCGTTGCCTATAACAAGGTGACCATGGGGTCAAGGCGAGCTGATATAATTAATTTAATTTAGGAACAGATTAAGGAATTTCTCTTAAGAATTTCAGTTTGCCTAGCTACCTAGCTGACTGATTAACACAAAGGAAATTAAGTATTTTGAATGAAATTTTTAAAGCAACAAATTATTTAGTATTTTGTATATTTTTTGAATTGCTTTTAATTAGTTGAGGAATTTTGGAATGGAGACTATGATTATTTTAAGTTAGAAGCAGAAGTGGCTAGAGTCGAGCTTGCTAAGTATATTCATATTATACCAACACAAAGAAAATTTAGAATGGAATGTTTAGATTGATTTTGAATGGGAAAACTATTTTTTATATATATTTTATTTTTATTCTGTTTATTGGTTAAGAATTTAGGAATGTTAGAGAGTCAGAAACAGGTAAAGTCGAGCATGTTAAGTATATTTAAATTATCTACACACATACACTCATGTACATACAGACAGCAGGATTGGATTTACAGGTTATTAAATGAAACTTATGTGGAATATTATTATATTATTACTTTTATTATATTATTACTATTATTATATCATTACTATTTTATATTAGTATTTTATTTTTAATTCATTTTATTTATTTTTTATTTAACAATTAATGCTAAGGATTTGTAATGAGTATTTATTATACTTTGTTCCCAAAGGGAAAAAAGTATATTGGTTTTGTGCAATGTCCGTCTTGCTGTCCGTCCGTCTGTCCGTCTGTCCGTCTGTCCGTCCGTCCGTCTGTCCGTCTGTCCGTCTGTCCGTCTGTCCGTCTGTCCGTATGAACGCAATATTTTTCGGCGCTATTAGAGCTAGAGACTTGAAATTTTAAACATATACTCATATATGCTCCCGAATTATAAAGTGTAAAAATTTTCCCGATCCGCCCACTAGGGGCGTGGCAAATCGGAAAACTCTTCCGCCCATAGTTAAGTTATCATACTAGATGATGAGCTAGAGAGTTGCAATTTGAAATGTATACTCGGGGTGACAACCCAAGTTCAAAAAGCTATGGCGGATATATCTACGCCCATTGGGGGCGTGGCAAATCGGGAAATACGTATCTTCTACACCGTTAAAGCTAGAACGCTGAAATTTTGCATGTGAGTTAATGTTATGATTCTAAGAAGATCGATCAAAAAGTTATATGTCTACGCCCGTTGGGGGCGTGGCAAATCGGACCTGAATATATAGTGATTTTTCAAATTGTGCTATATTTTGAACACTATTGACACTAGAGACTTGAAATTTTGCATGTATACTCGGGTTGACAACCCAAGACTAATAAGCTATGGTGGAAATATCTACGCCCACAGGGGGCGTGGCAAACCGCAAAAGTTTATATCTCCTACAGTTTTAGAGCTAGAAGCTTGAAAATTGGATGGTTGAGTTACTAATGTTCTCCTCTATCGATGCCCCAAAAATAATTTTTCAGCCTCTTTGGGGGCGTGGCATATCGAAAAATACCCTGTAATTTTCGCATTTTTGGAATGTAAGCAACCAAATTTTGCAGTCATGTTAGCCTCGGCCTTTTCTAAGAACTGGCAAAAAATTATGCGTCTACGCCCACTGGGGGCGTGGCAAATCGGCAAAGAAGTTTGTTGTGGCCAACTGCATAATTCATGCATATAATAGCGTAGTAGCAATTGCTAAGATGGCAAAAAGCATTTTAACATAAATATAATAATATTAATAAATTTTAAAAAATAAAATTGATAAGTTTTTGATTAATAAATAAAAAGTTTCCAGCGGGATTCGAACCTAGGTCTTTTGAAAACAACATGTAATCGTTAGCTAAACCTAATCAATTCACAGCTGATCAGCTGACCAGCTGATCAGCAGCTTGTGACGAAACAAAACAATACAATCGCAATTCTTGCAATATGTATAAACTTTTGGATGTGTATACCCTTACAAACATCTGTTTACACATAAATACATATATGCATGCATAGAAAAACTGCTTGCCACACAGCGTGGCAAATCGGAAAAATTGTTTTAGTTTTTGCTTAAATGCAAAATTCATATGCGTATGTTTATAAATTATCATCAATTGGCAGCAAGCATTTTATAATAAATATACAAATATAAAAAAATAAAAAAATAAAAAATAAATAATTTTTGAAAAAAAGTTTTCCGCGGGATTCGAACCCACACACCTAAGTATAGCTTGCATAGTGCTTACCACCAGCGCCACTGCCCTGACCTGCGCTTCGTTAACTAAAACCAAATAAGACATTGCAATGCATTGCTAGAGCGCCTTTTGATAAAACTAAAGTAACGATCGAAAAATTCCCAATTCAGTCACAATTCTTAGAATATTCTGGCATGCAAACTTTTGTATGTATACTTAGAAAATTGTGTATACTCGTATAGTATGTAATCTGTATGTATGTGTAGGAAAAACGTTTGTTGCTTGCCATGTACGTTTTCTAATTGCCGAAATATTTCGTTAATTAAATGTTTATTAAATAAATAAGATGCACCTATGGGAACAAAGTATATCGCAGTTAGTGGCGCCTAACTGCAACGTTCTTACTTGTTTTTTATTTATTTATTTCATATTAAGAACCTTCTCATCAGTTTTAGATATCTGTTTATATTTTAAATATATATTTTTATACATTTTAAATATAATTTTTAAAATGTATTTAACATATATTTATACTTTGTTCCCAAAGGGAAAAAAGTATATTGGTTTTGTGCAATGTCCGTCTTGCTGTCCGTCCGTCTGTCCGTCTGTCCGTCTGTCCGTCTGTCCGTCTGTCCGTATGAACGCAATATTTTTCGGCGCTATTAGAGCTAGAGACTTGAAATTTTAAACATATACTCATATATGCTCCCGAATTATAAAGTGTAAAAATTTTCCCGATCCGCCCACTAGGGGCGTGGCAAATCGGAAAACTCTTCCGCCCATAGTTAAGTTATCATACTAGATGATGAGCTAGAGAGTTGCAATTTGAAATGTATACTCGGGGTGACAACCCAAGTTCAAAAAGCTATGGCGGATATATCTACGCCCATTGGGGGCGTGGCAAATCGGGAAATACGTATCTTCTACAACCGTTAAAGCTAGAACGCTGAAATTTTGCATGTGAGTTAATGTTATGATTCTAAGAAGATCGATCAAAAAGTTATATGTCTACGCCCGTTGGGGGCGTGGCAAATCGGACCTGAATATATAGTGATTTTTCAAATTGTGCTATATTTTGAACACTATTGACACTAGAGACTTGAAATTTTGCATGTATACTCGGGTTGACAACCCAAGACTAATAAGCTATGGTAGATATATCTACGCCCACAGGGGGCGTGGCAAACCGCAAAAGTTTATATCTCCTACAGTTTTAGAGCTAGAAGCTTGAAAATTGGATGGTTGAGTTACTAATGTTCTCCTCTATCGATGCCCCAAAAATAATTTTTCAGCCTCTTTGGGGGCGTGGCATATCGAAAAATACCCTGTAATTTTCGCATTTTTGGAATGTAAGCAACCAAATTTTGCAGTCATGTTAGCCTCGGCCTTTTCTAAGAACTGGCAAAAAATTATGCGTCTACGCCCACTGGGGGCGTGGCAAATCGGCAAAAAATTTGTTGTGGCCAACTGCATAATTCATGCATATAATAGCTTAGTAGCAATTGCTAAGATGGCAAAAAGCATTTTAAACTAAATTTAATAATATTAATAAATTTTAAAAAATAAAATTGATAAGTTTTTGATTAATAAATAAAAAGTTTCCACCGGGATTCGAACCTAGGTCTTTTGAAAACAACATGTAATCGTTAGCTAAACCTAAATCAATTCACAGCTGATCAGCTGACCAGCTGATCAGCAGCTTGTGACGAAACAAAACGATACAATCGCAATTCTTGCAATATGTATACACTTTTGGATGTGTATACACTTACACATAAATACATACATATATGCATGCATAGAAAAACTGCTTGCCACACAGCGTGGCAAATCGGAAAAATTGTTTTAGTTTTTGCTTAAATGCAAAATTCATATGCGTATGTTTATAAATTATCATCAATTGGCAGCAAGCATTTTATAATAAATATACAAATATAAAAAAATAAAAAATAAATAATTTTTGAAAAAAAGGTTTCTGCGGGATTCGAACCCACGCACCTAAGTATAGCTTGCATAGTGCTTACCACCATCGCCACTGCCCTGACCTGCACTCCATTAACTAAAACCAAATAAGACATTGTAATGCATTGCTAGAGCGCCTTTTGACAAAACTAAAATAACGATCGAAAAATTCCCAATTCAGTCACAATTCGTAGAATATTCTGGCATGCAAACTTTTGTATGTATACTTAGAAAATTGTGTATACTCGTATAGTGTGTACATGTGTAAATCTGTATGTATGTGTAGGAAAAACGTTTGTTGCTTGCCATGTACGTTTTCTAATTGCCGAAATATTTCGTTAATTAAATGTTTATTAAATAAATAAGATGCACCTATGGGAACAAAGTATATCGCAGTTAGTGGCGCCTAACTGCAACGTTCTTACTTGTTTTTATATATATTTTTTATATTTTATATTCAATTTTTTATTTATGTATCTGTATTAAAAACCTTCTCATCGGTTTTATATATCTGTTAATATTTTGTAATATTTATTTTTATAATTTTTATTTTCTCATAGCTCATATGCAGAACAAGCTCAGACTTTATCGATATTTTTATACTTTGTTCCCAAAGGGAAAAAAGTATATTGGTTTTGTGCAATGTCCGTCTTGCTGTCCGTCCGTCTGTCCGTCTGTCCGTCTGTCCGTCTGTCCGTCTGTCCGTATGAACGCAATATTTTTCGGCGCTATTAGAGCTAGAGACTTGAAATTTTAAACATATACTCATATATGCTCCCGAATTATAAAGTGTAAAAATTTTCCCGATCCGCCCACTAGGGGCGTGGCAAATCGGAAAACTCTTCCGCCCATAGTTAAGTTATCATACTAGATGATGAGCTAGAGAGTTGCAATTTGAAATGTATACTCGGGGTGACAACCCAAGTTCAAAAAGCTATGGCGGATATATCTACGCCCATTGGGGGCGTGGCAAATCGGGGAAATATGTATCTTCTACACCGTTAAAGCTAGAACGCTGAAATTTTGCATGTGAGTTAATGTTATGATTCTAAGAAGATCGATCAAAAAGTTATATGTCCACGCCCATTGGGGGCGTGGCAAATCGGACCTGAATATATAGTGATTTTTCAAATTGTGCTATATTTTGAACACTATTGACACTAGAGACTTGAAATTTTGCATGTATACTCGGGTTGACAACCCAAGACTAATAAGCTATGGTAGATATATCTACGCCCACAGGGGGCGTGGCAAACCGCAAAAGTTTATATCTCCTACAGTTTTAGAGCTAGAAGCTTGAAAATTGGATGGTTGAGTTACTAATGTTCTCCTCTATCGATGCCCCAAAAATAATTTTTCAGCCTCTTTGGGGGCGTGGCATATCGAAAAATACCCTGTAATTTTCGCATTTTTGGAATGTAAGCAACCAAATTTTGCAGGCATGTTAGCCTCGGCCTTTTCTAAGAACTGGCAAAAAATTATGCGTCTACGCCCACTGGGGGCGTGGCAAATCGGCAAAGAAGTTTGTTGTGGCCAACTGCATAATTCATGCATATAATAGCTTAGTAGCAATTGCTAAGATGGCAAAAAGCATTTTAACATAAATATAATAATATTAATAAATTTTAAAAAATAAAATTGATAAGTTTTTGATTAATAAATAAAAAGTTTCCACCGGGATTCGAACCTAGGTCTTTTGAAAACAACATGTAATCGTTAGCTAAACCTAAATCAATTCACAGCTGATCAGCTGACCAGCTGATCAGCAGCTTGTGACGAAACAAAACAATACAATCGCAATTCTTGCAATATGTATACACTTTTGGATGTGTATACACTTACACATAAATACATATATGCATGCATAGAAAAACTGCTTGCCCCACACAGCGTGGCAAATCGGAAAAATTGTTTTAGTTTTTGCTTAAATGCAAAATTCATATGCGTATGTTTATAAATTATCATCAATTGGCAGCAAGCATTTTATAATAAATATACAAATATAAAAAAATAAAAAATAAATAATTTTTGAAAAAAAGGTTTCTGCGGGATTCGAACCCACGCACCTAAGTATAGCTTGCATAGTGCTTACCACCAGCGCCACTGCCCTGACCTGCACTCCATTAACTAAAACCAAATAAGACATTGTAATGCATTGCTAGAGCGCCTTTTGACAAAACTAAAATAACGATCGAAAAATTCCCAATTCAGTCACAATTCGTAGAATATTCTGGCATGCAAACTTTTGTATGTATACTTAGAAAATTGTGTATACTCGTATAGTGTGTACATGTGTAAATCTGTATGTATGTGTAGGAAAAACGTTTGTTGCTTGCCATGTACGTTTTCTAATTGCCGAAATATTTCGTTAATTAAATGTTTATTAAATAAATAAGATGCACCTATGGGAACAAAGTATATCGCAGTTAGTGGCGCCTAACTGCAACGTTCTTACTTGTTTTCTAATCTGTTTTCTCATATAATTTTGTTTATTAAACTCTCAGTCAGATTGACAGCAGGGTAAGCACTATTATATACAAATAGACTTTGCTCTGAAATATTTGTAGTGCTTAAAAGGGAATACGAAAAACAGAGAGTATTTCAATGTTGAATTTATTGATGGCTATTCAGCAACTATTTGTTGTCTGCGAAGCTCTGTCTGCTGATCCGTTTGTCTGGCAACAACAAAGCGCCCAACAATTGCGGCTTAAATAATGAACTGCTTGCTGGCCATAAAAACCACTTAACCCGAAATATGCGAAAAGAAGGAACGGTAACAGCAATAGCTGAGGGAGCTTGAGTGGGTTCTTTTTCGCATAGTTCGCTTGGCCAGGTGGCGACTGGCGGCTGGCGGCTGGCGTCAGGTGGATTCAGTTGTGGCCAACAGCTGGCCCTGGCCCCGGCCACCCTGGCCATAAATTAAGATGGCTGCCAGTGCGGCCATATTGTAAAAGGTTAAATGTTTGACTGTCGGCTAAGTGCGGATTAGGGCTCAGCCGGGCATAACTCACCTTCTGTTGTTGTTGCTGCTGCTGCTGCTGTTGGAGTTGGTGTTGCTGCTGCTGCTGCTGTTGCTGTTGATTGGCATAAGCGCCCATTTTGCTAACGGGTATAAGCGTATTATATTGTATATACTGGCCATGGGCTGTGGGCGGGCCAGACTTTTTATCGACCACGGCATATGTGGGCATAATGTGATCGTAGGTGGTGGAGGTAATCACGGCGTTCTGCTCGGCCAATGCTGCCGTGGCATAGGCACGATTGTGCCCCTTTGTTGTCCACTCGTCGTCCACATCGTGTCCATCTGCAAAATATTCAGAGAGAATGGAATGAGAGCTAGAGTTGTGTAGGACTGAAGGAGCTGCAGGAAAGTGAGCTGATGATAGAGGATGTGCCCACCTTGTGGTATTATGTCCGGATTCTTATCAATGCTGTCCAGGCTGCTCGTCACATGGCACGTCTCCCGGCCGATGCGATGCATATCCTGCACTGATTGGCCACCATTGTGCGCCAGTGTGCCGATGCCCAGGCTGCCATTGTTGTTGCTGCCGAGAATGCCGAGGTTGCCGTTGCCATTGGCTGTGCTGCTGCTCCCGTTGCCCGGATGTGAGTAATTATTGCGATCGCGTCCCGACGAGCCGCGCACCCGCACCACGACCACGATGATGAGTGCCACCAGAAATAAACTGCCCACAATGCCAGCCAGTATGCCAAGGAATGGCCGGATGTCCTCGATGAGGGGCCCATTGGCCAGCGATTGGTCTGCGTGATACGGGCAGAAGTTGGCCGGCATTTGGAAGAGTAACAGAGAGACACACAGAGAGAGAGAGAGAGAGAGAGAGAGTGGGAGAAAAAGGAATGGAAAAGAGAAAATTCGCAGGATAAGCGCGTGCTACAATAATTTTACGAGAATGCATTGCATATTTTTCTGCCTGTCTTTATTCTCGCATATTTTTTGTTATCCCTCTCACTTCCTCTTACTCGTTTATCCCCGTTTTTTTTTTCCCCTGCTGCTTGCATTGTTTTATGAGCTGCTAACTACGTTCCGTTGTCGGACCCGCCAACCGCCACCCAACAACCCGCCCCATTCCCGGTCTCGGTCACCGTCTCGGTCTCTGGATCCGTCCTCATTGTTGTTGTTTTCGTTGTCGGTCCCAGTTCCTGCTGCACGTGCTTGGAATTTAGTGCCGCTTTAATGAGCTGCATGTGTGTTGGTAGCCTCTGTACGTGTGTATATGTATGTGTGTGGCTGTGTGTGTGTGTGTGTGTCCAGAACGTGTGTGGTCCGTTGTAAGCCGCTCAGTGTTAAGGTTGCTAATTTTTGTCTCAGCCGGCGGCGGCATGTCGAGCATTTTTAGTAGCCAAAGCCCAAAAACCCAAAGTCTGAAACAGTTGTTCAAAAATGCGTCCGGATTTATCGTGCGAACTTCGTTAGTCACATTTCAAGAGAAACTTATTCAAATCGTATGCAAAGAAGACATCAAATTGAAAAAAACTCAAACGATATGAAATAGAAAATAAAATAATGAAATTTATTGAAATCAAGTTGATAAATAACAAACAACGAAAATCAAATTAAATTTTAACAAAATCTTGACAAATAAAAAACTAAAATAAACAAGAGAAAAAAATATTAAATATTAAATTAAACAGAAATATTTTCAAATTAGAAACATTTAAAATAAATTATATAAAAACTAAAAAAAAAAAAAAAAATTAAAAAAATATAATAAAAAAAATATATTTTATTACTTATGAATTTGTTCATAAAAAAATAATTGTATTTTTAACAAGCAGAAAAATATGTAAAAGCGAAGAACACATATTTAATTATTTAAATAATAAAAAGTGGTTTGAAATAAACTGGAGATTATTTCAAAAATAGAAAATTTGAAAATAAATTTAAAAAAAAATCGAAAATACGAAATTAACAAAGTAAAAGAAAAAAAAAAAACACAAAATTTTATAAACATTTTTTCATAATAAAATAATAATTATTATTATTTTTTAATAATTTTTTAATAACAGAAAAAAGGTGTCAAAGCAAAAAACTAATATTTAACTAGAAAAAAATAATAAAATGTGCTCAAGCAAAAATTAAAAAAATATATATTTATACTTGTGTTTGTGTGCGTGTGTGTGAGCTGTGTGAAATTGTGCTTGAAGCGTGTTGAATAATATTAAATGAAGATCTTAAGCTCAAAGTAGCCACTACCTTCATCGTACGCCCCTTTGCCCACGCCCATAAACTCATCCTCGTCGCATATGCAATCGCTAGTTGTTGCCTTTGATGTTGCTGTTGTTGCTGTTGCTGTTGGTGGCTTAAGAGCTTGATAGGATCTGGTAAATGTTATTTGAACTGAAAGCATGCAACCAGAGTGTAAGAAAGAAACGTTAGAGAAAGCAAAGAACTTAAAGCAAATTAAAAGACAAATCAAACCGTCAGGCTCACAGTAGTGAGTGAGTGAGTGAGTGTCAGCAGTAACTGTAACTGTAACTGTAGCTGTAGCATCCGCAATTAATTTGTAGGCAACGATTGCCGACCAGGACATATCAGGACATGCATGAAATTGCAAACCCATTTGCCCCATCACCTCACCACCCTCGTTCCCATGCGTCAAAACCCACTTCCAACGCATCACTCGATTTGTGCCTCTTTGGCCATTGCCCAGACTCACCCGTTTGCTTCTCAGGATCCTTCAGCGTGTAGACCTGCAATATAGTCGCATTGCTGCGTCCCTTGCTGTTGTGCGCTATGAGAAAGACATTGTAGCCCATGCCGGGCTGCAGGCCGCTCACCTCGAAGTACGGCTTCCTGTAATGCGCGTCAAATCGATATTTGAATGTCCCAGGCAGCAACCACACAAAAAGAAAAAAAAAACAGAACGAGATACGATAAATGAACAGTGCAAGGCAACGGATTGCGTCCTGTGTCTATGCGTTTCACATGCCTCGTTGAATCATGTTGCGTAATGCAAAAGTCACAAGGCGTGTGATTCAGACTCTTCTCTCCTTCTCTACTCACTTTGATTTGTAAATTTTGGGATAACGCGTCGTTCCGTTCATGTAGACCTCCATGATAAAGTCCTGCGGCAGGCCACCATCGAAGCCCTCAACGCATTCGATTTGAAAGCCGGACGATGTCTGATTGAGCAGCGTGCAGTTCAACAATGGATCCGGTTCGCCTGTTCGAACAGAACAATTTATTTTTATTTTTATTTCTTCGCATTGTTATTCTGTTTAGTTTAGCACTGAAGCAACGAATTGCCAAAGTTATACGTGTGACGTGATTGACGCTACTGCAACTGCCAACTGCCAACTACCACTACACTAGACTACATAAATTCTGACTTTAGAATAAGCCACAGTGTAGCAGCAGCAGCCAAGCTGCGCCAAAGTCATCAACAAATCAGCACAATGGGACACCTGCGAGCCAAGCTAAACATAAACAAAAACATACAGTTGGAGTTGGAAGAGCGAATGTCAGCTATGAACCTTCAGATACTCTGCCACTCCAGCTAAATTATATTAGAAATTTATTAAAGTGAAACTCTGAACCCACAAATGTAATTATGGCAATGAAAGGGAATGTAACCAAAGCTGCTAGCATTACTCAGAATTATTTAAAGTATGAGCTATAGAGGAATGCACATACATAAATACACCTGATTCTGATTTTCTGCAGAAATATAAACCTCGAATTATAAATAGACATTTTACTTGGAGACTTCAATATATGCTAGCTATAAGTTCCGTTATTTTTTTTTTTAAATCGGTTTTAATTAATAGATAGCTAATGAGATGTGTGTAATTTATTTAGAAAAATTTAGCTGGGCATTTATTTCATTATTAATAATTTTTTTTTTTTTAAATATTTGCTTTGCAATATGTAAAATTAATGCACACATAATTTATTTTATTGAAAATTCAATTATTTAAAATTATATTGAAATTAGTATTTTTAGAAAATATTCAAATTTCATTTATTCATTTCTTTTTATTTTAATTTTTTAATTTTTGTAATTTACTTTGTGTATTTAATTTATTATATTTATATTTTGTTCTATTTCATTTTATTTATTTTACCTATTATTATTTTTTAAATTTATTTTATGTATATTTATTTATTTTTATTTTATTTATTTTTGTTATTTATTTAAGATTTTTAATTTTTTATTATTATTTCTTTTTTAAGAAAACTGTTTTCTATTCATTTTTTTATTCACTTAATTTTTGGGAATTTCGCCTTGAATTTGTTTCTACATTTTTTTTTTTAATCTTTATTTCATAGAATTGTATAAATAAAAGCCAAAAATCAATAAAAAAAATAAACCAAATCTTTTGAATTCTCATAACACTCGAAACTGTTAAATCTGATCCCAAAATAGTTGCATAATCTGAGTTACCCTAAAATCGAAAGTTTCGTAAGCGCTCGCAGTGGCAATCCGCTGTGCGGAAATGAGAGCAACGGGACAAACACGTGGACTCGCCACACAGGTGGCCCGGGCACGTCAGTTGGCTTCTTTCCTGTATGTTTTGCTGGTTGCTACTCACCTGCTGGCGCTATTGTGTACACGCAGGGCTCGCTTTGATCGCCAATTTCGTTGCTGGCCCAGCACAGAAGCGTTCCATAGTCCTGTGAATGCCAAATAAAAGAGTCGACAGTCAGTATGTGTGTGTGAGTGTGTGGAGTATGGCATGAGTGACAATGGAATGGTATTTCGTTGGCTTAATTTATGCATGCAATGCGGCGTTGGCGACACACCTTTTCGGCCTTAATTGAAAATTCAAAACCGCAATTCGTTTGGAAAATTATGTGCCGCCCAGCGGAGGAGTTGAGCCGGCCATGCAGTCGTGATTTATATGACCTCTGAGTGTGAGCATGCTTTTGTGAGTGGGCGGGCATACTTACGTTCTCCACCATGGGCGTGTAGTGGGCCACACTGCGGCCACGGTCGACGGCCACCAGCGATGCGGGTATATCAGCTGTCTCGCCCTGCGTTGCATTGAATTTCCATACGTATGTTGCCTCCGCGGGATTCGCATCGATTTCGCATGCAACTTTAACGGTCTCGTGCCGTCCGGTACTGTAGGTGGTGCGCTGTCCGGCACGGCAAACGGGCGCAACTGAAAAGCAAAAGGAGTTGAAAAGTTAAAGAAGAATGTTGGGGAGGGGAATGGGGAGGTGGTTTCGAAACAGCATTCAGTACGTGTCTGTGCAAATTGGCAAAGGCATTTGCATAATTAAAGCAAAACATTGCGAAACTTGAGTTCAATTTGTGTGTGTTCAAATGGCTACGGACAACACTCGTTTGCAACAAAAGGCGCTCGTTTGCAACGTTCTGCTCAATTTGCTGTGCGGCAACTGAAACTGACAATTGGCAGCTGGCAAACTAGAATCGACTGCCGACAGTCGATGGAAACTGGCAACTTTTAAAAAACTCTTGGAAACCATAATATCAATGCAGCACTCATGCTCATGCCTTCCTCTGCCTCTGCCTCTCCATATCCTCGATTTCTTTTCATTTACATTGCAAGCAGCAGGCATTGAAAATTCTCAAATTTAATCAATTTCGATCTAGTGTTATTTAATATTTATTTGGCAATTGTATGCTGCTGCCTATGCTTTTCTTGCCAATTACTTTTATTGGCATATTTTCTATGCAACCAACGACAAGCTGAGTGTGTCTGTATGTGTCTGCAACATGTTGCATGTTAATTGGCTGCAGAGCTAATGAAAGCAGATGCCATGTTGTCTCTGTCAGCATTTGTTTACAAATCTCATCAATGCAGCTACATGCATTCAACTAATTAAATATATTTATTTAGATTTAGATATTTCTCATGTCTACTCACAGCGTATGTCTAGCTGAACGGGATTGCTCTCGCCATCGCCTTCGCGATTGCTGCCAACGCAGGTGTAGATGCCGGTTCTGGCACGGCTCGCATTCTGCAGCACAAGACTCTGATTGGCCACGACGATGCCCTCGGCGGGATTATTCTCCAGTATGGCGCCCTGCAACAAAATGAGACGAGAAATAAAATTTAAAAAATATAATATAATTTTTTTCGTTTACAATTTATTGGGTTAAATTCAATTTGACGATAGCGGCGTATTGAAATAAATTTAATTTGAGGCTAATAACACTTTCATGTTGCCTGGCATAGTTGGCTCGCGGCAACAGGGCGAGCTAGGTGGGCGTGGCTGCATAATTTAGAGCGCTGGCTGCATAAATTGTTAAGTGCTTTTACAGCTAAATAATTCAATAATAAATTGTATAAATTCCTATATGCCGTGCGTAGTATACTCATGTGTGTGTGTGCGTGTGTGTGTGTAGATTTTTCTTCTCGGCGCCCTAAAATATGCAACAATTATGTGGCGCTGGAGTGTGGGCGCCGTTTTTCGATTTGTTGTGCTGCCTCAAGGTAATTTATGTATAGTGAATAATGAAAATAATAACGTGCAATAAACGACTTCAATTTTTCGCTACGCTGCTGCATATATGTTTAAGCCAGGCCCCGGGCCAAACGCTTAGCCAAGCCAAAGCATTAATATTGACATTGTATTGAATTAGCCATATTGATGGTATATCTAGCTATATGTATGTACATAGCACATGTGTATGCGTATTCCTGTAATTACATAGAATATTTTATGCAAACGTGTGTACGCTTTAAGAGTTTACTCTTGAATCGCTTGTAGCTAAAAGTTAATTGATTTTAATTCAGATGCTCTCTACAGCTGTAGCTGGTTATTTATTTATAGTTATTAAATGAATCTTCTAAATGTTATTTAAATAACCAACTTATTCCTATGGCTTGGGAAGTTTTCTTTTAAATACAATATTTCATGTGAGGTTTTTTTTTCAAAGAAATTTATTGGCTCCATCATAGATATATTATTTTGTATATCTCATATCAAGTGTTTCTCTAGGCGCTATATATAAATGAGTTTGATGCTCTTCTTGAAGCAATAAAGCCAGGAAAGATTTAAATTTATCGAATATGACTAATTTTTGGGTATTTTAACTTATATTTAATGCTGATTCTCTTTTAGTATTTTTATAACATTTTTTGTATTTACTTCTATGTTATATTTTAATTATGGTATTCTTATAAATTTGTTTATTTTTATTATTCATTTTTTTATATATTTTTTTTATAATTTGTATTTATTTCTTTATTCATTTTCAATTATTTAATATTATTATTTTTTATTCAATTTATTTTATTTTAATTTTTTTTATTATTTACTTTTATTTCTTTTTTTATTTTATTATTAGTCATTTATTTACTTATTATTTTTTTTATGTTTATCTATATATTTTATGTATTTAAATAATATATTTTTTAAATTAAATTTTTTTTATAATTTATTTAACACTAATAATAACTATTCGAGTCTCCAGCCAATCATTATTGCTAATATATAAATCAAGTTTTTCTTATTCATCTTAATCATAATCTGAATACTCACATTATGTCGCCAGCTAACTTTATAGATCCACGGATTCGACTTGATGTTGCACTCGAAGAACACATCGACTCCCTCTCGCAGCGTTGCATTCAGTGAGTTTGTGCCTAGCTCCAGGCTGACAACGGGTATATCTATATGGATGAACATAGAAATTGTAATTTAGCTAGACTTAACCATTGTGTATAAGACATGCAAAGACAACCACTTAAAACGCTTCGCTGTCAGGGCAACTAAGCGCAAATTACTTAAGCGCCACACCACGCCCACAGCCAGCGAGGCGGCCGAGTAAATCATAAAAAGCGTAAAACAAATAAAATACGGCGTAGCACACAAAGGTGTAATTATTTTGTAAGCCTCACAAATTAGGCAATTTAAGTTGTGAAAACTCGTTGGCCCGCCCCCATGGACTTGTGCTTGTCGGCAATTAGTCAGGGACCAGGGAGAGGATTTTGTATCTTGTCTATGGAAAGCGGCGAATGTGCTGCCGAAATGAACAGCGAAGATTTGTTTGGTTTTTTTCTTTTTCTGGTATGGGTGGCCCTAAACAAGTAAAATCTGAACTTAATTAAATCAAAACTGGGCTGCGGAATGCGCGAATCAATTAAGCTTATTAAGCAATCTATCAAATTGTGCAAACAAGAGCTGCCAGTCCAGCTCAGTCCAACCCAGCCCAGCCCAGCCCAAAGGGTTGCCCAATGAACCACAACTTTCAATACAATGTGCGGCGCATCATGAAAAAAAGAAGATATATATGTATATATATATTTTTGAAAGGTAAGCAACCAAAGCGCACGGCAAAGGCAAACAGGAAACGGAAGCGGTGCAGTGACTGTGGAGGTGGGGGCGGTGGCGTAGGGGCTAGGGGCAGCTGTGAGCTGGATTGCCATTTAAATTTTGTGCAAACAGGTCGAAAAACTGTAAAAGCGTAAAGATGGCTTCGCAGTCGGCGTCGCTGCTTGCGGTGTTTGCGGCGGGTTAAAAAGTTTCGCAAGTTTGGCGCAAAGTTTTGCCGGCCGCCGCTGGAAATTAATTTGCCAAACTTGCCACAAGTTGGCACACAAAAAGCGGCAAGAAAATAAAGCAAAAAAAAAAAAAAAAAAAAAAACAACAGCAGCCAGAAAAAAAGGAAATTATAGCCTCTGCCTTTTGCAGCATTTTTGGCTGTAAGTATTTAAAGTCGATATCGGCTGAGGTGGCTCTGTGCTTTCCTTTTCATTAAAAGTTGCGGCAAACACATTAAATATTAAGTATACGCCGCGCTGCGCTGCGGCATTAGCATTTAAAAGCCAACCCGTAGTGACTTTGATGTTGGCTAATAAGCAAGCAAGCCAGTCAGCCAGTCAGCCAGCTGAAAAGAAATGTAAACGAAACGAAACTTACGATAGATGTCCAATTTCCAGCCATCCTCCATGCCCGACTCAGGTATCATGCTCTGCTCGGCGCGACAGGACAGAAACTTGCCGCGATCGTCAATGGTGGGCGTGAATGTCAGCACCGATGTGGTCATATTACCATCCGGATTGGCCTGCAAAGTCAACGAAATAGCAAAACAGTTTTAATGGGTCCTCTCTCTCACACTCTCACTCTCTCTTTCATTCTGTGTGTGTGATTGTGTGTGTGTGCTGTCAAGCGAAACAAAGGAGCAGTCGAGGCAGGGCAACCCCTCAGCGACGTGCTACGGACAGTTGTTGAGACCAGTCCCTGGTTTTAATTGAAGGCAGCTACGTGACTGCCGTTAAAGTAACTTCAATTACCACAAAGCATGTCCCCAAAAAGAGGGTTGACTTGCGGGGGCGCTAACAACCCCCAGCTTTGAAATTTGAATGTACGCACCCTATCCACAGCTGTTATGGGGCATACATAATAGTTGAGCTAAGATGTTTCACTCAGGCAGCACTAATGCTTGAAAATGTTGCCCCAAATATGGCAAATCTAAATTTTATACTAAAGCTTCACTAAGTGTGATTAAATTTAATTTATATTTTAATGTTGTTTCTAGAAATATTCTTTTTGTAAATTAATATATTCTTAATGAATTTTTTCTGCTAGAGACATTTTGTTTTTTTTTTTTAAGCAATTTAAATACTTTCTTAAATATATGGAGAAAATTTAAATTGTTATTGAAGAGAAAATTTCCTATGTGAAAATTTCCTTTTAATTTAAAATTGAAATTATTATTGAAGTGAGAATTTCCTATGAAAAATTTCCCTTCAAATTTAATTTTTGCTTATTTTATACAATAGGAATTCTTTTTTAAATAGAGATTATATTCTTTCCTTAACTTACTAATTTTATATTTTAATTTTTTATTTTATTTATTTTTAAATATATATATTTTTGTATATTTTGATAAAACTCGAAAACCAAAAATCATTTTTATACTTAACTAAGTTTTAAAAATTGTTTTTTTTTTTTTTTTTTTTCATTAGGTTTTTTAATAAATATTTTTGTTCTTGTATATAATTTAATCGTTTGATTAAATAAATATAATAATAAAAATAATAAAATATTAATTTTCTTTTTGTTTCGCTATTTAGTTATATTTAAAATTTTTAAAATTTAATTTTAAATGCTTGCTTTAATATTTGCAAATTATTTAATAAATGAATTTTTACTTCACTGAGACAATTTATATTATATTTTTGACTTTTAGTACAATTTTTTGTATTAATTATTTTCTGATAAATTAATCATTGAATTTTTGTATATTAATATTTTTTAACAGAGGCTAATATTGCTCTACTGTCCCTCAATTCATATTAAACTCGCACTTTGTAATTGCATCTATAGCTTTATATTTTCCAACTCTTTGCTTAAGCACAAAACAATTTCTAACATGCCTTAATATTCTTGGCTCTGAATTGCTTTACCAAGTGCTTTAGCTTTCATAGTTTCTCAAAACATTGTGTAGTGCTCTCGCACATGAAGTTTTAGTGTGAAGTGCTAGAGAAGCTCTTAATGCTCTTACGTTCGAGTTGAAATCGCTGCTAATTATAGGTGCTTCTGTAGTCGCATAGCTTTAGTCAATTTTCAGTAAAGTTTGCGAGTCTCAAGGGGTTTGTGGTGCTCTGCTCCGCTTGGGTACTTACAATTTCGTGCGTGTTCTTCATGGGCGTGCTGCCCTTCCACCAGGTAACCGTTGGCGCTGGACGTGAGCCGATGACTACACAGCTGAGTTGATAAGAGTTTTCCGCCGAAAGTGGACGATTCTCACCCTGCAGCTTGACAATCAGGGGACGCACTGCAGCGCAGACAATGATAAAAAATTAATTAATTAACTGGAAAGCTGGAAAGGAAGCGGCAACTGGCTCACAGCGTAACTTACAGTTCATGTCGAGTACGATGCTGCTGATAATTGGCGTTGTCAAATTATTGTTCTCCGCCCGGCACGTCAGCTGCATGTGAAGATTCTTGCGCTTAAGCTTCGCCAGCGTGAGCACATTGCCCACACGTCGCTCCGATAGCGGATGTCCCAGGCCGGAGCTATTGAACATTGTATTGCCATGCCACCAGGTAACTCTCGGCTGTGGTCGACCTGCAACAAAGCAGAATAGAAGAGAATTATTGAGTGCAGCTGTGTGAGTGTGTGAGTGTGTGAGGGTTGCTGCCAGTATAAAAGAAGCGGGTCAAACGGAGTGTATGCTAGCAGATATCTGCTGCATGTGTGCGTGTGTGTGTGCGTGTGTGCAACTGATATGTTTGTTATACGGCTACGACTTGAGCTTGAGCCCCAGCTTGGTGTGTCCTCTCTCACCCTCTGTTTAGTTGCTCGCAGCGATTTGGCTGCTGTCTTTGACTGTTTGTTTATGTGCTCACACAAGAGCAAGAAGTGTGTGTGTGTGTGTGCGAGTGTGCACAAGTGCCTTTCGCTATTTCATTTGTTGTCTTGTTTGGCTTTTAGCAATTTTCAAGTGCTCTCAATGCAATTTGTGTGGGCATTGTTGATGCTCCTCGTATGTTGGCCGCCGGCTCGTGCAGTCGACAGCATTTCAGCAAATGTGAAATTAAATAAAATGTGAAATCTTTGCCAGCATTTTCATGCTCATCAGTTTTAATTGTCAGACACATAGAAGCAGCGTCAACACTTGGCAATATAGAAGACAGCCCGTCTCCTGCTCCTGCTCCTCCCCTGCTTCTGCTCCTGCTCCTGCGTGACTGAGCTGAGGCACGTGTGTTTGTAACTTACCGCCAATGGCCACGCACGTGACGTTCACACTGGAGCCCTCATTGTAGGGCCCAAGCGTATGATCCTTGATGGTGGCGCCCTTGCTGTCCAGTATGATGATTGACTCTGGCGGTGCTGTTACAAGTAAAGAGATGATAGTTTAGTTCTAGCTAGACTTTTCGGTAATTGAATGTGTTGAATGGATTAGCAGCAGCAACAATATCAATTTAATGGCAGACATTATTTTTTATTTCCCATTTGATTTCTACTTGAATTTTCACTAATTTTTTTCTCCCTCTCTTTTTGCTAATTAACATTTGTGGCTATCGAAGCATGGCAAGCATCTCTACTGGCTAAGCCGTTCAGCAGCAACTGCTGTCTAAATATTAAAGTGCTAGCTCTGCTGGCTCGACGGGCTGCCAGGTTTTATACGCTGCATGCAGCTTGCAGCTTGCAAAGTTCAACTCAAAGTCAGCGCTTTCTATTTTATTTTATTTTCGTATTATTTTCTTTTATTTTTAATTTTTTTTTCTTTCGTTCTGACCACGAGTAAAAGGGCTGCAAGATGGCTTTACGATGCTCTCTTGGCCTGGCCAAGTCGTGCTGTGAAATATCTTGGCCGTAAATTTTCGCCAACGTGTTGAGTAAACTTTTAATTTTCGCAAATTCGCTTGTTTTATTTGCCCACTTGCCACTGTTTTGACTTGTTTGGCCGTAGAGCACGCGCCACGCTCCGATTATTCGAGTAGAAAATATTTTCATTTGCGGATAGCCCATCCATAATGGCCGGAGCTTAGCTCAACATATTTGCTAGCAAAAATTTGCTTTGCAAAAACATGTCCAGCACTTACGCTGCTGACTTACTCTGTCCGGCACCAGGTTTCTTACGTTAGCCCAGCCGCTGTTGACCCGCAGCGTCTTGTTACCGCTCGCATTAGCAGCGGCAAGTTGTCTAAACTGTCCACCCAAGCAAGGCTGAGGCAACTTTTAATCTAATACTCGTATCTTCTTTAAAGTTTTTGCCAACCAACGTACAAAGTTCTAAATCCAGCCATGGTTTTACGCTTCACATGACACAAACACACGCACACACACGCACGCACACACACATATATATATATATATATATATATATATATATATATATATGTATATACAATGACAGATGGTGGAGCAGTACTGCATGCTGAACATGCTCAAGAAGTTTGTAAAACATAACCACGCCCCGTTGGCCAATGCCGCTTAACGCTTCATCTGGCAGCAGCGACGGCGACGTCGACGCCGACGCAGACAGCAACTATTTACCAACAATATTTTTTTTGCTTCTTCTTATTGCCAGCCAAAGACCTGGTCGTATATTTCAGCTAAAAACGCCTTTGGTCTCGCATATAAATTTAAATGCGAATTTACAAGCTGTGGCTGTACCTGTTACCGCACAGGTAGTAAAAGCAGCCAAAACGCCCTTGGAAATGCTTATATATACCATATAAGATTACTGCGAATAAGAGCATTTCACGCGAGACTAATAGAGGTAATCCTCAGAAGACATTGACCAAATAAATATATAAAATTAGTTTTAGCTGAGTGAACGATTGACTGTTGAATGATTAAAGCTCAGGCTTAGGTTGGCTACGAATCTAGAATGTACTCTGAGAATGTGTTTTAAAGTCGAAATTGTATACTGAGAGAAAAAGCATTAAATTAGCAGTGAATGCGGCAGTTGAAGCTATTAAAGTTGTTCACAAATGTGATTTAAGTTATAGACTTAATTTTAAGGATTTCTCTAGATATTTTATTAAATTTGAGAATTTTATTTGATATCCTATTTAATGATTTTCTTTGCAGTCTTTAACAAATGTAAAAGATTTTAATAAAATAAATTAAGAAATAATAATTATTAATTATAAAAAGAAAATATATTTAGTTTTTTTTTAATGTGATTATAATCCACACAAATATATATAAATTTATATACATATACATATATATTTTTATAATATCAGAAAAAAATTCCAATAAAATTAATATATATCAAATATGTAATTTCATTCATAATAAAAAATGCAAAAAAAAAAAAATGCAAATAAATGCAATAAAAAATTCTAATGAAATTCATAATATATATAAAATATATATATTTCATTCATAATAAAAATAAAAAGAAAAAATGCATGAAATATATATTTATTTAATTAACAATAAAAATTTTAATAATATTTATAATATTTATTTAATTTAAAATCAAAAATTCAAAAATTGAATGAATAAATATTATAAATATTATATTTTCACATATATAAATTTAATTAACAATCAAAAATTAAAATAATATTCACAATATATATTTTTATATATGTATATATTTTTAATTATTAATAAAAAATTCAAATAAAATTCCTATTTCACTGAAAATGTGGTAAATACCAATTTAAATATACAAAAATGCAATGGAGAAATTGCATGAATTTTTTTGCTTCTTCCTTGCCCATTTGCCCAGTGGAATTGGTAAAGGAAAAGGGGCGAAAGTTTTCGCCAAGTTGGCAAATTTAAAGTAGTGTGAGAAGTGTAGCTAACAAAAGGAGCAAGTAGATAGAAGCGTAGAAATACTATAGAAAAACTTGGCAGAGCATACAGTTGGCGTCTTGATTTGTAACTAATGTGTTTGTTCAAGAGCTGAGTGCTGGCCGGGATATGTCGGGTGAACAAATTAGCTGCTCAATTATGGCACGATGTCAATGCAATTGCTGCTGCTGCTGCTGCTGTTGCTGCCTGGATGGAAGTGCTCAATACTTACTTATGACAGTTAAATTCACTTTGGAGTTGCGTGTGGGGCTCTTTTGGAAGTCGACACGACAACGGTACTCGCCCGTGTCGTCCTCCGAGGTTGACTTGATGGTCAGCGTGCCGGCACGTCCTTCCACGTGAAAGGACAATCGCTCCCGATACGTTTCATCCGACCAGTGCGTGCCCTGCGCAAAGTTCGAGTCGCGTGTATCCACGCTGCAACGAAATTCAAAAGGAAAACAACTTTAAAATATATCAGAGTGAGTGTAAAAAAAAGAAAAAAAGAGAAACAAGGGCCATTGAAATTTCCTCTCTAGCCGGAAGAACAACAAACTTTAAAGCTGCCGCACCTAGCTGCAAACTTTTGCGAACTGTGTAATTGGGTTCGGGAATGAATTAATAATCTCACTTAATGTGCACCAGCCACCCCCTCCCCACCTCTCAGCCACAGCCCCTGGGCACCATAGACGTCTACTGTAATTTATTGTTTTAGTTTGTAATTGTAGATTATTGATTAATTCTCGGTATTTTTTTTTTCTCTTCTTCTGCTTCCGCTTTTTGCGGTTTGCAGGAGCGCCCAAAAGTTTGCTATATTGAGCTCATTTCTGCGGTCAGTCAATATACTTAAAGTTTTTCGATTTTTTCTCATTTTCATTTGCAGCTGCCGTGTCAAATCTTGGGCCATTGACTTTTTCAAAGTTGAATAACAGATTTTGTATCGATGTCAACTTTGTTTCGTATTTGCCTTGCCAGATGCTGAACGTGCCTGACGTAATATAGGAAAGTTGTTTGTATATAAATATCAACATTTATGTTACATATTGAGCTGAGTTTTGTATATTCAAGAGGTCACAGACTTTTTGGTATTTTAATTATTTTAATTAAAATCTGATAATTTAAATATGATAAATATTTTAATAGTATTATTTTTAAAATATGAAATATATTTGTTGAGACAATACAAAAGCACAATTTATTTTAACATATGTTACTTAAAGCAACTGCACTGAAATTAATTCATAAATAAATAATAATAGAATGATAATTGAATATGAAGTGCATCGACTGCAATATATAAAATGATAGCTGCATCAGTTAAATTGTATAATATAAATAATATCTGGCATGTTCTCACAGAAATTGAAGCCTTTACAATTAAAAAAAAATATCTGCTGTGTAACTTTGGTCAAAAGATACCTTGAAACACGTTCTGGTTATTAAACCAGCAGCAATCTATGCATTGATTGACAGCCTTTCAGCGTTTGTCTGTATTTTATTGCATTGCAGTTTTGATTCGCAGACATGTGGCGCAGTTATGCAATACGCAGTGTACTCAGGCATAATGAGGCAAGGAGCAAAAAGCAAAGGCAGAGTATGAAGCATGAAGCATGAAGCATGAGGCATGAAGCATGAGGCATGAGGCATGCAGCATGCCGTATGCAGCTCACATGTCAGTTGGTTGTAAAATAAAATAGTGCTACGAACTCGAGTCCAGCTATGGAAAATTGAAATGGCAGCCAGCATGAACAGTCATTGTGCCAGGAAGGTAAGAGTAAATTAAATTTTTCGACTGCGAGTCCGGCAGCAGCGAAAAGAATAACAACATGAAAAAAAAAGAAAGAAGCAGGAATTGGCAATCAGATTGGCAATGGCAATGGCAAAAGGCAAGTTTCGGTTTTATGATTAATTTACTTGCTGAGTGGTTTTTAATTACAAACAAGAGTTGAAGCGTGGCCTCGCCTTGACTGTCGTTACGCAACGCTAATTACTATTTTCGCTCTAGTCATTTGCAAGTCCTTGAAGTGCTGAAGTTCAATTAGTTTCAGCCGCATGTCAATGCCGTTGACTGCCTGACTGCCTCCCTGCCAGCTAGGCAGTCGCCTCAACTAGCAATCAGCTAATCAGCGTCTCTGTTCGTGTCTCGACACACACGCACACACACACACACACACACACACAGAGAGACAGACACAGATGAATACAAACACACATACGTCCGAGTCGAACAAATCCAATTAAAGTTTGACTCCTTTGATGTATGCAGACGTATCTATAAGATACAAGAAGCAAAAGTCTCTACGCCATCAACTAAGTACAATGCCATAATGTTCGACATGAATAATTGAAAAAGTTTTTCTCTCGCTGTAAATGTAACCTTGAGGGTTACTCTTAGCATCTTCAGCTCGCTGCTACAAAACTTTAGTCAATTTAGAGGCTCGCCTGTGAGACGTCTGTGTATAATTTTCTAGTTATGCTAATTTAATGGCTGCAGTTGAGCAGCCCCCAAAACATGCAAAAAATTGCTTAATTAGCAGGCATTAAATCAAAATGAAAAAGTGCCACTCCCCCCCACTACACTCACTCAGTCACCTACATCAGCAAAAGAAACACCAAACTGACATGTGCAGATTCCATTCCATTCTGTCTCCCCCTCTCTCTCTCTCTCTCTCTCTCTCTCTCTCTCTCTCTCTCAGTCTGTCTGGATGAGTGGGTTGAGCGGCCTCAGCACGCAAAAGTTGTCTGTGGTAATCAATTTTGCTTATTTATGGACCTCCATATGTAGCGCGTGTCTATGTGTGAATGTCTGTGTCGATGTCTGTGAGCTTTACAAAATATTTCTGGCCTAAACCCAGCTTGGAGTGAAGTCTCTGCATTTGACACAGCTGCCTGAGGGTTGGGAAAAATGGAGTCGATTGATTCTTGATAAGGGGCAAGCTCTCAATACAGCGCATTGTCACAGCCATAAAATGTAACCATTGAGCTAGTTATCAATAAATGTGAAGAGAAGGATCTAGTTGTCAGGGAATTTTAAGAAAATGTTGGTTATTTTTAGTTTTCAGTTAGCAAAATCGATCTATGTCGGCCATGTAAGTTTTTATAAAAATGAGTGTGTTAGAATTTCATTTAATTTGTGTGCAAATATTTGTCTATCATATAGTAAATATTTGTAAAATTCATAGTTAATAATTTTAATCAAAAATTTAGTTTATTTTAACTCTTTGCTGCTTTAAATTGTTATGAATTGAGTTAAAAATTATTTAAAAAATAAATGTAAATAATTTGGAATGCAAATTATATTTTTTTCATTTCAGTTTATTAAAAATATTTGCAGCTTTGAATTTGAGATTATTTTTATCGCTTTTCATTCTAAATATTTGCAGTTTTAAAATGTTATGAATTCAGTTAACAATTATTTAAAAAATAAATATAAAAAATATATGTATATCTTCTAAGAATTTATATTCATAAATTGAAGTTATTTAATTTCATTATATTCAAAATATTTGCAGCTTTAAATTGTTATGATAAGTAAACAATTATTTAAAAAAACAACTTTTTTTTATTTTTAAATTTCATAGCTAATAATTTTTAATAAATAATTTAGATTATTTCTTTTATATAAAAATATTTGTAAATATGTATAATATTAGATTTTTTAATCTCTTTTCATTAAAAATAAAAACATTTGTAAATTTCCTAACTAATAAATATTTTTAATATTAGATTATTTTATCTCTTTTCATTAAACATATTTGCAACATTAAATTGCTATGAATTCAGTTAATAATTAATTTTAAAATATATTTAAAAAACAATAAAATAAATAAGTAAATGTAAAAATATTTGTAAATTTCATAGCTAATATTTAATATAAAAAATGTCTATTCATTAAAAATATTTGCAGCTGTTTGATTTCATTTCCTTTATAATTGATTTAAAAAATAAATCTCAAGCTTTAATGAGAAAGAGAGTTTAATGCACTTCAAACGACTGTTGCTTTAACTTACCTATAGATGGGCGTTTTAAGTCCGACTTTATACCAAATGACCAGAGCCACACGATCCTCGTAAATGGGCGGGGTCACATTGCAGGGCAGCCGTCCCATTGTGCCAATTATGGACTCGGAGAGTACGGGCGGACCTGAAAGCAGCACAACAAAAGGGAAAAGCATGATGAGCTGTGACAACAACAAAATTGAAAAGCAAAAAAAAAATCGAGAAGAAGAATGGATAATAAGGGAAAAAGAAGAATAAAAAAAAATCAACAACAGCGAACAGTCTTACAAATGATGCATAATTAGCGTGGGGCATTAGCACTTTGTTATTGGGGCAGGCCAAAGCCGAAGCCAAAGCCTTAGCTGGAGCCGGAACTGAAGCGCTAGACGAAGCTGGAGCCGGAGCTAAAGCCAAAGCTAAAGATGCCGTAAAATGGCAAGTGGCAAGTGGAAAGTGGAAAGGCAAAGAAAAATGCTGCGATCTTTTACTTAGTGCCACTAATAATGCTATAAATAAAAGACAAAAGGCACACAAACAGTGGGCCATGACGAGGGCCAGAGGCTGAGATAAAAGTGATGTAATGGCGGCGACGTCATCTTCATCGCAGTCGCCGCGTTTACATTAAAGTGAAATTAGCGCGCAAATCCTTTTTTTATGCTAATTTTTTGTTCAGCGCTTAGTTTTAAGGGTTTCTCCTTTGTTTTTTTTCGTTTTTTTCTTAACGCTTTTAGATTTGTGCCCCGGCGCCAGTTTTTTTTTTTTTTTTTTCTTTTTGAGTTATGTTTTCTGGGCTTGGCTTATTTTCCGACTCTTTGCTCTTAACAATTTCCTTTTACTTGGCATTTTTGCTTGTGTTATTTTTGGGCTCGCTCTTAAATTTCGCTTGCCGTTTCATTAATGCAATTTTCCTTCTGCCTGTGGGCGGCGCTTAAAGCGTGAGAGCGTCTAATTTAAAAAAGATGTGAATATAAATATCAATTAAAAGAATATTTCGTTTGCTTCTCTTCACGTTTAAGCTGCCAAGCTTTATGTGAGCTAATATTGGATTTCAAGTGCTTACAAATTGTTGGCGAGTTTCATGCTTAAAGTTTTTGCTGCTTTCTTTTAATATCATATTTTATAATGAATCTATTATTTTAGTAAGAAAAAAATATACATTCTATGTTAATTATAAATTATGCAATTATACGGCCAACATTTCGTTGTTTTTTTAATTTTGAATTAACTTTTCTAACATTAAGCATAATTTTGTTTTCCGAGCCGCAACGCAAAAAAAAAGTTCTTTTCGCGCAGCCCTTTTTCTGGACATATCTCTCGCTCTCTCTCTATCTCTCCCTCTCTCTTTCTCTGTCTCTATCTGTTTGTATTGCTTGTCCCTCGTCACTTTTTGTATCTTATTTAAATCACTTGTAAACTAATTTGCATTTCTTAGGCTCGGCAATTTCATCTTGTTGCCCGGGCAAACAAAGTTATTAAAATTTGTAAAGTATTTTCGCTTGCATTTGGCAGCCGTCGTTGATTTTGTAATTAAGCCCGTCGCAAAGGTTTGCCAGCCTCGGACTTTCTAATTTGCTAGTATTGTGCTTGAATTTCACTCTCTCGACTTTAAGCTGAGTCAAAATGCTCGCATTCACTCATATAATAGCCGTCGTGTTGACACTGTGTTTGCTCAGTTTAATTGAAAACTCTGTGGACGGATGAAATAAATCTGTGGCTTACTTATGATGCGCATAAACGTTTATTATGAAAGCCATGCTAACCAAATGGAGTCCGATACGACTTATCTCTATCGCACACACACACACACGCACACACACACACATACATATACTGACTGTCATCTAAACCGGAAATCGTTACGCTTGCTTTTTTGATTTGGCTCGTGCCAGACTGCCGCCAGTTTCGATTTCTCGCTCATTTCATATGCAAATATTTTCGATTTGCCATTAGGCATTAGGCTGCCATTGCTGTCGACCGCAATAATGATGACACACACACACACACACACACACACAGAGATCGAGTCGAGCAGCTTTCAGTGCTGGCCTGACGCAATTTACATTATCTTTGCATTTGACTAAACGAAATGGCAACATTAGCAAAGCATTTAATTATAGCAATTAGCTAATTAGAGATTTTCACTCAGCCTAAACGCAATTCTGAACGTAAATTGACCAACTACAAAAACAACACACAACAACAAACAGCCGCCCAAAACGCAACTGGGCCAAAAATCAATCGTTCTGCTAGTAGTATATTTGGAAATTTCTGCTGAGTCGGCAGCCAATCATTTGTATTGTCTGTCTGTGTATCGATGTGGAATTGATTTTCTGCTTGTGCCGTTTAAATAATGCAAAATATGAGCTGCACTCGATTTAAGACTCAAGCTCGAACAGTTCAACTTGTGGCTCGTAAATTTTAAGAGGCACAGACACCAGCCAGCAGGCAGCAGTCACTAGTGTCTGTCTTCTCGGACCTCGCAACGAATGATAAGCAAGCGAAGCAAACTTTATGCACACCAAAGAGAGAGATAGAGTGGGTGAGAGTGGGAGAGAGTGGATGAGAGACTTCCTTAACACACATGAATTTCATTGTGCATATATGCATATAGTAGAGTGAGCCAAGTGTTGTGTGTTTATGCAACTTAATGAGGCTTGCAGCTGCAGCTCGAAATTAAGCAGTATAAATGAAAGAACACAAAGAAATGGCAAATGAATATATTTGAAAAATTCAAATGTAGAAATGTTATTTAAACTGGCATATTTAAAAAGAAATTCAGTTGTGTTTTCATTGATTTAAATATGTTTGGTCATGATCGCATTATTTCTCAATTTCTTATTATTCATTTTATATTCAGGCTGGAATACATTCAAAATGAAATAAAAATACTATCAGATTCTAATCTAACTGCTCAAGTAGCTCGAAGAAAAACTTTATTTTAATTAATAGAATTATTATTTCATTTTTATTAGTATATGAAATAGTTACAAAAGAATTATAATTATAATAAACAAGTAAGAAAACTCTAGTCGAGAGTGCTCGACTAGATAATACCCTGAACCCAATGTTAATAAAATAAAATAATATTCTGTACTGTGATGGCAATCGCAAGCAACAGACAAATCTTTTTACAGAACACAATGGAAGTTTCAGTGTTGGATAATGTCTAAAATCTGCTAAACATGTTCCTTTAGTTATTGCACCCACATAAATGAATGATAATCAATCACACAATTACTGATAAGTGATTGTAAGTTTAGATTTTCGCTGTGTGTAATTATTATACGCCTATTTATCACCATAGCTTGAGAATACAGATATTTTTAATATCATTACTCAATAGTGATGATACTTTAACTTATTATATTATATAAATCAGAAAGTATATGTAGATATGAATGTATGCGTGTTACGTTCAAAATGTACATATGTATGTACATGTATATATACATATGTGTGTATGCATTGCCAAAAAAATAATAATAGATGGCGCTTATATTAGTTGAAATTCGAAAAATTTTATATTATTAAATATAATTAAAAATAGAGCCAACAAATAGACGTTCCTCGATTAACACGCATCACCTTAATTAACACAGACACTTCATAATTGTAAAAGAAATATATCAATGCCAAAGCTGTATAGCCATAATAAATAAGTTCACTGCTAAAGCGCCATCTATCAAGTTTAATTTCTTAGACCATGCTAGGCTAGTTTTGAATGTACATGTGTGCATACATATAGGAAAACCGCAGATGTCACGTGCTTCTGTTATTTGGGCAAACTTTAATTGAAACAAAAACACTTTCAGAAATGATGCTATTAAATATTTGAAATTTAAAAAAAAAACGCACTTTTTCACAATTAGTTAAACTACCAACTGACTTTCAAAGGTATCAAATACAAAAGAATAAATAACAATAAAGAAAGAAATAATAAAAAAAAATAAAAAAATTAAAAATAAGAAATTATAAAAGGCAAAGGCGAGATTAGAACCTGCGACACCCTAACATTCGTTGCATCTGTCTAGCCATCTAGACCACGGTTCACTTAAAAAATAGAGTAGCGAAAACGAATGAAATTCGCCATATACGAAAGAAACACTGAAAATACAAATACAATTCAAAGACAATTCTAACGCAATTCAAAAACAATTGTGATTCTTAGAATATACACGCATAGCAACATAGAAAACGGCCCAAGATTTTTTGTGTGTATATGTGCACACGCATACGAAAATTGATTTGCATTGCTCAACGTTGCTTTTTAAAATATATAATGGAATGTAATGAGAGTTCAGCATATGATCTACATATTCAATTTAACATTTTAGGTTTTTTTTAGAAATCATAACTCTTTTACAATTAGCTTTACATGCACAAATATGTACGATTGCAGCCACACGCTGATCTACGCTTGCACACATATACATACATACATATGTATGTATGTATGTATGTGCGCGTCATGCTGTGTCGCTGCCTTGCTTGCTGCGCCACATGGGTTTTGATGAGAAAACTTTATAGACTAATAATTCTGTTTCTAGATGGACAATCGTATTGATATGTTCAGATTAAGATTATGATATTCATATCTATATACCAAACCAAACTGTATGTCTCTAGTATTTGAAATGCATTTTTTACACATTTGGGGGTGGTGGGGCGAATTGGGAACCGGAATCCAAAATCTGACAAAAACCGAAATTGTATTAAATTAGTATCTATATATATGCAGAAGACTTGGAGACTCTAACTCTAAAGATGAATTAGCTAGAATTTTATAACTGGTTCCCGATAATTTCGTTTATCGATAACTTTGCAAATATACAAGTTATCGAATTTCTGAAACAAACTCGTACTGCGCGTGCAATATACGGACCTAACACAAAAAGAATGAACTCTCTAGCTTTTGTATCTTCGGAAATCGACGCGTTCAAACATACGGACAGACGGACAGACGGACAGACGGACAGACGGACGGACAGACAGACGGACATGGCTATATCAACTTTTCTCGTCACCCTGATCAAGAATATATATACTTTATGGGGTCTGCCACGCCTCCTTCTGCCTGTTACATACATTTAACAAAACCATTATACCCTGATTTCCCATTTTCAATGGGTTCAGGGTATAAAAATTCATTGCTCTTTAATATTTACTCTATTAAAATTTTTAATAATTTAATTATAGTTAATAAAACTCTACCACTTTAACAAAAGATATAAGAGTATTATTTAATGTTCTACTATATTCATACATGTTTTCTTATGCCTTAATTACATGAAGAGAAAACAATACTACAAGAAAGTGCTCTAACTCGGGCCTCATTTCTCTGACCTATCTGTATCGAGCCGAAATAACCTAACCAACAATCTCTTGTTTTTAAATTCTAATAGAACTTTATTATATTATACAAAGGCAAGCATAATGAGAGTGAGCGAACATGTATGAGCTTGAATACTACTTTAGGAAACTTCACTTCCTAAAATGTAATGCAAACAAAAGACAGATAAATTGACGAATAAAAAAATAAATTAGCACTAAGCCTAAGCGACTTAATAAACTGATCCCATCTCTCAATAGTTATCAATAACTGAAATTAATTACAGGATTTTCTGCAATAGATAACTTAATATAAATCGTATTGCAAATTGCATAACAATGCATGTAAGCATTGCATTTTCATTTCATTAAATTTATTTGGAAATTTGCAATGCACTGGCATTATTTTAAGCCCAAGCTAAGCTCATTGTTCAAGTTAAGACAAGAGCAAATGCTATAAACGTTAAAGACTTGCGGGTAATTGCATGCCCGCAAAAGTAGGCCATTCAGCTTAAGTATATATCTATATACATATATATATATGTATGTATATTTGCTTTTTCGTATACCTATAAAAATGCAATCAACGTTAATTGCGGAGCGCGACGGCAGCAAAGCGACCATTAAAACTGTCAACGTTGCTGCTATAAATAGCAAACTTTGCGCTTGTCAACATTGGCCCTACAGACACAACCACAGCAACGGCAACACAGTCTAAGAACAAACAGAATGCAGAGTAGGCTCATTAGTTTGCACACGCACACACACACACACAGCCAGATGCCAAAAATGCATTAAAACTGTACACGTGTATATGCATGCCTGTATGTATGTGTGTGTGAGTTTATGTGAAACTTGTCTACGGTGGCAAATTAATGGCACATAAAATTATAACTGAACGCACTTGAAACCGACTGCGACAAGGGAGCAACCAAAGGTGGCGCACACGCGATGGCATTCACAGCTGTCAAGCTTAGTCATAAAATACTAACGGCAATCGCTAATAGTGTGTGTGTGTGTGTGTGTGTGTGTGTGGGTTCAACTGGCATAAGTGGCACTCGGCTCTGTAGCTTTCATTAATTAAAAGCAATGCCTTTTGCAGCGCAATCACAACTTGGCCTCATGCTCTGCCAAGCAATTGGCGTTGTTTTGACTTTTAGCGCATTTATAGCCAATTATTTTTATTGGCACGCCAGGGCAGAGGCAAAGCTAAATAGCAAAAAAATAGAAAGAGCAGGAACAAAAAGGTGTGCAAATAAATGAGCGTAAGTATCGATGCATGTGATGTGTATTTGAATTGCAGAGCTTAAGGACAGAAGTCGTTGGGGCTGTTAATACCAATTAAATGTCAATTAATAAAAGCATTTCACGCTTGGAGCTCGCTCACATGTAAATAAATATAATTATAAATGTAATTACATTTAAATACAAGTGTTTGCACTAAAAGCAAAATTTTCTATTCTTTACAAATCTTTGACATTTATAAATACATCTGCTAATACTGTCCTCGGGCAATGTCCCCCGTTTGGCTCAAGCTGACAATGAAGATTTGAATTTCTATTAATAAACCCATTAAAAATAATTCAATTACAATTTCAAATTTAAGCAGTGATAATGCTGCTGAGCTTGACCAGGGTAATAAATTATATTAGACAATTAAGAATGGGAGTTTAGAAATGTAAATATATATACTTCTTCTGTATACCATGAACTATAATTATGAGGCTTTTAAATTAACTATAATATATATAGCATGTCAGCTGAGCTGATCAGTTCTTAAGTAAATTCAATCCATAAACCTCTCGACTTCAAAAGTATAAAATTTATTTTATTCATTGTGCTTTAAAGCATTTCAAGTGAGGCAATTTTTGCAGATTTTTAAGAATTATTTTAAGAAATATCAACTATAAACGGAATATTGTTAATAAAATCTTTAAAAAATAAATTTAACATCAAGGATTTTTTTTTTTTTTTTTTAAGAATTTTCTAATATAAAATCTTTTTCTTGCGTTATTAAAATATATAAAAAATATTGGCTCTTAAAAAAAATATGTAAAAAAAAAAAAAAAAAACATTTAAAAAAAATTAACAATAGCTTTTTAAAAATTTTTTAAAATTTATCCAC
Source organism: Drosophila koepferae (assembly GCA_030914345.1). Lineage (NCBI taxonomy): Eukaryota > Metazoa > Arthropoda > Insecta > Diptera > Drosophilidae > Drosophila > Drosophila koepferae. The sequence goes on from JAUESR010000211.1 coordinate 2,866,166, forward strand.
TTTCTAAGTAAAGATAGTTATATTAAAAAAAAAAAAAAAATGAATATATTTATATAGATAGCAGTAAAAAAAATTTTTTAAAAGCATTAGCCTCTTTAAAAATTATTCCCTAGCTAAGGAATTTTATGTGTTAATAAAATTTAAAAGAAAATGAAAAAATGTTAAAGCCAAGCATTGGATTTATATGAATTATCCAGTATCAAATGAATTTCATATGGTAATAAAATCATAAAGGAAAAGCCAAAGAACTTTCATGTGAATTTCATAATAAATGCATAAAAAAATAATGTAGAAGACAAGGATTGGCATAAGTAATATTCAGAGTTAATATTCAAAATGCAAACATTCAGCCATAAAACAACAAAATTTTCTATTTCAAATAATGAGACTGTTAAGGCATTTGAATAGATGCCCTTTTGTTTGTTGAAAATTGTATAGATACGATATTGAATTGTAATATAAATAAGATTGCAACCAGTGTGCAGAGCAACTGTGATTGCTGTAAGAGCGAGCCCAGGAGTTTCGCTCTCCCACTGCTCACACTTAGATGCGCTCTCTAATGTGAAAGCTGCGCTTTTGCTGTTAGACAATAAATCAGTATGAATTGAATCACTTTAATAATTCTGAAGAGGCCTCTAGTTGCATTTATCCTGGACCAATTGACGGACCAGGCAGACCTCTAATTGTAGAACAGAGACAATAACTAAAACATAAAATTCAACATTTCTCATGATCATTTATTATGTTTAATGCAATTGAACACCCAATCTAGAAAGAGCAAAGCTCCTTTCAATGAAAAAATATAAAAATAAACAAAACTAATACAATTTCAACTTTAACATGCAACATGCACAAGCTACGACAAAAAAAAAAAAAAAAAAAGAAGAGGAAAATCTGGCAAAAATTATTATGCAAATTTGCTTTCATATTAGTGGCATTGCTCAGTGACGAAGTCGACAGCTCCAGAGCTGGGACAAAAATGGAAGCAAAAAATAAAGAGAAAAAAAAATAGGAAAAAAAAAAAAATACTCGGAACGAGTGGCAGGACGAGCTCAGTTGACAATGGCAACGTTTGCTGATTTGGCAAAAATATGCGCCAGCTAGAGGGCCAGCCAGCCAGCAGTTGACAGCGCTGGAATTTGAAGCCAAAGCCAAGAAATTGGCAACAACTGACAATAAAAATTTAAATAGAAATCTTGTCAATATTTGGAAAAAAAATAAATAAAAACAAATAAAAATAAAAAATAATAAAAGCAACAAGCTCTAGGAATGAGCAGCAGCAAAAATGTTGTCTCAAATAAGTGCAAACATTTGCATAATTTGCCAAAATCATGAGCCATAAATAAAAGGCTTTAAGCCGCTCCTTTAAGAGGTTAATATTTATAGCCGTAAATGCCAAATACTTCGAGTCGTAAATGCCTTTATGCCAAGTAAATCATATTGAATCAAGTGCAAGGCGCGCTAATTGTTAACGGTACGCTCGCCTCCGGCCCCGTGGGCATATTTTCGTTACGCCGTAAAAGGCACGTCATAAAATCACAAGTAAAAAGAATGTGAAATAAAAATCAAATGAGAATAAAAATAAAAATAGGAATAAAAATTTCGAGTACAATTGAACGTGAAATCAAAGAAGGGACTCGACCAAATTTCGTCTACAATTAAATTAAATTTAAACTGAATGTTGCCCGGCGGGCGGTCCATCGTTCGCTTGCTCGGTCGGACGGACGGACGGACGCTCGGTCGGTCGGCTGCTCCCTGATACAACTATTCATGTGTAAATTTGAACAAAGACGCTGAGAGGACTGCGAACATGGCGACAATTACGGTCAAGTCGTCGTCGTCGTCGTTGGCGTCTCTATATACATTCGCCCTGCTTGTTTCGCTTTATAGCCATTTGCTTTATGTAATGCTGCCAAGTGTTTTGGCCAGGCCAAGGCATAAAAGTAAAGGGAACGTCGCGGCCGCCCTGGCGCACTTTTAATGTGCAATAAAGTGTAACGATAATGATTATGCCTTATGTAAGGATGTCCGAGTGGGTGGGGCCTGGCATTAAGTAGTACGGACTGTAGGCCCGCCCGATCGACCGGCAGACCCAGCCGCACCCGCTCGTGCAGTAGTCAATCGTGGGGTAAGTTGACTTTAATGTGCGCCAAAGTGGCAATTATTGAAAGTGCTTTTTTCGTCGAGACCAAGCTGAGAAACAAAAATCATTTGCTCAATGCCAGCTGATTTTGAGCAAATTATTTTTGTATTTAATTTAATATTCCCGTAATCCACTGGGAGTAAGACAATGGCAGAAACACAAGCCAAGCCAAATAACATTGTGAACGAAATTTCTTTTTAACAGATTCAACTTAATTGCTGAATGTCTATTGATTTTCTATAGTATTTAAATATTTTTATATTATCTATTTATATTTAAATATTTCTTTGGTAATATATATTGCACTTCATCAGAATATACAACTGTACGTTCTATGTTTGCGTTTAATTTTATATATATTATTCATGCTTTGATTTTGTTCAATGGAAATTTTTTTGCATTCAAGATAAAAGCGAATGTGCATCATTTCAGACTTTGCTTTCATTTACTTAGGATATTTATTTACATATTTATTTTTTTTATATTATAAAACAAAGTTTATTTAAAATAAAGATTATCAGAATAGTGGAATTTTATTTAAAATTTTATTGTAAATATTTATTTACATTTGACAGCTTCCGTTATAAAATATTGTTTCTTCTTTTTAAATAAATATGTAACCATCGCAAAATATATATCTTTAGATCACAAATACTAATAAAATAGAATCGATTATTATTATTAATTAATTAATTCATTTATTTATTGATTTATTGCTTTATTGATTTGTTGATTTGTTGATTAATTGATTTATTGATTTATTTATTTATTTATTTGTTCGTTATTTTATTTTTTATTTACCCGAAATAAAGTTTTCAACAGATAAACAGTTCACATTGACAAGTTCGGAGTGCTTTACTTAAAATGATTAGAATTCATGATTAAGCAAACTATTATAAATTCAAAGATATTTTTATTATATTATTATAATACTTTAGATTTGTTTCCGCTCCCGCTTTGGCATTCTAATGAAGCAAATTAATGCATTAACTTAAGCATATACATATATATTTAAATTTCAGATTGATTTCAACTTAAACGACTTAGATACGCAGTCAATAGTTAAGAAAGCAAAGCAAATCAAAATATAAATCATTATTCTGTAAAGCCTTTCCAACCTATCTTTAATATATATAATTTCATATCAACCCATCTTCTTATGAGCAACTCTATATTCTATAAATCCGCCATTTTTTAACCCCACAAATCATTATTAAATAAATCATAAACAGTTGCCAGAGTGCATAATCCATTTGACATAAACTTATATGCACAAGTATAGTCAGCGTTAAAGTGCAGTAAAATGTTGGAAAGTTTTCGGAAAACATATAGACTGTTGCCAATGGCTGTTAGCCGAGAGCTCTTAACTGTCAACTTTTAGTGGCTATTGTGAGTGTGTTACCCTTTCGCATGACATTATGTCTGGTCTATGTATAAGGGCAACTCGGTAAGTACCAACAGGAAATGTGTATATGTAGTAGCTCTGCCTTGGCGTCTTTTTATGTCGCCAGCTAAAAAGGGCGCATTTAGATGGCTGCTTGAGCGTGAGCAATTGAGAGAGAGAGAGAGAGAGGGCGTGGGGGCAGGTAAACCTGTGTGCGTGTGTGTAATCGGCACATACACACATCTTTAATGCACAAATCAAGTCACTGAAGCGCTTTTTCTATAAACATTCCCATTTTATAGATACTTAAAGAGGTAACGGTCTTCAGGCCTGTCTGCATTTCGAGTGCCTTTTATGCGGGTCTAGCATCCAGGCCAGCCTCGCCTCTTGGCCATTACGCTTGGCGCTTTGTGTGCGTCCTGTGATTTTGGCCAGTTACTGAAAATTGTTGCATAAAAAAGGAGGACTCACACGCTCTGTGTGTGTGTGCGAAAGTGTGTTAGCAACTCATTGAAGCAATGGTCTTTTTTTCGTGTCGCTGCTTTTACTTTTATCTGTGAATGGCATCGGATAATGCGTTTGCAGCTGCTGACTCGACAAATGCTCAGCCAAAAGGTGAAGCCAGTATAATCCAATTCATGCCAGTCCGAAAAAGCACGTAGATATAATTATATAAGCGCACGCGAGCTGCCAAACTCTTTGGCAAACATATTGTCTAGTTTGGCTTGAGCTCAAGCTCAAATCTGAACCGAAACCCACTGAAACCGTATTAAAGTGCTAACAAATTAGCCAACATTTCATTATCTTATTTTTTTTTTCTTTTTTGCGTGGCTCTTATTAAAATGTACAAATTACGCTCACTAATGAATTTTTTGTTGTTGATAGAGGGGCAGTGTGAGTGGGAGTGGGAGGGGAAGTGGGAGAAAGCCAAGAAGGCAAGAAGCAAGAGCGCAACAAATGCCGATCCGGCTGCGCCCGCATTTTGACTTAATTGCTACGCCAGGAATTTCCAAATGAAAATTTCATCAGAAGTCTCTTGTTTCATATTATTTCGCATTTTATTTTTACTGATGACTTATTTTATTTTTATTTATTTATCATCTTCTTTTTTCTTGCTCTTTTTGTTATGTTTTGTATCTGCATCTTCAGTCCAAGCGCTTTGTAATTTTTTCTGTTTTATTGTTGGAAATAATTTTTGTCCGTTTCTTTAGCTGCCTTTTTATACTTTGTTCCCAAAGGGAAAAAAGTATATTGGTTTTGTGCAATGTCCGTCTTGCTGTCCGTCCGTCTGTCCGTCTGTCCGTCTGTCCGTCTGTCCGTCTGTCCGTATGAACGCAATATTTTTCGGCGCTATTAGAGCTAGAGACTTGAAATTTTAAACATATACTCATATATGCTCCCGAATTATAAAGTGTAAAAATTTTCCCGATCCGCCCACTAGGGGCGTGGCAAATCGGAAAACTCTTCCGCCCATAGTTAAGTTATCATACTAGATGATGAGCTAGAGAGTTGCAATTTGAAATGTATACTCGGGGTGACAACCCAAGTTCAAAAAGCTATGGCGGATATATCTACGCCCATTGGGGGCGTGGCAAATCGGGAAATACGTATCTTCTACACCGTTAAAGCTAGAACGCTGAAATTTTGCATGTGAGTTAATGTTATGATTCTAAGAAGATCGATCAAAAAGTTATATGTCTACGCCCATTGGGGGCGTGGCAAATCGGACCTGAATATATAGTGATTTTTCAAATTGTGCTATATCTTGAACACTATTGACACTAGAGACTTGAAATTTTGCATGTATACTCGGGTTGACAACCCAAGACTAATAAGCTATGGTAGATATATCTACGCCCACAGGGGGCGTGGCAAACCGCAAAAGTTTATATCTCCTACAGTTTAAGAGCTAGAAGCTTGAAAATTGGATGGTTGAGTTACTAATGTTCTCCTCTATCGATGCCCCAAAAATAATTTTTCAGCCTCTTTGGGGGCGTGGCATATCGAAAAATACCCTGTAATTTTCGCATTTTTGGAATGTAAGCAACCAAATTTTGCAGTCATGTTAGCCTCGGCCTTTTCTAAGAACTGGCAAAAAATTATGCGTCTACGCCCACTGGGGGCGTGGCAAATCGGCAAAGAAGTTTGTTGTGGCCAACTGCATAATTCATGCATATAATAGCTTAGTAGCAATTGCTAAGATGGCAAAAAGCATTTTAACATAAATTCAATAATATTAATAAATTTAAAAAAATAAAATTGATAAGTTTTTGATTAATAAATAAAAAGTTTCAACCGGGATTCGAACCTAGGTCTTTTGAAAACAACATGTAATCGTTAGCTAAACCTAAATCAATTCACAGCTGACCAGCTGATCAGCAGCTTGTGACGAAACAAAACAATACAATCGCAATTCTTGCAATATGTATACACTTTTGGATGTGTATACACTTACACATAAATACATACATATATGCATGCATAGAAAAACTGCTTGCCACACAGCGTGGCAAATCGGAAAAATTGTTTTAGTTTTTGCTTAAATGCAAAATTCATATGCGTATGTTTATAAATTATCATCAATTGGCAGCAAGCATTTTATAATAAATATACAAATATAAAAAAATAAAAAATAAATAATTTTTGAAAAAAAAGGTTTCTGCGGGATTTGAACCCACGCACCTAAGTATATTGCATAGTGCTTACCACCAGCGCCACTGCCCTGACCTGCACTCCATTAACTAAAACCAAATAAGACATTGTAATGCATTGCTAGAGCGCCTTTTGACAAAACTAAAATAACGATCGAAAAATTCCCAATTCAGTCACAATTCGTAGAATATTCTGGCATGCAAACTTTTGTATGTATACTTAGAAAATTGTGTATACTCGTATAGTGTGTACATGTGTAAATCTGTATGTATGTGTAGGAAAAACGTTTGTTGCTTGCCATGTACGTTTTCTAATTGCCGAAATATTTCGTTAATTAAATGTTTATTAAAGAAATAAGATGCACCTATGGGAACAAAGTATATCGCAGTTAGTGGCGCCTAACTGCAACGTTCTTACTTGTTTTTATTTATTTTTTTTTTTTGGCTGACATTTGCTGTGGGTATATTTATAGCGTCCTTCAGACATATATATATATATATATATATATACATATATACTTTTTGTTCTATAGAGAAGTGTATATATAAGTGTAAGGTATATGTATATGTATTAAATAATTTTTGTTTTCATGAGCTTGAGTTACTGCCGTTTCATGTTCATTGATGTATTTTCTGGCTGTGCATACAGCTCGAGGCACTTGGACGTATATATTTTTTGATGGCATTAGAAATTAATGAAATCAGTTTCGCCAAACAAAAAAAATAAAATAAAAGGAAAGAAAAGGAAATGAGAAGCGGCAAAAAGCAAAGCAGGGCATCAAATTGGAAATAAAAATTGAGCCCCCGGCCGTTTGTTTTGTATGCTCTCATATCTGTGTATTATTATATTTTTTTTTTTTTCTGTATACATTGATTTTACATTTGTGGAGTTGGGGAGAGCGCACGCCTCCTACCTCACCCACCCAATTGGCAAAGTGCATTCCACACATCAGATTGCGAAAAATTCAATAATAACAATATGTTTTTTAATTAACTGCCAGTAGTCTGAATATTTTGCAACAGCTTTTCGCACAAATCAACGCAACTCTTTTGCCGAATGCCATTAAAATAATAAAATCAAGCAAAAAAGGTCCATCCACCCAATTATATATGTATGCTTGCGACTATATATGAAGTATACTTAAAAAATAAAAAAATGAGAAAAGCATGGGATCGCCATGCGCTGAAAAGGGAGCGCATATATTTTTCATATTTTTCAAATAAGCATATAAAAAACAATTTTCTTTGATTTATGCGCTCGTAAAAAACAAATAAAATTTACATGCACATATAAATGCGGATAATATAATATTGTGCTAGCTAATATATTAAAAATATATACGTAAGCCTCCAGAAATTTGCCGTTGCCTTTCAAATGCGCAGCAAAGTATGCAGCTATGCCAGCTGTACCCCAGCTACGCCCCCCTTATCAAATAATAAAAAGCAGACCGCAACAATCTCCCTCTGGGTGGGTTAAACTCGCTGAGAATAAAATAGGAAAAGAAACCACCGGCAGCCAGAACAAACAAAAGTAAAACGAAAGAGAAAGAGAATGAAATGAAACAAAACAAAATACAAACAACAACGCGTAATGTGTGCGTAATGTATGGCAAATATGTGCACACACAAACACACACACACGCATTTGTATACAGTTGAATAGATATGTATATACTCTCTTGTGCAGTTGAAGTCGCATAAATATTTTATTTAGTATGTGTTGTGCTCCGTTTACGATGTGACTTAAAAAAACGAGACGAATTTCAATGCTGTTGCATGCAACAATTGTTGAAACTTTGTGGAGTGAGAGAATGTGAATTAAATTAATGATGTAAAACTTATTTTAATGTTTTATTTTTTATTTTAAGATATTTATATTTATATTATATTTATCTTGATTTTATATTGATATTTATATTTATATTTATATTTATATTTATATTTATATTTATATTTATATTTATATTTATATTTATATTTATATTTATATTTATATTTATATTTATTTTAATATTTATATGTTATATTTATATTATATTTTCGTTTTCTCTTTCTCTTTCTCTTTCTCCTTTCCTTTTCTCTTTCTCTTTGTTTCTCTTTCTATTCTCTTTCGTCCTTTTCTCTTTCTCTTTCTCTTTCTCCTTTCTCTTTCTCTTTCTCCTTTCTCTTTCCTCTGTCTCTTTCGCTTTCTCTTTCTTCGTTCTTTGCTCTTTCTCTTTACTTTCATTCGTTCTCTTGCTCTTTCCTCTTCTTTTCTCTTTCTCGTTCTCTTTCCTCTTTCTCTTCTCTTTCGCTTTCTCTTTCTTGTCTCTTTCTCTTTCTCTGTCCTTTCTCTTTCTCTTTCCTTTCTCTTTACTCTTTCTCTTTCTCTTTCTCCTTTCTCCTTTCTCTTTCTCTTTTTCCTTTCTCTTTCTCTTTCTCTTTCTCTTTCTCTGTCTCTTTCTCTTTCTCCTTTCTCTTTTCTCTTTCTCTTTCTCTTTCTCTTTCTCTTTCTCTTTCCTCTTTCTCTTTCTCTTTCTCTTCCGTCTTTTACCCTCATTTCTCTTTCTCTTAACCCTCCTGTTCCTTTTCCCCGTTTCATACTCCGCTCCTCGCCTCCCTTCTTCGGCCTCGCCTCCTCCCCTCCCCCCTACTTTTCCTTCACTTTGCTCTTTGCTGTCTCTCGCCCTTCTCGTCCTGTGTGTTGTGTGTGTGTGGTGTGTGTGCGTGTGGCTTCCGATGGGCCAAAGTGTGGGCTAATGTTGATTAGCTGTTAAAACATTTCAGCCACAACTCAATTGCCCGAACAACGTTGCAACAGCCGGCAGTCGGCAGTCGGCAGTCGGCAGTCGTGAGTCGAATTAGAAGCACATTAGATTGGCTTAGATCAACCGCGACCCATTTATGAGGCTGCCAGGCAAATTAGCCGGCAACATGCACTTGAATACAAACTTGGCTCATCAGATTTCCGTGATGAATGTCTAACTGGCTTGCGTGTCTGTATGCGAACGTGCGGATAGCTCAATTACATATGCCTATAGCGATGGTCTCTGAGTGTTGGCAATGGTCTTGGAATTGCAATCGGTGCTTATAAGCGACGCGTTAACCGCTTTAAGCGGGATGCGTGTATGTGGCAAGTGCTTGTGGTGTGGCCGTCCTAATGGCTAAATGGCCAAATGGTTAAACACATGACCCAGCAACAGCAACGGCAACACGGAACTCAATTAAGCGGGCGCATAGTAGGTCATAGCTGATAGCGGGTGGGGCAAGTGATGCCGACACTTCATAACTTCATAATTCCCAGCCACACAATTACTTATAATTTATCTGAGCAGACTTTTGCTGTTGCTAAAGTAATATAGCACCCACACACACACACACAGCACCTATCATAATGCTTTGCGTTTTTGCAATGCAATCTAAAGTGATATGCCCGGCACTTGGCCATGTTACGAGTCGGTGTTGGAGCCGACTTCCTTGTCATGCCGCACTACAAATGAAATGCTCTGTCATGTGTCAGTGCTAAAATACAACAGCAGCAACAACTGAAAGAACCAAAAACAAAGTAGCAAGCAACACCAACATCAGCCAGCAACAGCAACAGCACAGAACAATCAGTGGATACATGACGCTGCCTTCCAATTCCCCCAGCAACCGAACAGCCCAACAGTACTCATTCCCATTCCCATTCCCATTCCTATTTCCTCTCCCATTCCCATTCCATTTCGTGCGCTCACAGTCATTGTCATTAATTTAGCTAGCTCTGCCCAAAGCAATAGCTTAGGAGCACTCCGAACTGTTACGTTCTGTTCCGTTCAGCTCTGCTCAATGCTGGTGTTGGCGTCGGCATGAGAGTGCAAAAAACTTGGCAGTCAAACAGCAGTTCCCCGGCCAGCGTTACATATTCAACAGAGCGTACAATGGGCGACAAAAACATTAAGAAACAAATATAAAAATCTATAGAACAATTTATTTAAAATTTGATTTAATTTGCGTAGATCTAATGTAAGCATAAATAGTAGCATTAGTGGTGCTCAACTTAAGCTAAAGGCAACTCGAAATATTCAGATAATTAAAATTAAAACTCGAAACTCGAAATATTCAGATAATTAATTAAAATTGATACACAAATTTTTTGTAATATTAGGTAGATATTATATTTAAGTTTAAATAATATTTGTGGATTACTCGAAACAGTCGGATATTAAAATAATATAATCTTTAGTATGAATGAAAGCATTATACCCTGATTCCCTAGCTAGAGCCATGAATTTCTATTTTCCAATAGATTTTCCTTAATACTTTTCCCACTGTACCATTTCAGCAGCTAAGCCTCGACAGTGGCCGTGGGCCAGCGGCATTGCAAGAGGTCTGGCGCAGTGTCTAAATTAAATAATTCCCACAACTGTTACACAGTTTCATGTTGGGATTGGGGGCCGCTGTTTATGTGTGTGTGTGTGTTGTTGTTGTTTTGTGTTTCATTTTGTTATATTTGTTATTTTTGGAGCAAGCGGCAGACTGATAAATGAGTCCCTAATATGAGCGCTGTTAATAAAAGAGGCAAATTAAACGTCAACCTCTGCAATTTTGTGCCATTCGTAAGGCTCTCAACTGATTATTGTTGTTCTTGTTGGCGTTTAGTTTTTTCTTTTTTCTCTTTTTTTTTTTTAATGTCTATTTGTTTGCTCTTTGACTACGAACTGTCGACTGGCGAATGGCGTATGCCCAATGATAAGTTCTGCTGACATTTCTCCGGCCTGTGTGCATGTGTCTCATTAGTTGTTTGCCAGTTGTCGGCCACGCCCACACATGTCGTTGTTGTTGTTGCTGGAAGGCTGAGTTGGTTTCCAGTTTGTCGCATGATTTTGCAGTTAAATGCTTACACACGAGACCCGTCGAGCATGGGCTCTTGAGTTGTTTTTAATGAGCATGTGTCCGGGCATTTTAATAAACAGCTCGAAAAGGGTTTGCCAGCCTCAATCCGAACATAATTGGACACAACTAGCTGTTGCCCTTTGGGGGCGTTAGATTTTTAATTAAGTTTTGCTCTGACAGCAGTCGAAATAAAATAAATAAATATATTCAATTAACCAGCTACAGGTGAGCGGCTAATAAAACAATGAACCCATCGCAAGTGCAATTAAGCATGAATAAATGTTGTGTATTTTAATACAGATAAACAATCCCCAACACAATGGGGCGTATAAGCAATATGCGTGCGTGTGTGTGTGTGTGTGTGCGGCAGCTAAATAACAATAAAAGCCAAATCCATTGATTATCGATAATTTGGGCAGTCAGGCAGGCAGACACACAGCTGCGACCGGAAAAAGAGGGAAAATCTATTAACGCCGAATTATTAACGTCACACTATTTGTAATTTATACGTTAATTATGCACAGCATGCGGGCAACAGCAAGGGCGTGGCCAATAAACATTGATTATTATTGTTGAGCTGAGTGAACTAGAAATGCCAAAATAAGCTGCGCTGCGTCTTAAGATATGCATTAAAAACTATGTAAAAGCCACCCCAGGGGCTGCCACGCTCGACTGCTGCGATAACAGGCTTAAAACTAGGCAAGTAAAAGAATAAAAGCCTGACATATTAAGACTAATGTCTGGCCTCGCTAGAGAACTGAGCAAGCAAACTTGAGAGTCAACAAGAACTACAACCACTATGACTTTCAGCTACTAGATGTTGGGCTGGAGGTGGGCGTGCCGGCATGCATATATGTATGTACATAGCTAGCGACTGCAAATGATAAACTCGCTAGGCATGCAGGGCACAGACACATACACATACACATACATATATTTGAAGTGAAGGCAGCCTAAGTGGAAAGTATGTCAAGCTCAGTGACACAATAAGTACAGCCGCTGGGAGAGTGTTACGGAATGGGTCTATCGGATAGCGCTGCTGCCGTGACGTGCAAATTATAAGCCTGCATGCGTTGCCCGCATCAACATCCTGTTCTTGCCATTATCTAAGCTTATGCGTATATACATACATATACACATGAGTGTGTGTGGTTGCCTTTTCTTTGGCGTTGCGCATACGCCACATGTGCCGCTAAATGCGTTTATTAATGCTTCTCCTTGGCCTAATTCGCAACACTTGTTCCTCATCGCCCCGTTACTCAACGTGTCTACGCTCACTACGCCCACCAGCTGCCATTTACGTGCATACATCATTTTGCATACATGATGTATTGTTGGATCACGAAAGTTATGCTGCTGCTTATGGCTGATGCTTGTGCTTATGGCGGCCATCTCATTCAGCAGCTCTCCCTCACTCTCTCTCTCTCTCTCTCTCGCTTTCACTGTCTCTCTTTGTTGGCTGTTTGTGAATGTCAGTGGAGAAAAACAAAAGCAAAACAAGCAAGCGACAGCTACAGCTACAGCAAGAGCGTAACAATGATAATAAAGGCGACAAGCAGATGGCCTTGCTGCCAGGTAGTCAGGCACAAGATAGCAGCCGAGGCGACCCATAATAAAGACAAATGCGCACTACTTGCACACGACACATAATTAACACAGGAACAGTAAGCTCAACGTGCTATCAAGTTGGTCAACTTTGCTTTGCCTACTCTGTGCATACAATGCGAAGCAACCTAAGAAAACTACTAAAAAAAAAAAAAAAAAAAACACTGTCACGTTGACAGTGCATATGCAAAAAGAAAGAAAAGGAAAAAGAACCCGAAAGTGCAAAAGAAATCTTTTTATGTGTATAAGCCAGAGCCAAAAGAAAATTATCAAAGAAAATAAAAATATATGTTCATGAGACACAATGAGAAAAGCTTGAAGCAAGCTAAAAGCGAGCTAAGAAGCTTGCTTAGTTAAGATATTCCCTAAATAAAATTAGGTACATATAAAAATAATGCTGGGTTGATGAGCGAAAATATATTAATTAGAAGATTACTTAGATATATATATATATATATATGTATATATATATATATATATATAAGGAGTCTATGTATCTATGAGCATAGATTTTGGTATTTTATTATTTTATTATTTTATTATTCATAAATTTATTTAAAATATATATTATTTAATAATAATATTAATTATTTATATCATATATTTTATTCATAAATATATTTAAAATATGCAATAGTCGATAGCCTGCACGTTATCTGCCACCAAGTAATAAATATGTATATCATCTCTTAGTTGCAGCGTAATGTAAGGAAAAAAGATTTTAATTTAAAGATTTGAAGAGTTCCGATTTGGAATTCGTGCAATGTGAAGTTATTTTCGTTAACTCTCTTAGAGGGACAATTATATACTTATACATATTTGGCTTTCACAGTTGACTATTTCATTAATTACAAGAGATCAGTCGAAAATAAAATCACATTTACTCAAGCTCGCTCTGAACATGAGACTTTGATTCTTTTAATATTAATTTTCTGTTTAGTTAAAGAGAGCGAGCGAGAGAGAGATTGACGTTGGCATAATAAAACTGGGTGAGCTTAATGACCCAAAGAATTAATGCAAACAGTCTCTACATTTATATTCACATGCACACACTCAGTTGACGAACCCAATTGATTTGTTTAGCAAACTAAACTCTCGCTCACTTACTAATACATACACAAAAGACTTTTTGCTTTTGGTCGGGTAACCGTCGCGACGCATCGGGCAACCGAGCGAAACAAAGTGAAAGAAAACGTTTGCTCTTCGCTCGCCAACGAACATAAGTCAAGAATCGATGCAATCGCTTGCTCTCTGAACTTTTTCTCTGAGTGTGAGCATAAGAAAGTCGAGCATCTATAGTGAGTTATTACATAGGCAATTTCTTGTACATGAAGTATTTATAACAGCTTAAGTAAGTTATTATAAACGGAAGTTAGTTTTAAAATTAGTTATATATTTATATATTTAATTTTTTATATTTTTTTTCGTTTTAGTCTTCTCCTGTTGCAAGTGGCTGAGAGGACTTTGAACTGCAGTACCCAGGCTATTTGGATGTGAATTGAATCTCTGGATTCTGTCTCCAATTTACATAAGCATGAAGTGAGCTTCACATTTTGCTCAGCTCAATCTATGCTGGGAAATTACTATTATTAATAATGCTTGCATATTTAGATCTGCCTATACAATGCTTTGTAATTTATAAGCAGGAATAGCTGATGATAAGAGATAGCATATTGAGGAGACGTCTTTCCTTTCCTTTCCTATTCATATTCATATAATAAGTTCGCTCATGTAATCAATTTTTCTATGAGCCTCTCTTCTAAACTCTCACTTAACAGCTTATACAGAGCAACATAAATATAATGGAAGCATATGAGAAGCGAGCTGTTGATTTGTTGATTACATTTAGATCATGTTCTTTACATGCTGATAAAGTGAGCTTCACACTCAGCGCAGCTGAAAGGAAGTTATGACATTGGGTAATTAATATTAATATCCATAGCAACATCACTCAGCTCGGGCCATTACAGACTTTTAAGCATTGAATTGTGAAGAGCGCTTGTTGCTATTGGATGGAATATAAATCGCTGCATCAAATCACGACCCTCGACACATGCGCCCCGGTCTTCTAATAGCCGTCAGTCACAATGGCATAACATTAATCAAATTTGTGACCTAAAAATGCTCAAGTTGAGTTTCATTTTTCTAGCGCAGACAATCAAAAAAGTTTTGCACGGCACTGGCACTACCACCACCAACGCCTCAGTGGGCGGAGCTCGTCCTTGTCCACATCCTGTGTCGGACTGCCTTAGATAAGACCATTTAGCAACGTTGTCATTTCTCTTGTTTCGTAACGTTGATTTCATTTCATTTTATTGTTGTTGTTGAACGAACGCCCGGCTACCGGCTACCCGCTGACAAAGTTACAACTTGCCACGACCCGACGAACCGACGAGCCGGCGCACGCCTGTCATAAATCTTGTTTTGAATGTCCTGCCAGCGTTGATAGCGCCCGAGTCAAGTCAGTCGAGTCATCGATTCGCATATAGCTGAGGCAACACATTAAATTAGTACACTTGATCGAGCAAAAAATATTTATGGCATGCGCCTAGCTGAGCTGCTCCGAACCGAACCGCACTGAACCAAACCGAACCAAAAACCGGCCGACTTTCAAGGACACGTCGTCACTGAAGCGTTAACAGGCTCAACCGAGAGAAATAGTGGAAGAGGCAGAGGGAGGGGAGAGTGAGGGGATGTCAGAGTGAACTCTGCTTCTATAGCCAGCGCATTGTGCCAGTTATAAATCTCGAACGCAAATTGACTGTGCAACGTTGCGACGCCTTTGAAGTGGTCGCAGAGTCGAGGGGGAGGGATGCGAGCGGCAAAGAGGCAAACGTTTCAGATCGTTGCCTCCTTCCGTCAGCCTTCTCGTTCGAGATACGCATTTGATTGGCATTTTATGTTTGTTTTGCTGTTTGACTGCCGGTTTGACTTATGTTTCATTAATTTGCTTCTTTTTATTGGGGTTAACAATGATAAGACCGACGCTTAAGTGCGTAACCCAACCCAACCCAACGCAACGCAACACAGGCGAGCAACAGCAATGAGAGGTTAAAATCTGAACGAGCCGAGGGAGCATGCTTAAGTGTAAAATAAAAAGAAGAAAATCTCTTGCAGTTGTAATTAGATTTTTTTTTTAGATGTTGCTGAGTTTTCTTATTGCCTGAATGAAGAGTCAAGAAGATTTTACAGAAATTTTAATTAGAAGAGTTTTTTGTCTTATTTATTAATTTTATTTTATAAATAAATGAAAACAAAAGAAAGGATGACTACATTTAATACTTATTATACAAATTCTAAATAAAATAAAATAGATTAAAAAATTTAAATAAAAAAATTTTAATTCAATTCAAAAAGGTGCCAATATAAAATATATTTCCATATTTTATATTCCATTTAATATATTGAATTAAAAATTGAACACAACACTTAAGACTTACAAAAAAAAAAAAAAAAAAAAAAAAAATAAAATAAAATAATAATAAATAAATAAAATAAAATAAAATAAATAAATAAATAATAATAATCAATTCAATTCAAAAGTATGCCAAAATTAAATATATTTCCATTAAATATATTAAAAGTTAAGCACAACAATTTACACTTTAAAAAATAGTAATAGAATTTAAAAATAATAATAATAATAATAATAATAAATTCAATTCAAAACTAAGCCAAAATCAATTATATTTATATAAATATAATAAAAGTTTGGTAAAAAAAAAAAATAATAATAATAAAAAATATATATATTTACAAATTTAATTTTTATACACATATATATTGCACACATATTCATAAATTATAAATATACATAAATATATATATTAAAAAAAAATATATAAATTTACTATTAATTGAACAATTTTGCTTGATTAAAAATTGGCTAAAGCCGATTACAATCAAATTTAAGCTGCTTAAATAATGTTGATAATTTCTATTATAATTCTTTCTATAATAAGGACATAAACTGATTTCAAACAAATAGAGACTCTAACTAATAATTATTATTACTTTAATGACTAGATAAAAAAGCGAGCTCATTTCATATTATTTTAAAATACAGTGCAAAGTAAAGTAAATAAACATTCAATTTATTTGTGGATTATTTTTTATAATTTCTTTAAAGCAAAAAATGTAGTTTGCTTTTGAATTGTGAACTTATAATTATAATTATATTTTAAATTATTATAATTATATTTTAATATTATTCTTCATGTATACATGTATGCTTTTCAACATTTAACCTACTTTCATGCCAATTGATCCGTATTCTTTGATTTCGAAATTTATGTTAACTGCAGTCAATTAAATCTGAATCTGCAGACGCAAAAAGAGTGAACAAAAAAAGAAGAAAAAGTTGGCAGCAGTTCGAGGCTCGGCAGTTGAACTACTTTTGCTTATAGTTGATATAAATTTAAGGATTTACATATGCATAATGCTTATCTTGCTAGCGTGTTTGCTAACATTAAATGATCTTAAAGTTGGCTTTCAAGCTGAATGTTTTCTAGGCACAGACAGTAGGAGGAGAACAAGTCCAGACACGCGCTTCATAAGCCCATTTGTTTGATATCGATGAATATTATTTAATATGCAAGCAAACACCGACAGATGGCAGCTGTTCGTGGGCGTGGCGAGGGGGCGGCGTATGCGGGGAATGAGTTACTAGTATTAAGGGGAATTGCGCATATTTAAGCAGCATGAAGCAAATGAATAAAAGTTGCGCTGGATTCCGGTAGTTGAACTGCGCGTTGCTTGTCATATGCAAACGAAATTAAAATGCACTACAACAGCAGCAGAAAAAGTGCGCACGAATGCATAAATAAGTGGACGAAAAGAGAGCGCGAGAGTGAGAGAGAGAGAGCGGGGGGGTGGGAGACAAAAGTATTCTGGACAGGTGTATGAGACAGTGGGGCATGCAATGCATACTTCATTGAATGGCACTCGAAAGTATGTAAGTTGAACAACCAACCAGGCAAAGCATTCGCCCCGCACTCATATTTATACATAGCAACGACAAATCTCGAGAGCGAAAGTCCTTTCGCTCCCGAAACAACGACGAAGATGCTGCACAATTGAATGCTGCATGAATTTGATACACCTTTAAGTTGAATACACATTCTCTAATTTCTTGCACTAAATTTATAAAGTGCATTTAAAATGGAGCCTCATACTCTCACACCCACCCGAAATTGGGTCAAACACTTTGCAGCTCATATGGAGGACAAGCCAGGCACGTACTTAACTACATATACATATATCCATATGTCCGCGTAGATCTATGGGGGGGCAGTGACTGCCAAGTGAAAGCTGCTCATGAGTCAGCCAAAGCAAAGTGCACACACGACAATGCGTATACGTCACGTTGTGCCAGCCAACTTAATGCAAGCAACACAGCGAGCAGTTTGTCATGCGTCGCGGCTTGATGGCATTAACATACGCATTCCGTACAAGTTCCCAGTTACTACTAGCTACTACTAGTTTGTGCGTGCCAAACGTCTAAAACTGCAAAACTAATGCAATTTAATGCAATTTAATGGGAATTTGCAAATTGTTGGTTAACTTTGACAAGTCATGTAAATTGGCTACACAAGAAAGTCGCAAGTCAGAAAGTTTGGCAAAAATTATAAATTCTAGTTCTTAAGAATGAATGAGAATGAGGAAAAATGTTGTATGTATTAATGAAAATTAATGAAATTTTAATGTAATTTATGCATTTTATAAATAAGGAAAGAATAATTATTTCTTTTAGCTTTATTTATACTTATTATAATTATTTTTTAATTTAATAAAAAATTATTTATATTTGTTGTACTATTTGTTATAATTATTTTTAATTTTTATTTATTAAAAATTTATGTTTAATGAAATAAAAATATTTTTGTTTATTTCTATATATATTTATTATAATATTTTATATACAAAATTGATTTATATTTTTGTACATTATAGTTAATATTATTATTATTTTTATTTATTTCAAAAACAAAAATTCTAGTTTTTAAGAATGAATAAGAATGATGACAAATTTTGTATATAAAAAAAACAAATATAAATACTCCTATTTGCTTTATTTATAATTATAAACAAATCTGCCTGAAGGCCTCTGTCGCTCTTGCTTTAAAAAAATTGTTATTTAGAATTAATTCTTGTTAACAATATATAAATAAAAAAAATAAATTTTTTTTAAATTTATTATTTTTAAATAAAATCATTTATATGTATTGTACAATTTTCAAACTTTTTTATATTAATTGATTTTTTTTTTTCTTATTATTATTATATTTTTATTATTATACTTAATTGAACAATTTATAAATATATACAGAATGAAAAAAAGTTAACTTTAATGACTTTCAATCTGAATGTAATTTAATTTAATTTATTAATTTATTAAAGCAAAGCTTTTCCCTGTCATGCATTATTCATTCTCCCGTTCTGAGCACATTTTTTTCCTGGAATTAATCTGTAGTTTTGAGCTCTAAACTTTGAATTACAAACTTTATGTTTTTCCGTTATATATAAATATACATATATTTATGAGTTTTCTTTTTAATTCCAAGTCGATATTGTCCATGTTAGCGAACTTTTCTCTACATTATTTGAACTTATTATGCTCGTCTTATTTCCTGACGATTTTCCTGGAATCAAACTAAAATTTTCAACTGACAACATTTATGAAATAACATTTTATACAACTCATTTCAGTGTTTATTGCAGCTTTTGCATTTTATGGACATTTTTGTGAAATCTATATTTATTAATTTAAATTTTATAAATACAACGAGGAAAATTATAGAAAATATTTAGAATGTATAAAATTATATATAATAAGAGCCACTTGAAAATATTCTTTTGGCTATTCATGTTATCCTTTGGCATCCTTTTTTTTTTTAGCATTATATTAACATAGTCTGCATTCTTGCCTGGCTGAGTCAGCTAAAATGGCAGCTTAGGTCAACCTTTGTCGAATAACTGTCCTTATGTGGTTTTAAATGTATGTCTATTGATTTTATCGAATACACACACACACACACACACATGCACACTCACATGCACACATGCACACATATGCATACACATTTGAGCCTTTGGCAGGCAGTTTACTGCCAAATTGAAAACTACACGCCCACAAAATAAATTTGTAAAAGGCTTGAGGGCACACGACAGGCGAATGAAGAAGAAGAGGCAAAAAAATATAGAGTCTATATAGAGGCAAAGTGAAACGCAACCTGACAGTGACCAACAGCAGTCTGCACTCAGTGGTGCCGAGTCTCAGTTTCGCAGAGTACGCCTGGCGGGTTATTTGTTGAGTTTTGCAAAATTTATGCTTGGCAGCAAGTCAAACGCTGTGCGGCAAAGTCGAGGCAAAGTTTTTCAATGTCCCATATGGTGAGCAGAGCAATTCCCATATAAATTTAATGCGCCAACAGGCAAAGAAATATGTGTCTGCACTACAGCTCCCTCTCTCTCTCTCTCTACCCTTGACTGCTGGCTGTGACGTTGATGCTAAGTTAATGCCGGGCAACATAAAAATTGCATTAAGCGCAACGGGAATTATGCAAGCCCAAGCCCAAGCCCAGGCCATGGCATCGCAATCTCAATCTATTTTATGCCCAACGGCTGTGTACGAGTACTGGGCATAAGTAACTGGCCAGGTTTTCCATGTGGGCGCTACAAAATAAGCTAATTTTACACATGATAGGCCTCTCACGGCCCCGTTTGGTTGACTAACTCAACCTAAACTAACCTAACTGGGGCTTGTTTGCTCTGTTCGGCTCAGCTCGACTGAGTTCAGCTGAGCTCAGCGAAAGCTGGAAATGAGGTTACGGAACTGCGTTGAGTGCATGATAAAGATTCATAATGCATTCAGAGCGAATCACAATGTCAGCGAATCACTGAGTGAGTGTATACAACTCTCTCTCTCTCTCTCTCTCTCTCTCTCTCTCTCTCTCTCTCTCTCTCAGTGTGTGGGGCAATTACTTTGGTCTGCATTTAAATATCAGAGTCCACGCAGCTAATATGGGTCGCTATTGAAAGGAGATGCTTTAACAATGGCCACTGGAGTAGGAGGGGAGGAGAGAGAGGGAGAGGGAGAGGGAGAGCTCTATTGGGGCGCGTGTGGCTCAACAAGCGATACATTTAAAGTTGGCGCATTGTTCGCAGCTCGGGGCTTGACCGTTTGCTTTGGCCTTTCTTTTGACATTTATATAATTTTAGCAAAATGATTTCTTCAAGCGTTTTTCTTGAGTAGACCTTTGGGTAAAGTTAATGGACTAGAAATTGCCAGCACAACAGAGCCTCGGGTCCAGTAAAAGGATAAACCATTGCAACAGTGAATAATGCGCATAATAAAGTGTCCAAAACATTTGTTTTTTTTCTTCTTCTTTTTCTTTTTTTTGTTCCTGTTGCCTTTCCGATTTTCTTTTTAGATCTTGGCTGAACTTTCGCCTCGGCGCTGGCCCGACTTCCAAATTGCTTTAAATTTGTTGTAATGGCGCTTTAAGTAGTTTTCTTTTGGGGCTTTTGCCATGAGATTTATGACAGGCGTGGCGTCGCTGGGCAACCAGAGCCCATTAAGCGTCGCATTCTGACATGCAACATATTTTCTTATTGGAAAAGAAAACGACAAAAAAAAAAGCATATAAAAATGTGTCAGCAAACGATGAGAATCGATGGGACACTTTCTAATATTTATGAACTCTTGGGGAGGTCGTCAAACTTGACTTACTGCAAAGTTCACAGTTTACATTAAACGAAAAGTACTTGGCCCAAAATCTATATGTATATACATATATGGATAAAGCTGACACTGTGCTGAACTTTACGAGTTATTATTATTATTGCTGGCTTAAAATAAACTGTAAGCACCTGGATATATTAATAAATGTTTATAAAGTTAATATTTAAGTTGTATTTTATAGATAAATTTTAGGAATATTTTCGAGTTAAGAGAGAGAGTTTATATATTTTTTAACATTTTTAATTTGTAAGGCTTACAAGAGAAAGAGAGACAGAGCAAATTTATAATTTTTTATTTAAATTTATTTGTAAGTCTTAAAGAAATTTTAGTCTTCGGAATTTAATACTGATTAAAAGTTTTGAGAGACAGAGAGAAAAACAGATAGAGAGAGAAAGTAAATATAATTTTTTTTAATTTAAGTTTATTAGTGTCTTAGCCTAAAAAATTATTATTTTTTTTACAGAAGTCAACAATTATTTATACATAATAAATATTTTATTACAAATATATTGTCTTTTAAAATTAATTTAATTTATATTATATATTAATTTTGCTACATAATATAAATATAATTATTTAATATATATAATAATTAATATATTTATTAAAATAATTATATTAATTTATCTACATCATTTTAAACTTTAAATAGCAACTGCATATTGCAACAGAGTTTTCTGCATTCTTATTATATTTATTATTTTTATTCATAGACATATAGTTTTTATTTTATTTATTTTTTGTTATCGCCTTAAATATTTAAAAAGTGTACAGATGAATTTTATTATTATTTTTTAAAGTAAGAATGAAATTCAATTTTGTGTCGATTGCATTTTTGTCTGACCTCACAAGGCCACTATACAAATATTGATACACGCGAAAGCCAGGCAGAAAAAAAAATTCACTCACACACACACACTAACACACACACACACACACACATATACATACATATATTCAAAGAGCTCAAATAGACGGATAGACAAAACCAATCTGAGCGCGGCAGTCGACTGTCTAGTCAACTTCCGCTATAGAAATTAAATGCGCACCACGCACATGTGTGACCCACGTTGTTGTTGTTGTTGTGCTCTGATGTGTTTGCAGAAATATAAACAGTGTGGTGTTGCTGCTCTCTGTGCGTGTGTGTGTGTGTGTGTGTGCCACAAATAAATATTGCATAAAGTCAAATAGGCGCACACACAAATACATACAAATAGCCAGAGCAAACATGAGCCGCTGTGCAGACAGGGCCGGACAGCTCCACATCAACATCAACATAAAACATAAACAGACGCATTAGCAGCAAATCATTTAAATATACAGAATGCTAAGCGAGTGAGAGAGAGAGAGAGGCAGCAGCAGTAACAGCAGCAGAGTGACTAGCTGCTGTTACTGCTGCTGCCTCTCTCCCTCACCCTCTCTGTTGCTGCTGCTGCTTCCTCTGCTTCTGCCTCTGCTGCTTCTGCCACTCTCCCTCTCTGCTGCTACACAAATGAGCCGACGAGCGACTAACTGACTAACTAACGGTATCAAGCAGACATAACATAAATGAAGGCAATGTTAGTGGCTGCAGAACGGCAATAGGCGGATTTGCCTGTGGTAAAGTTTTGCGAGGGCGGCTTAATAATATATGAATTTAACAAGGCATTTCAAAAGAATATAAACTTTGAGCAAAATAATTATTGACTCATAAAATTAGCTCTAATTAAGCGCTCTTTGATCTGAGCGAGTGTAGGTCTATGGGGAATCTCTAGGGCAGGAGAATTCACAAAAATAAATAATTCCGAGTTTTCGCTAAAGATTATGCAATTGTAATTCGCATCTATCACGACTGCTTATTTGTTTATTTATTGCTTCCTTTACAGTCAGCGTAAGCTTTTAGAATTCGTGGAATCCTGTCACCTATTAAGGTAAATATTTTTAAACTTTTAAGTTGACAGCTTAATTTTGCATATATAATTTCGCACTGAACCAGTTTTCATTTCAGCTTCACAAGAGATAAGCCTCGCGAAAGTAAATGCCAAGTTAAGTCTAATGACAGCCCTCGCAGATTATTGATTAAATTTAGCTTTGAACGTGATATTCCCTCAGTGGCTGCGAGTTTTTGTATATGCTAGATTTTACCTGGAATTGGAAATTAGTAATTCAGATTCTTTATTATTTCTTATTTGGAAAAATCAAAGAGAGTATTTTTCCATGGAATTGGCGACACTCTCAGCGATATCCATTGAGTCTGATTGCAGCCCTCGCATAATATATGTATGTATGTATAAGCAGAGGCCCTCTGCCCGCACGCTGATTGCTAGATTGTGGTCTAAATTTGATACACGATTCAAGGCCGCAACGATGGCCTACCATGCCCACTGCGTCATTTCTGTATTTGTATTTGTATTTATCTTTGAGTCGCCCCAAAGCGCTGCTAATTATGCGTGGCATGAAAAGTAGTCGCAAAATGTGTGTTGTTTGTGATATTTCCAATGTGCTGTGCCATAAAGATGAATGTCTAGACACAGGCAGCCGATGCTGCCGGCACACATACAGATACTTACTACAGCTGCACGAACACCTCTACAGCCGCAGCCAGCCAGCAGCTGCTGGAAGCAGGCATCGCTTGCTCTTGTTAAGTTCGCCCCGGGCCCTCCTCATCTGTCGGCATGCTACGTGGCAGGCAGATGCTGAGTAAAATTCTTCAACTAAAATTGCAAAAGTTTCGCCTCAGCTGAGGACTGACTGTGTGTGTGTGTGCTATGTGTATGTGAAAAATGGCCAAATAGCAACTAATATGGCGCACATTAATTACGACAAAATGGCGCTAATGTCGCCAGGGCACACTTCCGTTGTGCGTGCATTTGTGTGTGTGTGTGTGCGACATTTGTATGCGTGTCACGAAGCTTTTTTCAACAGCACAACATTTGCGTTGAATGAGTGGAGTGATGTTTTTAGTAGCACACAAAACGGCCTTTGATGGCATTTGTGTTGGCGTTTTACTACTATCTCGGCTTGGGTTCACCCTCAACTCATAAAGGCCTTAGCTTCAGGGCAATCTGCTAAGGTCACAGCAGCTTAAGCTATTCATAAATTTAATATATATCACAATATTCTATTCGACTACAATTTTCATTCTATGTAGTAAAACACAGCTCATTGAAACTTATGTTAATATTATTTAAGCAAAAATATTTGCAGATTGAAAATTGTATATTAATAGGGAATAGGGAATATAAAATTGATGAGCAGTCGCTGTATGTGGCTATTGTTATTTTATTAATTTTATTTTTATTTTTTATATTTTTTTAACAACACTTTTAGAAAATAATATAAAGAAACTAACCCTCTGATATACACAGCAATGCATATAAATAATATAATAAGTATAAATATATTTTTACTTTTCAAAGTTTGTTTTTACACATTTATATATTGTAATATTTTTAAAATATTTTTTATTTATGGGTTTATACCCTGAGCAGGTGGAAAATAGGAGAAGATGAGCTGATTCATGTGTGGCTAAGCTTAGCTGATCTAACCTTGTCTAGCTGTCAGTCCATACTTTTGCCAGTCTGCAGAGCACACTTAGATATTTTACATATTTTTTCTCAGGCATTTTTGTTTGAAATTTTATTAATAAACAATATTAAAAGCTTCCAAAATTTATTAAATAACAAGTGTGTTTTCTTATATCTTTAATATATATTTAATATTTTAATAAATTGTTTTATATCAACATTAAGTTAAATTAAAAACTGCTCAATGCCTGTTCTAAAGCCCTTTATATTATTATGGCTTTACAATTTCACCCAAAAGGTCAACATAGGCATATTAATTTCTTTATAAATAATAATAATATTAAATAAATTAAGTCCACTCAAGAAGTCAACATTCGTATTTTAATTTCTTAAAAAGAAGTAAATTAATACCACTCAAGAAGTTAACATAAACATATAAATTTCTTAAAAAAAATAAAAATAAAAAAATAATAATAAATAAATAAAATAAAAATAAAATAAAGTAATAATAATAATAAATACAAATATTTATTTTATTCATGTAAATAAAGTAAACAAAGTAACAATATTAATTGCCAATCGCTTTATATAAGCTTAACATATAAATAATAATAAATTAAATTTTAAAAAAATTATGAATACATTAATAAATAAATTACTCTTGGCTTCTTCGGAAGCTCAGCCACAATTTCAACCTAAACTGTGCCACATTCTCAACTCAAGCTGAGCCACTTTCTTCTATTCTTTATATATTACTTCCTTTTTCTTTTTTAATAAATATTCAATTGAAGTTTCTATTTACTGCATGTAGCGCTTGTGAGGCAAGTCTAAAGGCGAGGCTATAAAATAAAAAAAAAAATATATATATATATAAAAAAAAAAGCAGCCGCCATTGTTTGGGCCACGTTGAGCGCCATTGTGGAGCAGTTGACATGGCCGAGCAGTGTCATTGTTATAAATAACTATATACGAGTGGTTTTTATTGCCTTTGTTGTTGTGGTTTTGTAGGGCGCCGCTGACGCTTAGGTGTGAAAAGGCGTATTGTCTGACCGCAGAGCCGTGGATACAATGTGCGGTGTCATCCCTCACATGGACGCGCGATGCTTAAAGTGTCCAATATATGACGGTGTGTAAATGCAGTAAAAAAATATATATATATATATACAAATAAATATATTATTATATATCTCTTTTTCCAATACGCATAGTTGTTGCTGTCTTTACTTTATTAGCCACACAATGCACGTAGGCGGAGGAAACCTTTCGGTTGGGCACAAAAATAACATGCCATAACCTTATACACTGTGCAGCCATGTAAGGCCAACTGTTTGCCCACAAATACACGGACAATGAATTGTATATATGTATGTAGCGGTTGTAGTATATGGTAGTATATAGAGTGGAGTATATATGGGATTTACGGTACTTCAATGCGTCTGTTTACCCATCTTTTGAATGGCTGCACAACAGCTACCATGAAATACAACACAATGTGGGCGTAAATATGCTTATCAAAAGACTCTGACCAAAAAGTTCAACGGCACAAAAAAAGAAAAAGGAATCGAAAAAATGAAAAGGGCACCTGACAAATACACCTTCTGTAGCCTAGTTATACGGCATATACTACTGCCTGGTTTAATGTACAGTCAAATATGTAACGTTGCCTGCGCCCTCCCACCGTCACTGCAGAATTCATGCGAAAACGCATAAAGCAATTCAGAGTAACAAAAATTGTATTTCAAGCCGGTAAACAGGCCAACATCTGTACACATCAGATGTATCTTGATTTGGTTTAGGCAAATTTGAACGAAATCCGTTTTATTTGGCAACCCAATGAAGTTGGCTAAGCCATACGCATTGAATTTGAATTTATCAAATATTTCAATTCAAATCGAGCAAAGATTGAAGTGAACAATGCATGAATTCTTTCAACTGAATGGATTCTTACATATATATACATATTTTTCATAATAAAATATTATTAAATTTATTTCTAGCAACAAAATTTCCAAACTACACATATTATGTTAATAGAAATACAAATTTCCTTTATTATGCAAATAGCAATAAAAATAATGTTAATTAGAAAATGCACTAAAAATATATTGATTGGCTATTTAAGCGCTATAAATATGCAGCTCTACATTGTTTTGCATATAATTTGCAATTTGCCATTTGATGTACGCACATTTAGCTCACAAATTATTTTTATTTTTCGCAAATAAAACGAAAACAATGAGGATTTGGCCTGAAACACAGTTAAACGTCAACAAATCCGTGAAGTTCATTCAATCGCAGGATACGGGAAGCAACAAACAAACACACATTAGGGAGCGCAGTAGGCAAACAAATGTAAAAAGGATAAAAACATAAGACCCACAAACAGACAGAAGAGGGACAGACAGCCTGGGAGCAGGGTAAATGTGCGACACAGTTGGGGCGAGTTGGGCATGTGGGATATCTAAGGGACGCAAACAAAGGCCAGCCAAAGCAAAAGCCAGCAGCCGGGCAAAACAATTGTTTAAAGCAGCTGAAATGCGTGGCACACACACACACACACACACAGACATACATAAGCGTAGCAGCAAGTACAAAGCCGCAGTCGAAGCTAAAGCCGCAGTCAAAGCCAGATCCAGTCGTAGAGCCTTTGGTTTTGTGCGCCAAAGCTCACCTGCCACCAAAGCCCAGTGCGTGACGCAGCCGTCACGTGCTGTGACTGTGTGCGTGCGTGTATATATGTGTGTGTGTTTGTGTGTGTGATTCATAAAGCTGCCTGTGCGCGCACTGAAGTAGACTACAATATATGGCACGTCTTAAGCTTGAGCCGGGCGACTGTTGCTTCAGTCGCGCCCTTTGCTTTTAATGCCGACGGCAACAATAAAAATAACAACAACAACAATTGTTACGCGCGAGCTAACACAAACAAATACACACACATACAGGCGCGTACTCACCCACACATTTATACATTTTTAAAATGCTACTTTCACGCAAAATTTAATCTGAATGACATTTGAAGCAAACTACAGACAAACCAAAGTAAAGTCGAGCAAAGTCTCCTGCTCCTGCTAGTAGCTGCCTTTGTTAGGGCGTGGCTTTGTCTACACATTTGGCACACACTAGACGCCTAATAAGCAGTTGATAAAAAATTGATTTTGACATATGACATATGACATTATATGCGTGGAGAGCTGACCTTCAACTGAGGCTTGGGCATGAAGCTATATAATCGAAAATATATTTATATGACTGGAGCAAGTGCCATAAGCTAATAAGCAGCCATGAAACAGCCACAGAATTCTATTTTTATTTTTATTTATTTTTTTTTTAATAATATATATGTTAGGCAAAGCCTAACGTCACAAATTGATAAACATCAAATTAAAAACGCAGCGAAAACAAAAGCCAAACGACAGACTGTGTATAAAAACCACATGAAAGCCATAAACGACTGTGTTTTGTTGTGGCCCACACACACACACACACACACACACGCGCAGAGCGAATCAAATCTGACCAAAATGCACGCGCGTGGGCAAAGGACTCGAGCCGAAAGGGAAATGGAAATGGCAAAAACGCTGAACACAAAACGATTTAGCCACAGACAATTTTGCAATTTTAAATGTTGTGTTGCGCGTATAAATAATTTAAATGTATGCGCCACACACACACACACACACACACACATACATGTGAAAGGACACTTGTATAGATTGCATTTGTCAGATAAGCTTGTTTCTATATGTTTGGCTGCGGCCTTATGTTTAAGCGCTGATAATGCGATTGTTGATTGAGTGGGGCAACTGTTGTGGGCTGCTGTGGTGCTGCTGTAGCACTGTGGCTGGCAAAAGATTAATAGCTTTTATGTGCCTAATTTCGATTAGACTCTAATGCGTCTGGCCAAACATTTTTGATTGCTTTACGCTCGGACTAAAAAATTAAGAATTTGATGTGGGTACGCGACGCTGGCACGAATTGAGTTATTAGGGTTGCAATATCTATCAGTATATCCATGTATATACATATATATCATTTGGCAGGACATTACAAAAAGATGTCCCAGCTTAATTTTTCAGTGTCTAGACTATATTGATAATGGGTCACAGACGCCATTCGATTGGAGTCCAATGACACTTGTGAAAAAGTTAAGATTGATAATTCAGCGAAGAAATAATTAAGAGTGCATTAATTGAGTATAAGAAGAAGCTCTCAAGTTGGCTCGAGAACATTCTTTTCTGAGAAGTTGTCATGAGGCATGAGAAGTAAAAGTAAAAAATAAAATAATATGCAAATTAATTGTTTTTTATTCTGCTAGTAAAAATATAGAAATTATTGATTAGAAATTGCTTAAAATTGGAATATAAAGAAAACAAAAATAAAAATAAACAAATAACCAAACTAAGTAAGGAATAAATATTTATAAATATATATAACTATATATAACTATATATATTTTTGCAGCAACAAAAGCTAGCAAAACCATAAATTAATTAAATAAAATATTTAAAAAAATATATATATGCATGTATATTTTTTTTAATCCAATACAATTCGCAAGCATTTACTCAAAAGTGAGCCTCAAAAAAAAGTGATTTATATGAATGCGGGCGCACGCAATGTTGTGTGTGCTGTTCGTTGTCGCGTTCTTGTACAAGTTGAACATCATTTTAACCGGTCCCATAATAGTGGTAGTAACAATAATGGCAACAGTCGCACAAGCTTGGATATGGCAATTGCAATTCCCGGCCGAGTGGCGGCTTTTAAATTTTAATTAACTCAACAGCCCGACCAGGCCGAGCCGGGCCACAAAGGCGAGCCGTTCGGCTTTAGCCGTGCTGCAAAGTCAGTTGCAAAAAGTTATTATTTATTTCATGTTATTTCGTGCTGTTCCAACGCGCCATAAATGGCGACCAAGCCACTGACATGCATCCGCTGCCGCGACGCTCCCTCACTCTTCCCTCTCCCTGTCTCTCCCTGTCACTGTCTCTGTCGCTCTGACTGAAGTCAGATACAGTCATAGTCAGAGCATAGCTGACAGAAGGAAAATGCAACTAGGCTGGGGCCATGTTCATTTATTTATGAGCATTTTACACAGCCAGTGCACAGAGAGCAGAGCCGGCCTCAAAACTCAACTCAGCCACAGGCAGCTGCATCCAAAAATTATGCAAATTTTTTAGTATTTAAAAAAAAAATGTTTTTCTCTACTTTGTTGTTGCCGCTGCTGTTGCTTCTACCAGTGTCCAGTTGTTGCCCCCTAGCCAAAGAGAGAGAGAGAGAGAGCATTCAAAAATGGCAGCTCTTTGTGATGTGGGCAGCGGCTGGCCAACCACTTGGCCGATGGGTGCAAAAGTTCAACTGTTGTTTGTTCTAGGCAATGTCCTTGTCAACGCAGCTTTTGTGTCTGCTTGGCACACACATACATACATATATAATACATTTTTGGCTTTTGCGAGTACAAGCCCAACATAATAACTAATACTAAAACACGTCTGCTGCTGCCTTAGCCGAGCCATTTTGTTCCTGTCTGTGCTGTGGTCTTTGTCGCATGCAAAATTTTGTGTATGTGTGCGGTCAACGAAAATCCCCGACAACACACACACACACACACACATAGGTTATTCATGTTGCTGTTCAGGCAAGCGCAACCCAACAAGAGTTCACTCAAATTGCATTTGGTGTCCGGTAGTGCCACGCCGGCCACGGGCCACGGGCCACTCGTCCAATGTTCATCGTTTTGTTTACCAGCGGGCCTACAAAAATAATGCTGGTGCTGCTGCTGCTGCTACTTCAACACGCAAAGTCCTTTTATGGCGTGGCCTGGACACTAAAAGAAAATAGTTTCAATTTTTAAGTGCATACTTCAAGGCGCGCCGTAAAACTCATCGCCCGCTTTATGAAGCACTGAAAGTTTGAGCATTTAAGTGCATTCACCCGTAGCATGAATCATTATTGAGTCATATCTACCAATATAGTATATATAGACCCTATGCTTGTATTGAAAGCAACTCAATAGCAAGCTGGCTCTGTGCAATATACAAATGCCATTGTGCTGGCAGTTAATATCATATTTCATTTTATTTTGCAACAGCTGGCGGTGGTCGGGGCGGGGGCTGCCATTTGGCAACTTTGATATATGATAGACACATTTGTAAAAAGCGCTTTCGACATATTGTAAAATTGCAAAATATTTGCAAAAGCCTTTCACAAACAGAGACGCGCATAGGACGCCCCGTCTGTCAGTCACCTGTGTGCGACTGTATCCATCTGTGTCTGTGTGAGTGTTTCTATGTAAATGATATGATTGAATATGCGACATTATTCATAATGACATCAATGGGCGGAGCACAAAGAGCATAACGAGCATGCCCTCGCAGTCTCATAAGTAGCTGTCTCTTTCTAGCTACATCTCTCTCTCTCTCACTCTCACTCTGCCTCTTTGTCTCGTTTTTTTTTTCTGCTTGCGCCTAACTCCTAATGATGACTGTGAATATATATTTTAAATATTAATAATCCCCTTGATACAGACATATTAAAAAAATATATGTATATATACTTGCTTAAAGCATGTTAATTTAATAAACAAACATGCCTTAAAATTAATTAAATTATTTATATAATAAATCTAAATATTATATTCTTTTAACACATGTGTGTGGCATGTTATATAATTAATTTAAATTATATCAAATTATAAGGCATGTTTGTTTATTAACTTTAACTTAAATAGACACTTTTTAAGCAAGTATATTTTTTTTAATGTCTATCAAAGGCATTACTAATATTTAAAAAATTTAAAAAATATATTTTACAACTTGATTTTTATTATACGACTTTTTCACAAATCAAATATTATAATAATGTATTTAAATATTTTTTACACACGTTATTAATAATTATAATACAGATTTATATTTATAATAAAATATTGATAAACAAAAATTTTATTTTAATATATTTTTGCGCAAAATTTAATAAACGAATATGTGCGAAATATTTATATCCATAAATTTGATATTGAATTGATTAAATTTCTTATATAATGTTATATAATCACAAATTAAATAAAAATAAAAATTAATTTTTAAATTACAATAAACAGAAAATTATATTAAATTTTTATATGTAAAAAAATTATAATAAAAATGTATTAAAAAATTATATATTAATTGCATTTCAACATATTTATTATTATAAATTATAAATAACAAAATGAAATTATAAATAACAAAATTATTTTGATTATAATTCTTTTATATAATTTTCTATAATCACAAATTAAATATATAATTATACCTATATATATTTTTTTTATATTTATGCTAAATTATATTTTAAGTAATATTTAAATTTATGACAATTTTTTAATGGCAAATCTCTGCTTTAAGAATATTTAAAATTCGTTTACATGTATATGTATTTTATAATTATTTTTCTTGGCATTGCTTGCTTGCATGGTGGATAAATTGTTGCGCTGTTTAATAACAATTTCTCTAACATTATTTGCGCTGTTACTGTCACGGGCTGCAATAACAAAGGCAGCTGGGAAAAGCGATCAAGTCGCTGCTATGGCTGGCAGGATAAAGCGCTTAACTGACAGGTTAATAATCTCGACTCGATAATCGACAGCCCGCCCGGACAACGGCACAAAGGACATAACATAGAAGACAGGCAATACACCAAAGACGACGGGCTGACAGCAGCGAGCGCAGAATGTGAACGTCGATTGCCGCGCACAGCACAACACAACACAACACAACACAGCACAGCACAGCACAACCACACACACACCCACACACACACACACACATACATACATACGTGCATGCAGGGCTAAGACAATAAAGGCAGTCCTTGGCATGTTACGTGGGTCGGGTTGCAATGCGGGTAGCAATGCGCCTGGCAGCAGGAGTGTGGCAGAGCCAGAGAGTGGAAGAGTGGGATAGTAAGAGTGAGATAGAGAGTGAGAGCGGACGAGTGCGAGGGAGCTTATTAACGTGACGCAGACAGCTATTGGGAATTCCTGGAAACTCGCCGTGTTTGTGCCTTATCGTTTGCTCCATTGATTGGCAAATATTTCAATTATTTTTTCATTTTGTCAATAAATTGTGGTGGGCGAAATTTCTGTCGATTTGGCAAAAACATTTATAAATCTCATACTGCAAATATAGCCGAAATGCGTGCGTTATTTATGGGTGTTGCGCAATTTTTTTTTTTTTTTTTGCGTCCCAGCGAAATTGTCAAGCGATTGACACACATTTTGCAGCGCGAAGAAGAAGCAAATGTAATGCAAAAAAAAAAAAAAAAAGCGAAACCAGAAATAAAAAATGTAAATAAAATCATAAATTTATTAAAATGCAGTAGCAGAGCTCGGCAGATCCCAGTGCAAAGCCAAAATACATTTTCATGTCCGTGCAATGGAATTTACATGCAAATTTTTAAAAACCAGAGCACCACACATGACTCTGAGAGAGAGAGAGAGAGAGGGAGAGTGAGAGTGAGAGGGAGTGAGAGCAGGAGAGAGTGTGTGGCATATTTGACATATAGCCGAGTCGGTTTTACAACGTCATTTCTGGTTCTGTTGAAATATTAAAATGGATGGCACACAAATGCATATGGCTTTGGGAAACTCAAACAACAACAACAACAGGAACAACAAGAGCAAAAACAAGGCCTGAAAGGAAGCTATGAAAAATACATATTTTTAGCGCTGACAAATATTTGCTTAATCGATTTATTATTTGTTGCACAATTTCATAATGAAGCGGCATTAATAATGCCTCGACAGGCTTAATGTGTGCTAAAAAATGCATGAGCAAAGCACACACACACATACACACACACACACGCACACACACACGAACTTACTTTCAATTTGTGCATATCATGTGACATTATTTTTTTCGAATTTTTATTAAATCAATGGAATTTGTATCAATATTATTATAGCCAACAAAATTGGATTGCAACATATTTGGCTGTTATATTCAGTTTTATGGATATTTATTTTTATACCGAAAATTATGTAGAGCATAAATTGACTTTTGGCTTAATTTAATTGTTAAATTTATTTATCGTTTTCAAATTGGTATTTTTTTCATAAACAGATTGTGAAATAATAAACAAACTAAAGTTTGGTTTATATATCGGATTTGGTTAGCTAAATAAATATATTTAGCTTTTAAGTGGGGGATATTTATTAGATGAAAGTCTTTGAACAGATTATGAACATTAGTAGAGATATTCCCAGTGAGCAGCTACTAATATAATTACTAC
This sequence comes from Drosophila koepferae, assembly GCA_030914345.1. Lineage (NCBI taxonomy): Eukaryota > Metazoa > Arthropoda > Insecta > Diptera > Drosophilidae > Drosophila > Drosophila koepferae. Next base: position 2,900,325 of record JAUESR010000211.1, read on the forward strand.
TAATTACAAATGATAATAATAATGATAATAATTTTTATTTAATTATTTCATATCTTCAATTTGGTCTCTCGCACTGCTCTCTCTCTACTCATGCATCAACTTCGTTTCGATCCATTCGCTCTATTCTCTCTCTCTCTCTCACACTCTCTCTCTAAGGTAATCTCTTGATAATGCTTTAATGTATTCTTCTTTCATAACATAATGCTCCAAAAGTTGTTCAAATTATTACTAATATTTAATGTAAATTATATTAATGCTTAATGTCATTCAATTATACTAGCTCAGACAGCATAGTTCGCTTATAGCTGTTGATCGTTTCTCAATGTCTGCATATAATTCTAATTTACTCACACTCTGAAAAAAAGACTCGGAGAATAACTGTTTGCATCGATTCTTTAACAAGTTCCAAGAGCATTCTGATTTTATATTTAAGTTTTTTGAAGCAAATCGTGTTTAGTTTTGCATTGGTATGTAAGCGAGATAAATGCATCAATTCAATAAATTCGTGAATTGAGTGTCTGTATGTGTATGTAAATCGATTCGTTTTGATTCATTTGCTCACTCAGCTTCATACGATCGTCAATCGTTGCGCTCCCTAAATTATCTTCGTCAAAAGAGCGTCAAACGAATAGTTCAGCTCGAGGCGCTCAACAAAAACGAATAGAACCGAAGTATTCTCCATCGAGTGAGAGCAGAGAGAAAGTAAATATAATTTGTTTCTCTATTTATCTCGCGAGCAAAGCAAAATTAATAAACGGGTCAATTAACACTGGCGAGCTATATCAATATTAATAATAATTTATCAAGTATAATATTAATTATATATTATTGCTATATTTATACAAATGTTAAAAATAAATATTATATTTTATTATTATTATTATTTTTATTTTTCTTATCAAATTTATTGGTTGAATAAATTTTGAAAATTTAATTTATATGTATATATTTTTTCTTTACAATTATTATTATTAATTTTATTTTTATTTTTATATCAAATTTCTTTATTGAATTTCCCAATTGTTATTATTTTATTATTATTTTTATTATTATTATTATTATTAGTTTTATTTTTATTTTGCTTTCAAAATTTCTTGGTTAAATAAATTTAAATAGTTTAATGTTAATATTTATATTTTTCAATTATTATTATTATTATTATTTTTTTTTATTTTTTAATTTATCTTATAATTATATTTTTTGGTTGGTTAACATGAAAGAGTTTAATGTATATTTTTATTTTATTTTTTCAATTATTATTTTTAATTTTAGTTTTATTTTTCATAGAAAATTTCTTTATTGAATGAATTAAAAGAGCTTAATGTATTATTGGTTTATTTATTTATTTGGTATTGTAAATTTTCCAATTTTCATACAATTTTAATTCATTTTTTTAAATTTCTTCCTTTTCCCTTGCATTTTCAATGATTAGCAGCTGCTTTGCTGTAATCATGTTGTTTAGAGCAAACTGACTCAAGGTGCTTATCATATTGTGACCCAGTATACGGAACCAATGAGAGGTCAACAGTTGCCACTAGGCACCGTTAAGCACCATACAAACTTGACTTGCAGTCCAGTTACCAGTTACCAGTTACTTATGTACAAGGCTCAAGTGGGAACAGCAGCAGCAGTGGCAGTGGCAGCAGCAGCTGTAGTCACGCCTTGCCGCTCGCCTGGTTGTACCTTAAGCTGACCAGGACAGGCTGCTGGGCGAGGCAGTCGCTCTCCAGGGCTGAGGAGCCAGTTTGCCAGTTACGCCTCTTTTGTTTAGCTTTGATTTAACATTTTGTACGTTTACTTTACAGTTTAACAGCCGGCAAAGGCATGACACGCTGCGGCAGTCTCAAGCCCGCCCACATGGACAGAAGCCGCCTTCGCCTCCGCTCCAACTGGCTTTGCCCTGTGCGTTTGGTCCTGCATTTTTATACACTTTCACGTTGGCAATTTCATTTGGTTCGGTTCGCTGTGGGAGTTCAAGCTGAAATGTGCTTTTAGTTTTTGCTTTTCTTTTGCCCATTTTGTGTGCGCACTTGCCCCTTTATAATGTCCTCTATAACCCGTGCCCCGTACCCCTATTCTCACTCTCTCTTCCCTTTTCCCATGTTCTGTGTGCTGTGTGCTGTGTCCTGGGCCAAATAGTGCGCCGTAAAGTGCGCGAAACTCGACTAGCACTGGAACTAGAACTAATGCTGAGAGCTGCACAAGGCGTTCGAGTCACAGCTAGAGCTCTAGCTGTAGCTGTAGCTGTAGATGTAGCCATTGCTGCTGTCCCATGTGGAAGGCGAGTTGACAACTTTTTTGCTGTCGTCGCCGCCGCCGCCGCCGTCGCTGTTTTTAGTTCTACTTGTTTAAGTGTAGTTGGTTTTAGTTGCTGCGAAAAGCTGAATTTTTTCTCAATTTTTTTTTTTCCATATTTTCTTTTTTATAGTTTTCTTTTTTTTTTTTTTTTTTGCTTGTTGCAGAAGTTAAATGTTTCTACGTCGCTGATGCGCAACCGGGCGGCACAAATGCGAAATGGCTACAAACAATTTGAAGCAATAAAATAAAGAGTGCATGCCAAGGGGTGGCTAAAGGGGCGTACTCAACTACAACTACAACTACAACTACGAGTACAACTACAATTGCAACGACAACTACATTCAGGACTACAACAGCAGCAAATGCTACAATATCTGGCAAGCGAAATAAAAGCGAAATTTAATTGTAAAATTGTTATTGTAGTTTGAAGTGCCGTCCACTGGCTGGCTAGCTGCGAGTAGTACTAGTGGCATGGCTACTGGTTGGGCTGGTGGTGTTGGTTAGCTCACAAGTGGTGCAGTGGTGCTGCGCTTTTCGAGTGTTGCCGCCGTGTCACACATTGCCGTGCACCGAGGCTAACCGCGTTGCTAATTGCCAGTTGAACCACTTCAGCTCGAGCGTTGCACAATGCCAGCTGCTCGAGCCGTTCTCACAGCCAGTTAATCAAATTTTATGGCTGCCAACATGAAATATCGATTTATTTGATGCTCTTTGATATACAAGTAACATATCAAATGTCAACTTTAAATTCCCATGCGCCAACTTTAATGCAAAGTCAATAGCCCCGGAGCTACCCTAGGAAAACGCAGCGCAGCCATTGTGAAATCTTTGCCTTTTGCTCTATGGCAACAATTACATGTTTAATTAACTTTTTGTTATGACAAGCTGAGTGGGGCGTGCCACGCCCATTCTGAGCAGTAATTAGAAAAGTGCAGGAAATGGGTGAAAAGTGCGACAAGTGATGCAGAGATAGAGAGCGGGAGAGCGGGCGATAGAGAGGCGAATGAACTGATGAACTCTAGAAAGTGCAGCGCCTGAAAGTATGCAACACAATTGTGTTGGCTGTAGCTGCGGCTGCTAGAAACATGCAAAGTCAAATTTCGCCCAGTTCGTCAGCCAGTTATTCAGTGTCAAATTTTAATTTAGATTCTGTATGCAAATGGTTTTAAATGTTACATAACAAACTCACACTCACACACACAGACATGCAACTCTATGTGTGCTAGGATTACTGTTTGGCTGACATATGGAATTGCAAGTTATGCTTGCCATTTGCAGGCAAGGCCAGCCAAAGACAGTTGCCGCCGCCTGCTGTAGCTTTTCGGCTTTAAGCCCTTAAGGTGTTTGCCCGGCGCACAGCATCTTTCACTGCCTGCGCCTGCCTACCAAAATGCATTTGTCGAGCTGCTAACGACTTAACATTTATGATTACTCAGCTGGCAAATTGGTAGGCTCCAACTGAGGGCTTTGGCTTCACTAATTGGCAATGTGTGACAGGGCTTAGTGTCTGATTCAATCAGACTTTATGTTCTTTACGGATAACTATCTCTCTCTCTCTACAACTCTTGCATGCTGCCTTTCTCTCCATTTTCAAACTATAATTTTGAAAGTTGTTGCTTAAAGTGAAAATTGTTGGGAACAAAATAAATATTTATATGTGTATATATATTTTTATACATATATATTTTTTTAGTCTAGATGTTTTGTTGTGGCGCGCTGGTCAAAACTTTGTTCATTCCATTTTTACTCGTTTAGTTGTCAGCCTTCTATTTAATATGAAAAGTTTTGCTGGTCAATTTTTGATTTGGAGCATCTCCACCTGCTCGCTTGGGTATATGTTTTTAGCTTGGCTTAACGATTGAAAAAAATATATATATGTATATATAAATATATATATATATATATATATATATATATATATATATATGCTTTAAAAAAGACTTATGCACATATATAAAATTCAACCAAAAATGACAAATTTTAGAATAACCAAAATTGAAAGAATTTTCTCTTTTAATAAAGTAAATTGAACGAAGCTTCGTATGAAAAATAATTAAAGTTTTCAGTTTTGTTGAATGAAGTTGTAGAAACAAATATTAAATTTTTAATTTTATTAGTACATTTTACTAGTTTTAATTTAGGTGTATTAATATTAAATTATAATATAATAATAATGTTTAATAATATAATATAAATTATTATAATTATTATATTATATATAAATATTATATTAAAATATTATTATTTATTTTATTGATAAATTTAATTAATCTAAGTTTATGTGTATTAATACTAAATATTATATAATAAATAAATATTATAAGTTTTATTATTTTTTATTTTTTAATTTTAATAGTTTAAATTTATTTTTATTATTATTAAATGTTGTATTTTATATAAAATTCAATTTTAACAAAAGTGCCTCTATTTAGACGACAATATTTTATTTAATAAAAAAAATAATAATAAATAAGTAAAACAATAATATAAATATATTTAGATCACATGATTTTATTTAATAAAAAAAAAAATAAATAATAATAAATAGGTAAATACAATATCACAAATATATTTAATCCACATGATTTCTAATTTATTTATTCAGGAAAAAAATAAATAAGTAAATAAATAACATAAAAAAATAAAATACAAAAATAAAAAAATTAAGTTGTTAAATAGTAAATAAAAAAATTATAATAAAATATAAATAAAAAAAATAAATAAAAAATAGTAAGTTTATGCAAGCAATAAAACTTTTTATATTTTATATAAAAAAATATAAATATATATTTCATATTATATTAAAAGACCTTTACCATATTCCATATATCAAAGCTGATACTCTAAAGCAGCGACGCAGACCTCAGTGATTACTCACTGGAATACAGTAAAAAAAAAAATAATAATAATAATAAAAACAAAAAGAGAGAAGAGCCAATTCCTGCTGCTCTTCATAAGCCGCTGGTCAGTTTCGGGCTCAGCTGTTGCTGTTGGTGTGCGAAAATACTTATGCATTCAGCTGTTTACAGAGTCCGGCTGAAGTCTGAGTATGCAAATCCGCCGGAATAGCAGCGAGAAGTGCTAAAGATTAATGGAAAACTTTTGCACTCGAGCTTTACGCTGAGAGGAGGAGATGCTGATTTTGATTTTTGCGGCAGCAAAGTTAAAGCAAACTCTCGAGTGCTTAGCACGCACGTGAGCACGTCAAGGGGCAAGGCCTGCAGGTAAAACAGGCCACAACTGTTTATTTATTTATTTATTATGCGACCGACACTAAAATGTAACTAAAAACACAAAATACGATGTCTGCCTGCCAAGCAACACATGACGGCTACAGATGTGCTGAGTGGCATATGGACTCGTGTGGGAGTGAGTGGGGGCGAGTGAATGTCAGTAAATTCTGATTTGGAGTCCTTCGTCGAGTTGACGTTGACGCTGCTTTGATATATTATGCACGCTTGAGGGCGGCAACAAATAATCAAGTATCAAATTCCACACGGAATGCTAACGAAAACACACAAAACGATTTTTTGTGCCCAGGTCACAAGGGACCATCAGATCGGGTCGAGCATGGGATTTACTAGGGCGTTGCGTATCAGTGTGCGTATATTTTTGTTTGTGTGTGTGCCTTCCTAAGCTGCCAGCCAAATGAGGCAAGACACAGGCCGCAAAAGCCTCACAAATTTCGAGGGCTGCAAAAACAAAGCCAACTCATCAGAGCTCGTCGCCACAGAGAGCTCAGGTGAAGGCACTGCCTGCTACCTGGCCTGGTCTGAGTTTATGGCGCGTGCGACAAATGAACAAAACGCCGGAGAGTGTAGACAATTTGACTAGGCTATCGTCGATGGGGGTGCATGGTGCCTTGTTCTGGTCCTGGTCGAGGCACTGCTGGCTTTGTCTAGTAAATCGTCATGCAGAGCGTAAGGCAGGCAAAAATGCCTAAGCCGATTAGCAAAGCATAATAGTTGCCAGCTGGCAACGGGCGACTGTTTTTCCTATGTCTCAGAGCCAAGAGCCGACAATAAACTCAGAGCAATGTCATGGAGTGTGCTGGGGATTGGTCAAGCTGCAGACTCAACAAAGTTGTTTGATTTTTCTTGTTGACTTTGTGTGAATCCAAAGCTTGACACACACGCACACCCACTTGAGCAGAGCTTGTTAGTTTTGTTGGGTATTAGAAGTTTGTTATTAAGTTTGCAGTCTGTAAGTGCTAAACATTCTTGGGGCTTCACAGCATAGGCTGGTTAAACAACAAATTTATATCAAATACTTTGCACAATTTTCAAGCAATTTTGAGGCTTTCATATTGTAAAATTTTACACATCACATAGCCAAGTGCTCGAAGTTGCTGTGCTTGGATATAAGAGAATTTGAATTGCAAAATACTGCAGAGAATATGTTTCGAAATTTGTAATATAACTTGTTTCTATATACTTTGAAAGATCTGGGTCACATTCAAGCTAAACGTCAGGCACTGCAACCTAAAGATCTAATAGCTCTTGCACTTGGAATTAGGAAGAAGCCTAAGGAGAAGTCTTAGACACCTATACCCTAAAGGCCTACTCTTTTACATTAAAAAATAATTATAAATAATATTATTAAAAATACGAAATATGAAAATATTTTTAAAATATATAAATGTATTTGAAAATATAAAAATATATTTAATATAATAATATAATAATATATAAAAAAAAAAAAATAATAAAATACATAAATAAAAATAATAAAATAAATAAAATAAAATAAGTAACTTTTTTTTAAAGACATTTCTTTACATAGAAAATAAATATATAATAAATAAATAAATATGTAAAATAACATAATAAAAACAAAATTAGTTAGTGCTTTAACTATAATATAAGACTACTTTTTTTTTTAGTTTTATCCACAAGAGACTTGACGTTATTCATAAAAAATAAGAAACTAATATGTACAATTTTTTCTATTATAAAATTGGGTAAAATTAAGATAAAGTTCTTCACTGTCTAAACTGTAATATAAGACTACTTTTTTTAAGTTTTATTCACAAGAGACTTTGACATATTTCATATACAAAAATCGAACACACATTTGACTTTAATGTGCAATAGGCGATAAGAACAAGAGCTTGAACATATATTATATTTATATATACATAAATATATTTATATATACATATAAATATTATAAATATATAATTCATATATTTTCTTTTCGTATTTTCTAAATTTAAAAATTTAACAAGGGTATGTGAGGTTCGTTAAATTCTATATCTGTCTCAATAATTGTCGCTGCTGTTCGTTGTTGTCATTTGGCTTTTGTGTGATAGCAATGGACATTCGACTGCTGCTGGAATTTGCGTAGAAAATCTCATAAGTCAAACATGAATTCCCATGCAAAAATGTTTTGTCATCTCGCCTGACATTGCTGTGGTTCGGCAGCGGCTTTATTTGCCTGGTATTTGTATTATTTCTTTTCTGGCCGTGATTTATTAGGGCCTACTTTCGCTTCTTGGCCGCCTTTCGTTTTGGTTGCGGTTCGCTAAGCTTTATTTGTTCATTAGTGAGTCTGTTTAAGGCGCAGTGACTGAACGAAAACTGTTCGCGAAACAGAAAATATGAATGCATATGCCAAGCAGAGAGCAGCTGTATGGCAGCTGAAAGGAAATTAAATTGTTGCCAACTTAAATATTGCTCGGAATAGTATTTATATAAGCAGAGCGCGCTGAACTCTTTAGCCGTCTGGCAATCAGTCAGCTCGAGTGGCCGTAAGAAATGAACTCATCTCGACTGTCAGACTTAATGAGCGCAAATAAATTCAAGTAGGCTTAAATTTTCCACTTTTTTGCCCAGCCAATTGGGCACTTTTCCCACGCCCAAATAAAAAAGAATAAATAATAATAATAATACACGAGCCAAACAGTGTAAAAAGCGCTATGAATAACAAAAACTGGTAGAGCGACAGGCCGAATGCGAGGAACCGCAAAGCTGAAACTAAGCAAAATGAATTCTATTTAACATTTGGGTAAAATTTCAATTTTTTCTACTTTTCTACTTTTTTTTTGTTCGTTCACTTCGCCTTGCCGAAATGAAATATAGAAATCAACGATGGATGGTGGTTGGGCGAACGGGCGTGGTTCGGCTGCCTTTTTGTGACGTACGCGCCCGCCGTCTACTTAGGAAAATGATAAATGTCCTTGCAAAGCCATGAAATGAATAAGTATGAGCAGTGTGGCCGTTTGCTATGGCTATATATATATATGGGCCAGCGACAATGTCCTTGGCAAACAGCAAGAAATCACAACAACAACAACAAGCGACAGCCGGCGTCAACTGCGTTTCAAGTGGAGTGTGTGTGTGTGTGTGATTGTGGAGTGTGTGTGTGTGTGTCTGTGTGTGCTCAGGCCTGGCCACAAGGCTTTCACGCTATCAGCTTGGCTCTAAGTAGGCTACTCCAAACACTACAGAGCCAAAAGCACATGCAGACAGTACGCTCAAGTATGTATGCATGTGTGTGTATGCCTGTGTGTGTGTGTGTGTGTGTGTGCAATTCACAAGAAAAACGTTGACAAACTCCTCGCAGCGACGACTTTTCCTTGCCGTTGTCATTCAGCGCGCTGTCAGTTGATTTTTTCTGCTTGCTGCTTACAGGAAACTTGCCTCACAAAAAAAAAAAAATAAAGAAAATACCCCAAAAAAAAGTCTGCCCCAGAGGCTGCGACTTAAGCAACGCTGGAATTTTTGCCTTTCAAGTCGAATCAGTGGCGAAAGTTTTTGGCCAGCAGCGAAAACTACACACAGGCACACACAGACAGTGAGCTAAATAAAGCTATAGACAGAGCTATAGAAGGAGCGAGGGAGGGAGCGATGCAGAGGCAGCAGAGTGGAACTAGTGGGTGGCACTCGGGAACTGTCCATTGTTGCTCATCACTTTTGACCGGCTGAAAGTTGTTTTGGGCCAACGTTGGCAGCGAGTCGCTTCGATTTCATGTCGATGCTGCTGGCTTTTGCTTTTGCTTTTGATATCTTTCATTACTAAGCTGATTTTTGTTTTGGGGTTTTACCAGCGTCTTTTGCGCTCCTTTCACTGCTGTTTGGGCTTTTTGGCTTCTGGGCGTGTATCTGTTGTAGGCGTGGCAACAGCTGTTGTTGTTGCTGCTGCGGCATTTATTATTTGCCCAGCTCAATTGTGTGTGTGTGTGTGTGCAAATTGTTTGGGCTGTGTCCGAGCATCAATAATATTTTGATGTCCATGGCACACACAAAATTGTTGTTAAGTGTTTTGAAATTGTCTAAGGGTTTATTTTGTAGTCTTTATGTGGGGCTAAGCATGTGTGTTAAGCATATCCATGTTAACCCTTGTCTTAAAACAAACAAAAACTTACCAGCCAACAGATTAAGTAAAGCTAAAAGATAAAAAAGAAAGAAAGGAAAATTAAAATAAAATGAAAAAGTTAAATAAAAACAAATTAAAGTTAGGTTAAAACTATATACAAACAAATTTGGCATGTAATATTAAATGAATAAATATAAATAAATTAAAACTGAAGATTTTAATTTTAAATATATCTAACTTTGTAAAATAAAAATAAAAAATATATAAATAAATTGATTTAAAAAGAACTGTTGAACAATTAAATAAATAAAATAAAGTTGTCATTTATATTTATGTTGATAAATGTAAATAGTAAATAAATAAATTATTTATAGATAATATTAAAAAAAAATTATAAATCAAATAAATAAAATAAGGTTGTCAAGTATAAATAAAATAAATTCTTTATAGAAATAAAATAAAAAATAAAATAAATAAATTCTTCAATGAATTCTTTATAGAAATAAAATAGAAAATAAAATAAATAAATAAATAAAATAAGTATTCAAAAAAATACATAAATTCTAAATGTATTATAAACATAACAAATAATAAAAATATTTATAGCAAATAATTTTTTAAAATTTAAATTTACATGTTTTTTTTTTTTTTTTTTTTTGTCAATAAAGCAACTTGATCAAATGATAAATGTGCCCAAGTTTTTAATTAAATTTATATTAAGCCTGAGAACAAATATTATAGATTAATATTAATAATAATATATATGTATACAAGACATATGCATATATAAATTACTTTTGCTTTGCAGAAAATATTTTCTTTTATTTTATTATTTTATTTTATTTTATTTTATTTATTTTATTTTTTTTATTATTATTATTATTATTTTTTTTTTTTGTAAACAATTTTTTGCCATATGATGAGTATTTATTTTTTGCTTTTATTTTGTTAATTAAATCAGTATTGCTGCCAATATCTAAATTTGATTGTAAGTACAACCATTTACACAATTTTAAGTCTTTTTAAAAAATATTTTTATATTAAGTATAGTTTTTTTTTTTTATAAATAAATATTGATGGCTATCTTTAATTTGGCATTTTCCATTTCCATTTGGTTATCATATTGGTTATCTTTAAATATTCCTTAAATTTGTAAATAAAAAGATTTCAATTTGTGTAAAAGTTTGTTTATTCTTAAGCACAGTAAAAGCGCATAAGTTTTTCTATTCAAGTTCTGCTAAGTATAATTGAAAATTCTCTTTATTTGCATGCGAATTCCAAAATAGTTTCTTTCTCTGTAATCGAATGCCCAAACTAGCCATGAATTCCATACATATTCTTTTGAATCTATGTGCATATTCGTCTTACATGTTTTATATGCTTGTAAAATTGCAGAAAATTTACCATTAAGTCCTTAGAAACTTTAGCTCAGCCAAGCCGCTTAGCAGGCGAGTTGGCGCAGCTTATAGTGCAATCGTACGATATCTATATCCAGTGTATAAATGGATGTGTGCATGGGGCGCAGCAGGCCAAGTTTACTGTGGCAGTCGAAACTTAACTCATCAGAAATGCCTCTAAATAAGCATTTATAAAGCTGCGCTGCGGCAACAAATGGCAAACTTTGTCCAACCCGGGACAACAACAGCCAAAATAACAACAAATTGAGTGAGCAAGCGAGCGAGCGGGCTGAGCAAAACCCAAACATAATTTCGAAGTTGTTGCGCAAAATTCTGAGTACGTTGTTTTCATAGAAATGCGATAAATACTCCTCGAGCTGGCAAAGGAAGTGGTTTTGGCAGAGCTGGTGGTGCTCTGGTGGTGCTCTGGTGGTTTCTTTGCTTGCAGTTAACTTGCAAAACATTGGAATGCCGAAGTGAAAAGTTTTTGTAAAATTCAATTGAAAACACATAAAGTCCAAATTTATTAAAACCCCACCCAAACCAGACCAAAGCACACTCAAACAGAGCCACGATTATATAGACAACCCAAGCACAGCATGCATATGAGCTGCAGCCCCTGAAGTGTTTTTGACTGTTGCCAACTTGAACACTAAAACTAAAACATTACCCGAAAACTAGTGAAACAATATGCAGCTGAGCTGTAGGCGTTGCTCCTTCAATTGGACGTTTGTAGGCTGTGGCTCTCGTTTGACTTGAGTCAAGTGCTTGTGGCTGCTCCGAGCTGGCCTGCCGTCCAACTGGCCCACATGGCGCATGAGTAATAAACAGGCACGCATATTACTCATACGTCATGTTGGCACAGACAGAGTTGGTTAGTTCATTTTGACCCTCTGCATTAGTGGCAAATGTTTAAATTTTCCATTTTTAGCAGACACAATAAATTGTTGCTACCTGATTACCCTCGACCTGAATGCGCAATTAGCGAGGCTTCGCTACTTTTTGTTGCCGTCCGCAAACTTGGTGAACTTTGTTTATATGGCTCTGCTTATTGTTCAATTTGCTTGCCAAGTTTTCGATGGCTACCAATAAAAACAAGTCAGACTAGTCGACTACGAGATACCCTGAACTATGCAAAAAAAAACTAATACTCATCTTCTGTACGAATCTTTGAGCGCGCACTCTGCTGCCGTGGCTTGGGAGTGGGTTGAGCTGAACTTCTTCTATGCTGATCAAGAATATACGACGTCTCCTTCTGCCTGTTACATACCTTTTTAACAAAGCCATTATACCCTGAATTCGCAATGGGTGCAGGGTATAAAAAAAGAAAGTAAGTGAAGACCACCGCAAACTCAGCAAAGTTTACTTGCAACACAAAAATATGGTACGTCCTTGAGCTGACCGCGCGCCTTTGCGAGGGGCCCCTCGCCATATTTATTAGCAACATATTATTATTTGGCTGGCAAGTGGACGAAAGTGATGGCCAGCGAAAGTTTTTTTGGTGGCTGACCAGCTGGCGAATGGCCCCCGCCAAGAAATAACTCAGGCAAACAGAATAACAAGCCCTAAAAGCCATCGAATTGCGTTGCCAGCAGCAGCTGCTGCTGCTGCTACTGCTGCTGCTGTTGACCATTAACAGCCGAGAGCTAAAGTAAGTTCGTCTTTACGTTTTGTTTTTGTTTATTTTGCCAGCATTATTCTTTCGCTCTAATGGCAGTGGGGGAGTATTACACGATTACAAAGAGTTTTGCACATTTGACAGCTTTGGTGGCGTGAGTGTGGCATAGCTTAGCTTTGGATTTGCAGCAGCCATCAAAATCAATTTCACATAATTTAAACTGTATTAAATTTGCACATAAACTTCGTCAAAATAAACCAGAAATTTCATTTATTCAATAACGCAGCGACAGTGGAGACGCTTTGACAGCCACAAAGGCGTACGCGTATTCACACACAATAAACTTTATGTTGATTGAATAAAAGTTCCGCACACCCACACACACACACACACCCACACAGATACATTTACACGCATATATAGGCTGGCTTAACGGCGGCCAAACTTTTCACTTTAAATTAAATTTCACACAGACTCACACAGAGACACAAGGGCGCAAAGTGAAAAAACTGGAGCAGCATTTGCCGCCAGGCACAATCAATTTTTTGGCAGCACTCTGACAAAAAAATAAACCAAAAGCCACGAAGGCTGCGGCACTAAGCTCTCACATTGTAGAACATTCATATACCCTTTATATTATGACACATGAACATGGACTGTTTCTGGACTAGAAAGTGTCAGAAACTTGCAGAGTTAAAGAGCTCCTAGAAATTTAACTATTATTTGTTTGAATGACTAATATATGAATATAAATTTATTCAGTTGTTACATAGATTTAAAATAATTTTTCAAAATTCATTAAACTAATAATAAAAATATTGTTTACAAATTGAGTTATCAACAGCAAATTGTTTAAATTTCAATATTCAACTTATTAATAAATATATCTAAATTCTTTTATTGACAATTTTATTCTCTAATATGTGAAATATTTTTTAATTGATTATTTATTTTTATATTTTTTATTTATTATTTTTAATTTTATTATTATTTTTTTAATTTAAAAAATATATATTATTAAATTTTTTATTTTTATTTATGTTGAAATTCAAAACAATCTTTTTATAACTAAGTTAATGTTATTTAAATTATTATAATTGATTTATTGCTTATTTATTAATTTTTATTATTTATTTATTGTTTTTTTTTTTTTAATTTTTTTTTCATTATTTATTTCCTTTTATTTTTATTTAAAAAAAATATAAATTCTTATTTATATTTGTTAAAGTTTAAATTCACATTATAATATATTTATTCTTATTTTTTTATTTACTTTTTTAATTAAATAATTATTTATTTATTAATTAATTAATTTATTGTTTTTTTTTTTTATTATTTTTTTCCTTTTATTTTAAATTCACATAAATATTCTTTATTTAGTTTCTGTTCCTTATATTATTATAAGCTACAAGAATAGCTTCAGATTTATTATAGAAATTAGATTTTCTTTTTTAGATAAAACAATTTAACATCTGTAGTCTATAAGCCCAAAGAGAATATCCTGACCCACAGATAAAATATGTTTAATTACTTAAAAAATTAAAAATTGTTCAAACTATTTCATTAGAAAACAAAAAATTTATATCTAAATATATATTATATTAAAATGAGTACATAAATTAATATATATTCATTAGTATTTCAATATTAAAATACCCTTAAAATTCGCTTAATGAAAGGGTATTTTTCTGCTCGATAGAATAGATGCTTTAAAAAAGAGTTGAAAATTAGTTAACTTACCGTTCTCTTCCTCGATATTTCGTGTCATTGTCGTTGAGGAGCTGACGCGAGCACGTGTTGCTGCCGCTGCAAGTGCGTTGGACGCGGGCAGGACGAGGCACAGCAGCAGGGACAACAGGCAGCTGACAGCCAAGCACATGGTTGCCTCGCTCTTTGATTGTGTCTGTGACTGTGAGCCTCTCCCTCTCTCTGTATGTGTGTGTGTGTGTGTTTGTCTGCTCTAGAGAATGTCTATAGAGCAGATTGTTTGTGAAGTGGGGCTGCTGTTGCTGCTGCTGCTGTTGCTGCTGCTCGATAATGCCAATGGCAATGTGCCGGGCAGTTTTCGTTGCCTACTTTCGGGCTCTACAGAGTTGCACACGACACGCACACCACAATCATTTGTTGTTGTTATTGGCCTGGCTTATTTGCGCATATATTGATTTGATTTAATTTGACATTTTTATTTGCGTCCATTTACAAATTTTCGTCGGAGCTGCAAGAGTTAGAGAGGGCGAGAGTTAGAGAGAGAGAAAGAGAGAGAGGGAGCAAGCACAGCCGATGGTCAGCAAATTGTTGACATGTCAATAAATTAAATATAGTATTGCTATTTTTTTTTTTTTTTTTGCAAAATTGCAGTTGCAATTTTGGGAATGTTTAGTTGTAGCTGTAGTTGTTGTTGTTGTTCTTGTTGCTGGAATTTATTTAATTGCCTTTATTATTGGTACCAGATTGTCAGCAGCTTTCTACGAGATAGAAGCTTTAGGGTCGACGTTGATGGTACAAAATCGTCAAAAAGACCAATATGTGCAGGTGTACCTCAAGGTAGCGTTCTCGGCCCTACCTTGTATACTTTGTTCACAGC
Organism: Drosophila koepferae; assembly: GCA_030914345.1. Taxonomy (NCBI): domain Eukaryota; kingdom Metazoa; phylum Arthropoda; class Insecta; order Diptera; family Drosophilidae; genus Drosophila; species Drosophila koepferae. The sequence continues at coordinate 2,915,539 of JAUESR010000211.1, forward strand.
CGATATGCCCTCACATAACGACATCACAGGAGCAAACCGAAACAATGGATTGATAGCCACGTATGCCGACGATACAGCCGTACTGACTAGTAGTAGTAGTGCATCAATAAAGCTACAGAGTCATTGCAGCAGTATGTGAGTATGTGAGCAGCTTTGAAGACTGGGCCCGCAAATGGAACATAGGAATTAACGGAAGCAAATGCGCAAACGTTACGTTTACCACAAGACGTTTAAACTGTGGTCGCATCAGCATGCAGGGTTCAACACTACCGCACAAAAGAAGCCACAAATATCTGGGCGTAGTGTTAGACAGAAGGCTGACATTTAACATGCACACCACGATGGTCAAAAAGACTGTAATGACCAAAAGCGCAAAGATGTCATGGCTTCTTATGCCGGCCAATAAATTGTCACTGCACAGTAAAGTGACAATTTATAAAGCAATACTAAGCCCCATATGGAGATATGCGCTTCAAGTCTATGGAATTGCGTCAAAATCAAATCTAAACAAAATAAGAGTTGTACAAGCAAAAATCCTCCGACAAATTAGCAATGCTCCCTGGTACATGCGTACGAGGGACATTGAAAAAGATCTCAAGGTCCCCAAAGTTGGAGACGTAATGCAAGAGGTAGCTGCTAGATACCTTGCAAGACTCGAAGGCCACCCAAACCCTTTGGCGAGAAGACTTAACAAAGAAGCCAGAAGAAGAAGATTAAAGAAGTGCCATCCACAGGACCTCCCTGCGAGGTTCCTATAAATAATTGTATCTTTATGTTCAACTTGTTAAGCTGCCAATTAGGTAGTAGAAAGCCTGTTTAAATAAAATAATATAAACCTTTTTACCAAAAAAAAAAAAAAAAAAAAATTTATTATTGGTTTGGCAAAATTGGTTAGCAGATTTACTGCACATTCCCACACACACACACACACACACACACTTACATCGCTTGCCATTCACTTGCTGTGCATGTGAATTTTACGAATTTTATTGGGTTAATTTGTTTGTTTTTATATTTAAATCATTTATAAATGGTATGCGTTATTTATGTGGCTCAAATTGTAAATTTATGTTTTCAGTTCTTGTTTGGCGAACAAATTCACAAATTATGCACAATTTTGTTAAAAAGGTTATTTATTAGCGTTTTATTTATATGAAACATGACAAAAAGTCACTCGAAATTAGAGCGTTATTTATTGATGCATAAGTGAAATTGTAAATTGATGCGAGACCAACCAAATAAATGTAAAATGTGTTCAAAATTTTAAATAATTCTATCGACATGACTCACGGAACAGATACACTTGTAGTATTTTTGTTTTTTTTGTTTTTCAATTTTAATTAAATAAATAGCTGTCTATTATGTAAACGAAAAAGAGGTGTCTAGCAGTGAGATACTACAAATAAATTATTTTAAATATTTTTAGAAGGGAATGTGTAAGAATATTTCCATAATACAACTGCAGCTTTGGCATATGCGTAGTCTAATCCGCCCCAATGGATACTTTCTTATCTGCAACAAGGAAGCACAGCTCTACTAGACAGCAAGAAATCAGAACTCCAACGCTGCCTCTCGTCAGGCAGAGCAACACGTACCGAGTGCCAGCCGCACCTCAATATTTTACAAAATATTGCACTCACACTGAAGCGCTTTTAATTAAAGTATATTTATAACTTGGCTCCAAGTCGTGGGCGCGCTGAAGAAGAGGCGTTGGAATTGTGGGAAATCATTTAAAATGCCGCTTGCGTACATATTTGTTATAATTTATGATGCCCATATAAATGACTAACAACACACGAGCAACAAGGACCAACAACTGGCAACTGGCAACTGGCAACGTGCTGGGGCGCCAAAGGACGAATCAAGGCAAGTTGAGCTGGGCCAAAAGAATGGTAAAACATGTGCCCAAGGAGCGCGCGTGTAGATCTTTAAAAGGAGCGCAAGCAAGCGCACAGAACGTGCCAGCATCAAAGTTCAATATGACGAAGCTGATGTAGAAGACGAGACTGAGGACACGAGCCAACTGCAAAAGTAATGCCAAAGACCTAACGAGTGCAAATTTCTCTTTAGACTTCTCCCTTTTCTTTTTTTTTTTTTTTTTTTTTTTTTTTTTTTTTCTTGTGCGCTCGCAATGCTTTTACTTTTACGTAGCAAAAACTCAATAAACGATAAACAGGAAAACGGAAATCGGAAACTGTATACGTTCATGTTTCTAGTCTACACACACACACACAGCTACAGAGAAAGAGAGAGAGAAGGGAAAAGAGACATAGAGAGAGGGAGAGTGAGGCACACAGACAGCGCCGCCATTTTGCGCGACATTCGAGGCAGTTCGACGTGCTTTTATGATATATTGACTTGCTGTGTTTTATCGGCCACGTCGCCATAGCTTGCAATGCTTTTAGCCTCCTCGCACTAATTTTATTTCAGCCTCTGTTGACAAACTCGCCCCATGCCCACTTGTATTTGTATATTTCGACGTTTCTTTTTTTTTCAGCAGCACAGATCATAAATAAAATTTTATGAAACTATGCGAATGTGACTCGGGCGTTGGCAACCGCAACTGTCACAGTACAGCAGCCGACAGTAGAGCGCATCGCGAAATGTTTGCGTTAAATAAATGTTTCATCTTCTTCTTGCCTTCCTATTTTTTTTCTGCAACTGGCGCATAATAAATCTGTATAAGTTTATTTATCATACGCCCCGCTGCCTGATTGCCTCGCTCTCGTTTGGTTGCGGCCTCGCTAAATGGATTTCCATTTCAATGGCTTAAAAATAAAAATATTTATCAGAGCAACACAAAAAATAAAAAATTAAATAAAATAAATAAAAAATAGACAGCAGCAAGTATGAGTAGTTAAGCGATTAAAGTAAATATTTTTGCAAATCTATCATAGAAATATCTATCTGGTAAATATACGAAGATATTTTTATTCCAATCGCTGCGAAACGTTGGCATAAAGTGCCAAAATGGACAACATTTAAAAATCTGTTCTCTTTTCATTTCTTTTTTTCAACTGTGCGCACGGCAGTAAAATTTTAGTTTCGCATAAATAAAGGAAAAATCTCGGAAACATTTGAACACTGTTGGATGACATATTTTATTCAATTTGGAAAAACATAAAACTTTGGACAACATGTGCAGTGACAGCTGCACATGCGAAATCAAATGAATAAAACAAACCGTATTTCAGGGTGTTAATCGATTTACAAAAAAGCAAAATAAATAAATACAAATAAATAAATAAATGAAAATAAAAAGAGAGTAGAGCAAAACTACTCAAAATCAATTAGAGAACTAGATTTGAAGGCGAAACAAATTCATAAACTATTGCCAGGCAGTTTGTCAAAATAAAATCAATTGCATGGAAAATAACAAATAGAGTTTTCATTGCAGTAAATTGCAAGGCAAACATTTACAAAAAAATCTTACTAAAACTGTCGTATTTTAGCAAGTCAAACATTATGCTGAATAAGCAACAAGCTTAGGCTAAAGACTTTTGCATGCGAATATTCCTTAAAGAAACTAATTCAGTTCTCAATTTATCATTATAGCTGAGCATATCGCAGATTAAATAGAAATTGAATTGAAATTATTGTGTATTAATCAATTGTTAATAAAATAAATAATAAATAAATTTACTGATCCTATGCTCAGCACTCAAAATTAGTTTTTGAATAATGTTATTTAATTTTAACTATATGCGTATACTTGTATTAAATAAAATTCCAACAAAAAAATAAAATTATATAACTATAATATAAATATAAAAGAAATATTTTAAAAAAATTGTAAAAAAAAATATTAAAAATATAACAAAAAAATAAAAAGTAAATATAATAAAAATAATTTTTTTTAAATTAAAAAAAAAAACTTTAAAAATATAACAAATAAATAAAAAATAAATAAAATAAAAATAAAGCGACAAAAATATGTAGAGAATTTTAAGAATTTAAACAATAAATTTAAAAAAATAAAAAAATAAAAAAATAAATAAATAAAAATAAATAAGAATAGAGCGACAAAAATATATGGAAAATTTTAAGAATTTAAGAATTTGAAAAAAAATTAAAACAAATATTATATATATAACAAATAAATATATATATAAATAAATATATATATAATATGGATATATATAATAAATATATAAAATAAAAATAAATATTTGAAGCAATTTGAAGCATTTAAATTAAATTATTTAAAAATGTATGAAATATTGTTAATTCAAGCGTTATTTTATAATAAATATATTTTTTTATTTAACTTGTGAATTAAAAATAAAATACAAAATAAATTAATCTATATTGCTTAAAACACTTAAGTTAATTTCTAAGTAGAAACTCTTACTGAGGCTTCATAAATTTTTGAATAAATTCGCTTCACTTCAGATATCTATGTCAGTTGAAAATAAAATGGGAAAATGTTGCATTGCGAACGCTTCGTGTTTGCTTCATAAGTGTTTAAACTAAGTGCCTTACTCGCTGCAGCAATTTGAAAGAAAGGTAAAAAGCGTTTGCTGCATTAGCTAATATGGAATCGAACTGTTGCCCTCATAACGTGGCGTATACGTAACCTGGCTGCGTAAAGTACGTTGTGCCATTTTTCTCGATCGACATGCACTTCAATTTACAAACATGCCAAGTTTCGCTTGTGTATGAGTGTGTCAGTGTGTGTGTGTGTGTGTGTGTGTGTGTGTGTGTACTTTCCGGCTGCAGCTGCTAAAAAGTGTGTCGACGTTTTTTCCATTTCCGCTCATGTTGTTCTTGTTGCAATGTAATGTAATGAAGTGTGTTTGCATTAAAATGCAATTTGAAGTGCAAAGTTACAATATTATTATGGCACAGCTTATAGCTGTGTGTGTGTGTGTGTCACGTGTGTGTGTGTGTAAAGGTGCACTAAAGAGCCCTTTAGCTTAGCTGCGAGCTGTGCTGCCAGTTCTACCTGCCATCAGAATCGGCGCCATTTTTTGCGGTTTATGTGCGCTAAGTGAGCCTATAAAAATCCATGCATGGCTGCCTTTGCCGCCCCTCTGGCTGTTTGCTCTGTGTGTGCTCAAGTACATTTTTATGAATACTAAAATTCTCAATGAACAGCAGCAGAAGAAGGAGCACAGGAGAAGGAGCAGGAGAAGCAGCAGTAGCTATGCCAGCAATCAGAGCGTTGAACACTCGTCGTTGTCGTGTGCAGCTGCTGCTGCTGCTAATATTGTCGCATACTTTGGCTGAGCATGAGGAAGCCTTGAGGCTCTACCTTGCAGCCCGCACCCGCTCAACACGTGAGCTTGCCACACTTGTGTTCTTGTGCGAGCTGGACATTCGATATGCTTGAACCAGAGACGACAAATGCAAATGGCAATTGAATGCAATTGTTGTTCATTTACTTGCTTTGGCTGCCGTATTCGGTTACGGTTTCGGTTTCCATTGGCCGCAATATAAATTGCATGATAAAATACATTTCAATACGCAATTTATGCACTTTGTTTGGCTCATTCTCAAACGACAGCCAGCCAGCCAGCCATTAAATATGTAATGCGCATACAGATGGCACTGCATACTGCACAATGCACAATGCACTGCTGCATGGCAGTCTCTTGTGGCCATCGGTTGCATTCGATTGCTTGTCGTATTATAATTAATTGTGTCGAAAATGTTTTTAGTTGTACTTTAATAATTAATTAATGCTGCTGTCTGAGACTAATTGGCAACTGCAAGTGGAAATGCATTAAGCGCACGAATGCTTTTCACAACATAATTGCCACAAAGTGATTTTTGTCCAAGGGCATTCAATGGAAAACATATATTTAAAGACTGATTGATAACTATATAGAACAAATATAAAACTGTTCTATTAACAACATTATAAAAGCCAATTAAAAGTTATTGAATTATTGAATTATTTGATGTTATTATTATAATAAATAATTAACTATGATTATTAATGGCAAGAGAGTGAAATTTAAATTGCAGTAAGATTATGAATTAGATATATATAAAAATTTTAAATTAAAAAATTTAGTAAATATTGTAAACATGCAAAAAAAAAAGTTACACATTTAAGATAAAAGAATAATACAATTATAGATTAAATCAAAAAAATGCATATTTAATGTATCCGAAAAAAATTAACATATGTAATATAATAATGAATTAATAATAATATAACAGTGTTTTATCATATTAATACTTTCTCTTATTTTCACTTAGCTACAAATTCGCATATATGATTATAAATCATTGAACTAAAATATATATTATATATTATCTGTATATATTATATATGTTTTCTATATATGCTAATATTCATAAATGTGAAAATAATTATCATTAGTTGGTTTGATTAATGTATTCCAATCATTTCATTATAATTTATTTTTTGCCTTTATTTAAATACAATTTATTTCATACTGATATTTATGTATTCATATAGGACCAATATGTTTTCATATCATATTTATTATTTATTATATTTGTTGCTTATATGATTATTATACGTTTCTGTTAAACGTATTATTTAATAAATTATGAACAAAATAAAATAAAAAAATTTAAAAACAACATGAATTGTTTTGTTAACAACAATAGTTCGTAGTTCTTTGACAAATTTCTATTTATTTTGTAAAGCTAATGTTTGCGATCTATACAAATTTAATACAAGTATTTATTATACTAAAATAATAAATAAATTTATATTTTAATAAATTTCTATACATTTATTTATTTTTATAAATTTTAATACATTTATTTATTTTAGCAAATTTTTATAAATTTTAATACATTTTAATAGATTTGTACTTATTTTAAAAAACTTAATTTTTTTTGTAAAACCTATTTTATTTCAAAAAATTTGTTTTAAAAAAATCAGTTTCAAATATTTATTTTAAAAAACTAAATTTATTTTGAAAAACTTATCTTTTCAAAATAAATTTATTTTGAAAATCATATTTAAAATATTTATTTAAAAAAAAACTTAATTTATTAAAAAAAAAACTTTATTTATTTTAAAAAACTTAATTTATTTTTTAAATTATTATAATAATTTATTTTAAAAAAATGCATTTATCAAATAAATTTAATGATTTAATAGTTTTGCTTCTAATAATAAGCTAACTGATAAAGCTTTTTTTTAAATAAATTTCAATATAATCTATCTTTAAAATATATATAAAAACTTGCACTTATAACATTAAATGCAGCTTACTTTTGTTTTATAGTTATTTATATTTCTTTTAACGAATTTATGTTTATTTTAATCAAATAAATTAAAGTATATTTGCAGCATACTCTTCAATTTGTTTACTTGAACTATTTAAACGGTTATGCTTTGACTTTTGTTGTTATCTAGATAATTTCTATTAACCATTTCCTCCTTTGCAGCAATATCTTAATCAGTTTATCTCCCATCAGACGACTGCGGCGACTGTCATTTGCCATTCGCCATTCGCCTTTTGCCTGAAGTACCTATGGCATCGCTCAGTGTAATGAAATTACACGCACACTTCAACAATTTAGCAATTGAATAAATGTGCATCACTCAACACTTTTAGTGGCTGAAATTCTTCTATTTGATTATGGTTCATATTTGTTGTTATGCCACTTTCAATGCCAGCAATTTAGCACTTGAGCAGCGGGGTGTGAGTGTGTGTGGATGTGTGTGATTGAGATCAAAAGAATGCATGTTGCATAATAAATACCCTATAAATACTGCACACTTTCAATGGAATTCACAACAATGGCAAATTTTGTGCAATTTGTATGGGGAGCAGCAACAAAGGCTGCGAAAACTATTTCACCTAAACCTAACAAAATAAAAACGTCGTAAAAGAGCAGTGCACAAAATCGTTTTATGTGCCGGCTCTCCCACACACACACACACACACACACACACACCTTTGTACATACGCCAAGTAATCCAAGCGAACGCCGTTGCCGAGATTCGTTTGCTTTTTTCTCTGTGATTTTCTGCTCGGTGGCATTCGCTGTGTTTTCCATGAAAATCATTTTCATTGAGAACGAGGCGACAACGAGAATGACAGCGACGACGTCAGAGCGTGCGAGGGCGGCGCTCAGATCGTATTGGATCGGCATGTGCAAGTGCCTCAACTACAGATGTCGCACGACAGTCGACAAACGTTGATTTGTAAATTTAGCAACAACAACAATAACAACAACAACAATAGCAACAACAACAGCCACAACAGCAACTGTGACAATGACAACAAATTGGTTGTCGCTTACAACAAATCGAGTGCTTACATTTTGCCAGCTAGGAACGTGCAGAGTTAACGCGGCACACGCGACAATAAACGCACCAGAAAAACGCTCATGAAACGCGACACGTTTTAAGTTTTGGATTTCGTTTCGTTTTCTTTTATCTTCTGCTGTTTCTTTTCTATTTTGAACTCAAATGTAATTTGTACGCGTCGTCTGCGCTGTTTCAATAGACACACTTTACAGTGTTTCACATTTCAAAGAATTGATGTAACACTCGCAATAATTAATTTAATGCTCTCTAATATGATTTTTGGTGACCAGCGTAGAACGGAATGCAGAACGTCAAATGCCAAACGTCTAACGCGAAACGCGAAACGGAAACGGGTAACGGCTAAGTAATCGAAAATCCCGTTAGTTTCGACCGTACCCGCGGGATCGCAAACTCTCACTGAAACGATTTTTATGGTACACGCAGAGCAGAGCGACCGAAAAAAAAGCGTCCACAGCCGAAACGACAGCAGCATCCCGAGCACGCCACACGAATACCGCAATGGCGCCGCCAATGAACGATGCGAGCGAGAGAGTAGAATTGTCAGCCGACGAGCCGAGCCGAGCGCAGCAGCCCAACTAGACGCTGGCTGCCGGATGCTGTTAGCAGGCTGTTAGCATGCTGTTAACTGGCATGCTGTTGTGTCGGCCAGTCGGCAGCTAAGTAATTTATAGCAAGCTTTGCAGCGCTTATAACAACTAATGAACGTTAAAAGTGAGTAGAATATTAAAACATATTCATATGGAATAAGTTTGGATTGCAAATATTAAACAAAATTTATATAAATATTTATACAAAATTATTATTTTATAATTTATGGCAAACACAGCTTGTTTACGTTACACAGTAACTAGCGGCATTCTGAGCGCTCTCTCTCTCTCTCTCTCTCTCTCTCTCTCTTTCAGAATTATTCTCACGCATTGCTTACTCTCCAGCAGCACTCTTTTGCAATCTCACGCAGCTTGTACTAAAAATCAGCTGTGCGCTGTACTAAAAATATATGTTAAATTACTTCTACAAAAATATTTCATTTACTTTGTTTGGCTATTGAAACTTTTTTACTTTGCATACATTTTAAAATATATATACAAATATTTGTTAAGTAAATATATTTTAAAAAAATATATTTTGAATCCAATTTATTTTTATATTACAATATTTTGGCCTATATTGATTTATGAACTTTTTGTTTGGCTTTCAATTTTAGCTTGCAACAATGTTTTTTAGTGTGTTTATTTCTACCTGTATTTCTTGTTATTGTTGCTGCTATCAGCCACAAGCACATATCAATCAAATGCACACCTGTTGCCCAAGCGACGCTGCTTGTCTGTCAATCAATGCAGGTGCGCTTGAAGCGTACGTGAAAATACAGCAATAACAACAGACGATTGAGATAAAGAAAGAGAGAGGAAGAATAATAAGGATCAAGAAAGTTAGTAAATAAACAAATATAATTATGCACCAAATATTTAAAATTTTCATAAAATATATATTGTAGATATTAATACATTTATTACAGCACAATTAAAAATTTGTTGAGCAAGCATTAGCGCTGTTATTTAACAGATTAGCAGAACACACACACACACACTCTCTCTCTCTCTCTCTCTCTCTCTCTCTATTTGGCGCTCTTTGGTTAACAGCGCTGCGCTCTTTGGCAAAGAGCACAGCAGCTTTGTTTATGCAAAACTGTGTCAAATTTGGAGGAAACAATGTAAAGCTTTTTTATGGCTCGCCATGGAGAGGTGTAAAGAAATGTTAACAGCCAGCCGTTAAGTAGGCCACATAAGTCAGCTGTAAGCCAAATGCCATCAGGGACTGGCTGCTAGCAGCTAAGCAGCCGTAATTAGCCACATTATAAAATTGAATGTGTGCGCCGGCCTTTATGTATGTGTGTGTGTGGGTGTGCATCTATTATAATTTCTCAGCTTTAAGGCCAAGTGAACAGCAGCACACACATCTTAAAGCTTGGCTCAGCGACAAATGTTGGTCAGCTGTTTTTTATCAGCTCATAAACATGGCGAACAAGTTCATTTTGGTGTTAAAAGCGTGTTTTTGCCTGACCGCCATGTGTTGTTGCTGCATGTGAGTGTGTGTGTGTGTGTGTGAGTGTGTGCGTACACATTTTACAGCACCAACACACACACAAAGACACTCGCTAGCTCACGCACACAGCTGCTGTCATTTTTAATAGCAAACACAACACACTGCGACTTTTGCGCATGAAATAACACCAACTAAATGTACGATGTAGTACTCTAAGTAGTCTCCATCCAGATCCAACGGAGTCGCGCACCATGGGAGTACGATTGGAAGCTGGACATACTATTTAGATAAATCAGTTTTAAAAACAAATTAAGATGCATTCAGTTATTGAAACAAATTATTAAAACTATTCAATTTGTTTTGTTAATTTATGAAGCATGTCAAAAACGAAGATATATATTTATATTATTATTTTATATTTAATAATAAATATTTATTATATTACATTTATAATCTAAATGTTTGAAATCATGGTGTAAACTAATCGATATTTCGATTATGAAAATTGCATATTTGTTTTTATTTTTTTTATTAATAAAAGTATAACTGTAACCAAATGTAATACATATGTATATAGTATTTAAATAGTTAACAAAAAAATAAAATATTGTTTAAAAAAAAATCAAATATTGTATACAAAAAAAAGCAATAATTAAAACAGTTATTCCATAAATAAAAAAAAATTATTTTTAAAAAATTATTAATATTAATTAAAGAATATTATATTTATTGCATGGATAAAAAATGTTTGTGGTATAAAAAAAAATATTTATTTTAACAATATTATATTAATTACAGTATAATATAATTATTGCACAGATAAAAACACATGAGCTTGAAACATGTATTATTTATAAATATAAATAAAATATTTTTAGAATATTTTTAAAATTTTTTAAAATTTATTTTTTTATTTATACATATATAATTTTTATATTTTTTATTTATTATTATTATATATTTATGTTTTTTAATTTTTAATAATATTTCTATAAATATTTCTTCTGCTCAAATCGACGCAATTATTCATTAACTTTTCATCGAAGCCAAAAAGCTTGCTAAGATGGAGCTCTTTTTTTTATTATACAGGTATTTTCATAATATATAGATCTTGTTTAATTTCTATATTTAATCTTAAACTGCAATCTCAGGTTGTGCCCACTGCTACTCTTATAAAGAGTATAAATTCATGATAAACTTGATTTGCTCATTCGAATAAATTGTCTTCAAGTATTTATGCACTCTGCATTCAATAGTGATTATTTATTTAAAGGCTAAATTCATTTGTAATGTGAAAGGAACACGTAAAAAGAAATATTCACCTCTTGCAGTTTGCCCCACTGTTCGTGTTCCTTTGTTGTAGTAATGAAAGTGTTTTTGTGTAGTATACTGGCCGCATACGCAACATGCGTGCTGCTGCTCACAGTCTGCCAGCTGCCCCTCTGCAACAGCCCCAACTGCGTGTGTGTGTGTGCTGGCTAGCTGGTAAAATATGACAAAAAGCATGCTACAGTTCTTTTTGTTGTTAGCTGCCGCTGCTGCTGTGGCTGTGGCTGTTGTTGCTGCTTTTTGTCAGCGATTCTAATAGCCAAAGTCAAAGGGTATATGAAGGTGGCCAGAGTGGACCCACACAGCTAGCAAAGGAGTCATCCTTATTGTATTCAGTGTGGTGTTTGTGTGTGTCTCGCTGTCGTGCTGTCTCGCTGTATGTGTATGTGTATGCAATAGCAATAAAAATATATTTTACAAACTGCTGCCAACAGTTCGCGACCCTTGCAAAGCATGAAAACTGCTTAGGTTTTCCCACCCAGACCCAACTGCCAGCATATTGTAGTAGTTATTGTTGTTGCTGTGGCTTGTTTGCTTTTTATGAAATATGTAGGGCAGCTAACAAGCATACAGACACACAAACACACACGCGCACACACATGCAAAACAAGTTCGCAACATCAAATTATTGGAAAACCAAGAAGTTTTCTAGAGTTTTTTTTTCTTTTTCCTTTTGCATTGCGCATGAAAAAATATTTAAAAATCTCAACAAAAAAAAAAGAAAAAGATAAAAAAAAGAGCATGAAGAAAAACTGTGCAGAAGTTAGCAGAAGCCAACAACAATGTATTTGTTGTGTGGAAGGATGTTAGGATATGTATATACATGAGTGTGTGTGTGTAAGCTAGAATGGGATGAATATGGATTGTGTTATTGTTGTTGTAGCGATTGTTGATGTTGCTGCTGCTGCTGCTGTTGCTGCTGTTGTTGTTGTTGGCACTAAATCGCGTTTTGCTTAACGCGCTCGAATCGCTTTGGTTACTCGCTTTCCCTTTGTTTGTGTCAACCATAACGATTTTCTTTTCAATTTAGTTTTACTGCGAATTTTTCTCTAATTTTATTGCGTATATGAAAATTTGCAATCGGCAGGAGGCAGCTGTGGCAGGAGGCTGGAACTGGGCTTTGTCGATCTATCAAGTGCTCTTAACACACCATTTCAAAACATACGCACACACACACACAGAGATAATAATATATATTCTATTTTTTATGATATTTATAGCTCTGACATTTTGCTTAGCTGGCAGGCGATTTATATAGCCCATGCCCATGCCCACTCCCACGCCCATTTGTGATTTTTAGCCATACATATTTATGACTGGGCAACTCTTTGAGGCATTTCTCATAACATTGTTTTAGTTTACATTTTATTTCATATACATATATTTTTGTTGTTGCATTTTTATGTGCTCTTTGTGTTGTTTGTGGCTGTTTAGTACCCCATAGATACACAGTTATTGAATGGCCTGTCATATTGTGGCAACTTTTTATATGCCCCAACACGTTTCGTTGCTTTTTATTGGCGAGTTATTTTGAATAACTAATACACTGCATAACATTCGGCTGTCTATGACTGGAATATGTAAAACACATTTTTTTTTTCACGATTCACATTTCCTCTCCATTGAAATTCGAAAATAAAAATATATTCAAAATAATAGCTGTAAATCAAACTTTATAAATTTTGTAATCAACAGAAAGTGAACTATAGATTTTATAACTAAGCTTTTGATTTAACAGATAGAAATAATATTGTAGAATATAAATTATTGAATAAAATATTTTGTTATGTATTTCTGAATTAAATTTAAAATACTAACTTGTACTGAAAAAAATAAAAATTATTGCATGATATTTATGGAAAAATTTCTTAAGCAAACTTTTTAAAATTATATTTTTATGTAGTTTGGTAATTTTTTTTTTTAATTATGCTTTTATGCCATTTATGAAGCTAGAGAATTTTCAGATGAGAGTTAGAGTTTCGTATCGTTTGTACTTATATTTATATTTTAATATTTTTATATTAATATTTAATATTCCCCCGAAAATATATATTTATTTTAAGCATCTTTCATATATACAGCATAGTGTTTTTTTTTTCTATTTTATTTATTTATTTATTTTTTTTTTTTTGTTTAACAATATAACAGCATAGTGTAGAAAATTAAATTATAAATGAGATATTTTAGAAACATTTCTGAATTAAATTATTTTATTGTAAATTTTACAATTTTTTGAATGAAATTTTTGAGACATTTTTTAGGTAAACTAATTAATTTTATTTATTTTTTTTAAATATTTATTCATTTGTATTTTTTCATTTAATTTAAGTTCATAAATAACTCAGCATCAAAGCTTCAACAATTAAAGTCAATAATCTACGTAATTTTTTTAATAAAAACACTTAAATGTAGTCATAGATCTAATATACTCTTATCAATCTATCTCCCATATAAGTTACAAAACAATTAATAAATAAAAGCCAACAATAGAAAAAAATGTTGCCTTAAATAAATACAAATTGAGCCCAGCGGGAATAGCTAATACAATGGAATTGAATATGATAAATGGGGTAAATGTTTTCATTTTATCAATTCGAACATAACTAGAGATTCGAATACGAAACAATAAAATATTTGGTAATTCTGTTATATTCTATTATATTTCGTAATTAAGCTAACTGTGTTTGCTGCTGCACAAGCTAAAGCTAAAGAAAGGAAAACTCAACTCAATTTAATTGGAACAGGCAACAGGCTAAAGCCAGCAGGCACACGCTTTGTTTTTTACTCAACTTGATGTGTTTGCTTATTATATATATATTTAAGAATATTTTCAAGTGCAATGCTTGCTGAAATCTTTAGTCGACAGCTCGGTAAACAAAATGAACGGAGGCGTACTATAAGTATGCGATGCTGTTGGCAGAGGGAGCAAAACATTTGCGTGCATGTTGCCAGTTAATTATTGAGCAATGGGCACGTACGAGCAGCCAGAGTGTACATGTGTGTGTGCATGTGTGTGTGCTTTGTGTGTGTGTGTGTGCTGAAGTCTGTTTGCATGTGTCTATGTTTAACTTAATTAGTGCTTCTATGCGCTGCATTTTGTGGTCCGCATTTAACACAGCGACCGCCAAAGTGGGTAAAAGCGCCAGCGCCAGCGCCAACGCCAGCGTCGCCGTCGCCGTCGACGTCGGCTTCACATTGAGCCACTCAACTGGCCGTTCCATCCGTTCCGTCTGTTACTGCTGGCTAAATTTAAAATTGCCAAGCACAGCATCCAGACAGTAGTGTCAGTCGCTGCTCGCTCTGCAGCTGCGAATACCATACTGTTTATTTGTTCTAATGAACTAGCCACGAGCATGGGTATATCCACAAAGTGTTGTGTCTTGGCAGTAGCTTAAAACGTTGTTTATAAATAAATGTAAAATATATTAAAGAGATGTCTGTTGTAATGGAAAAGAAATATATTTACCAAATTCAAAATTGCATTTTACGTTCAATGTTATATATAACTATATTCAATAAATGAAAATAAAATATAATAAATAAATAAAATAAATAAATAAAATAAAAAAAATAAATAAATAATAATAATAATCAGATTACTTGTTATTTTCCTCCAGATTCCCTCAGTGCTTAATTTCATTAATGAGTATAGGATACAAATTATATCAAATTATAAATATTTATATCAAATTGGAAATAGCATTTTAAATGCAATCTTATATTTGATTAATGAAATGAATTGAATATTTCTTATTATTAAATCACAGATTCTCAATTCTCAATTTTAGAAATGAAAAAATGTAGCTAAAAAACAAAAAATAATAAAATAATAATAATAATATATAGATAAAAAATGATAAAAGGAATAATAAAATAATAATAATAATAAAATATTTATAATAATGATAATAAAATAATTTTATATATTTATTAGAATGAGAGCTAAAAAAATTCAGATATAAATTCAAGGGAAGTCCGACTCAACCTCTAAAAACTTATCTCTGAATTATTTTTAGTTCTCATTCTGATAAATATATAAAATGACTTCATTCTCATTATTATTATTATAATAATTATTATTATTATTTTTATTACAATCTTTTTATTTGCATATTATTATTATTATTAAAATATTATTATTTTATTTTTTTGTCACATATATTTATTTATAAAATTAAGATTTGAGAATCTGTGATTTAATAATAATTAATTTTATTCAAATATATTTTGTAATTTAATATATATTTTTAATAATAATTTCAACTTCCTTATTTACTTCCCAGCTCAATTCTCATTATTATCATTATTAATTTATTTTTATCTTTTTTTCTAATTATATATATTAATTTTTTATAATTTAATATACTATAATTTATTTATCAACTCAATTATATTTTCACTGTATAATGCGTTAATTAATATTATATTATATTACAATACAATTTTAATATATATTTCTTACAATTTAAAAGAGCATTTCAGCTTCCCCAATTATTTGCCAACTCAATTCTATTTTTACTGTATTTGGTTCCATTTTATTTTTTTCCAGTGCATTTCGCACACTCATTGCAGGCAGCACGTAATTTGCATTGTTGTTGCCTTTAATTGCTTAGTGTTAATTGCTGTAATTGCGGTAGACTAAACTGCAAGCGGCGAAAAAAAAAACGGAACAAAACAGCAAAAAAAAAAAAAAAAGTAAAAAACAAAATGTAAATGAAAATGAAAATTGTAGAAATACAAAATAATAAAACCTGCTTTGCAGCCACAGAAAACCTCGCTTGCAAATTGGCCTTAACAAAATTTAATTAGACAGTGTCCTTGCCGCTGCCGGAGGTCAATCAGCTGTTTGCTGTGGCTCTCGCCTGCGCATCTGAGCACTGTGCTGCACAGTGGTGCAAGTAGAGCACAGTTGTTTGTTGCCTAGGTGTTTGGTGCACAATTTGTCATACGATCGCCCTCCACAATTTGGCTTGCCTTTAATTTGGCGCTGTCATTCAATATGTTTGAGGCTGGCTGCTGCTGCTGTTGCTGTTGCTGCTCATTAATGTGGTGCTGGGGGAATTGGGAGCGGATGCTCGTTAAGCCCATTAAAGGCAATGCCACAATGTTAAGGCAACGAAGACTTTAAAATGTCATCAAACGCGCCGAGGACGTCGGGTCATGCCCATATCGCATGCTTTGCTATCCCCCCAAAAGCTGACGAAGGATGTGGACTCAAATGTCACAAGGCCTGGCAATAAATTTAGCTGTCACCCCACTCACACACACACACACACACACAGAGAGAGAATTACAGACAGTCACACGCACATAGACAAAAAAAAAAAAAAAAAAAAGAAAAGAAAATGTCTAAGCCAAGGGCATATTTTGGCACACGCTTTTAGCTTTATGTGTCATTTTCGTATTTAGTCCAACTCACCTGCTTGCCTAATTTATTGGCAAGCATTTTGCGGCATGTATTAATTAATTAGAGAGCGAGATAGCAACAGACACACACACACACACACACAGACAGACACATATATTAATTATGTGGCATTGCCAGCAAATTGTGCCAGTTGCTGGCTGATAGAGCGAAAGTTTTGCGATTCCATTGTTATTGTTCATTATGCCACATGAACTACAACTGTGCAATGTAATGTTTCAAGGCATTCCAATGGAATCTCAAGTCAGTACTAAAGTCACAGCATGTCCCCGGAATCCGACTCATCCTGTGCTCTGGCTGATTGGAATACTCTGGCCAAATGCGGTCTGCTGCTGTTGATTGCGGTGATTGCCTGACTGCTGCGTTGCCTGAGTAACCGAACTGCCATATGTATGTCTCTCTGTCTAGCTGACTCTTACGTCTCTATGGCAGTAGCCGCTTGTCATTGGTCTGTCAATGCTGACGCCGTGAAAGCTTTTGTTCACGTTTGCTGCATGTTTGGATTGTGCCACATGATTTGACCAGCAAATTGAGCTGTGGCAGAGTAGAGCTCAATGCGAGTATTAATTGTTCTGGAATATTATGTAACTGCAAATGCGATTAAAATCTCAACATAGTTGGCATAATTGAGTCAAATAAGCTGCTATCGCACAGCTTAAAGCATTTATTTTGCATACAGCTGGGGGCAAAGGAAATTCCATCCTTGCGTAACTCTCAATCATGCTATATTTTATCTCTATTTCCATTAGTAATCAAAAATATCTAAAACAAGCCAGCTACTACTATAAATTCATCCATCAAGATGTTCACAGGCAAAAACTTGAAAGAATTAATGATCAGCCACAGTGGGACATCAAATGAAGAGGAGGCCCGCGGTTGCTTCAATTGGTTTGTCGTTAGGTTCGAGTGCCGATTGGGAGTCGAAATCCCGAAATGGCACATTCGAGTCTCGTTTCTAGGCTGCGGTCCCTGGTTGGATATAAAAATTATGATTGCGCTGCGTCGCGGATGCCTATCAAAAGCCAAATGATTTTCTTAGAGGCAATTTGCTGAGCAGCTGGTTCGCTTGTATAGGAGTTGCATTAGGCGCGAGGCGACTTAATGATTATGCATTAAGTTGCCATTAAAAAATTAGCTTTATTAGTTGCTTGTGACGTCAGCGTGCGAACGTTTTCTAATGAATTGATTAATTGAATTACGACTCTGTCTCTCTCTCAGGCAATCAATAGTCAAGCCGCCATCGTCCATCAGACAGTCGTGTCGGTAACTGTCTTTGACATTAATGACGGCTGGCGGCATCCTTCGCTTAAAAACTTGCACTTGCGTTGCGTTGTCAGCACGGCTAATAAAATTACAAATTACAAATTAAATTTAGTTTCACTGCTGCTGGCAGCCGTAATGCATGATTGATGGCTGATGATTGATATCATTGTTTTTGCTATGCGCATTAATGTTAATTACAAATGCTAATGCAATTTGCATTGAAACCAGGAAGACTATAATCATATGCGACTTGTAATGTTCAAAATATCTTTAGATTTTATTCAAATAAATATTAAAATATTAAAATAAATATCGAAGTATTATTAAAAGAAATACAAGTTAATATCAAAATATTAAATACATATTTTAATAATAAAATTCAAATAAAATAAATTAAATCATTATTATTAAATTAAAATACATTTTAAATGAAATTTAAAAAATTAAAATTATTTATTAAACTAATTCTTCATTGTCATCTTATTTTATATTATATGTTGCGAATATATTATTTTAATAATTATTGTATTAGTATTTGCAGATGACATTAAATATTAGCTTGGGCATTTAAAATAAAGTATTTATTTGATTTCATTTTAATATGAAAATCCGCTTACTTAATTTTCTTTTAAAAATAAAGTCAATCAAAATTAAATAAATGAAATCAAGAATTAAAAGCTGAAAATTTTCAATTTCTTGAACGATTAAACTGTGTATGAAAAAAATATAAATATAAATATGAAAAAGCTAGAGAATATTTAAAAAAAAAAATAAAATAAATAAATAAAAAAATTAACTACTTGAACTAAATATGTTATTCTTAAATTTACTATAATTTTATTTATGTATTTATTTTTTTATCTAGGTTTAAAATTTATTTATTATATTTTATTTCTTTAGATAAGAATCAGATAAATTTGTCTTTATATTTAGGTGAAAGTGTATTAAATTTATTTATTTATTTATTTTCTGTTAACAATATTTTAAAAATATTTTTTTAAGATTTAAAATTTTGTATATAATATTTCTTTAGATAAAATTGTTTTTTTTTTCTTTTTTTTTTTTTTTAATATGTATATTTCAAATTGATTAAAAATATTTATGTATTTATTTTATTATTATTTTTATTTATATATTTTTATTTCACATATTTGATTAGTAAAAAATTTATCAGTTATACTCACAGTTATAAATCTACTAATTAAATACATGATTATAATAAATTTACTTTTCCATTAAAACTTACTACAGTGTGTCTACAATTCAACAAAATTTTCTTATACCTTTCAGTATACGCATAATCCTTTTAAGTACGCATTGAATTTCTCTCGTCATTAATCAAAATGCTGAAATGATGGTTTTTCTCAAACAGTTCAAAGTTGACACCGCAGACATGGCACCGTCTGGCTAACAAAGTGTGGACAAGCTGTAAAAAAGATGGATTTTTTTTTGCTGACCAAGTACAGTGTATAATGGGAGCGCAGACAATGATGGTAGACCACTGTACAACTAGCTGATCGCTGGCGTCAGTCAGTCATAAGCTCCTCCTCCTTCTCCTGCTCCTCCTTACCCTTCGGCACACATTCAGAGCGCATCGATTTACAGCATTTTCCATGTGAATTGTGAATTGTGATGTTGACTGCATTCGATTCGATTGATTTAATTTGCGTGTGCGTCGTTTGGTGGTTATAAAAATTCATACCGAGCGACTTTTTATACAGCTGTTCCGCTCGATGCCTTTGTTTGTGACGATTGGAATTCAGAATCTGGATTCCTGATATCAGATTTCAGATTTCAGAATTCAGAATTCGGATTTCGGATTTGTTGCCAAATCATTCGTGTGCGGATGCCAATAAAACTTGTGTGTGCAGCTCGCAACTTCCATTTCATTTCATTTCTGGAATAATATGCGACGCCCGACCGCCATGAGCTTAACAACAGTTGTTGCTCCGATGCATTTTTCATTCTCATCAGCATCAGCATCAGCATCAGCTTTAGCTTCAGCGTCATCGTTATGCGCGTCATCGTCAGTCGCATGGCACTCAATGCTCCACTCAACGCAGCTCAACACTTTTGGCAACAAGGCCAAAAACAACAAGAGCAACAGCAATAACAACCAATTGCCATTTACATGCATTTATGCTTATTTGAGCACAATAATTTTTGTTTATTGGCCACAAAAAACTATGGTAAAATGACGAGCGGGTGCCCAAAAAGCCAAAGAAAAAAGAAAAAGAAAAAAGAAATGCCACGCAAAAAGTGGAAATTGTATGCTTTTTAAATATTTAAGCACAGTTTTATTTTCCTCTTCCATTATTTTTGTCCTTTTGATACATTTGCAATGGGCTATTTAATTGCCGCAAATATGCATTTTTTACATTGCGCACTTATGCAATAAATATTTTAAATATTTATTACTATATTGGCAGAGTGAATTTTCAGCTAAAAAAAATTTTTAAAATAAATAAAGTAAAATAAAGAAATTTCTTTTTTAAATTACTGTTCAGCCTGGCAAAATTAAATATAAAGTTAATTTTGTTACAATTTCAAAGAGAGAGCTTGATAGGGAGAGAGAGAGTGGAATAGGGAGAGAGAGTGGGAGAGAGGCAGAGGAAGCGAGTGTCATGCAAATTGATTTCGACATTTTATCGAATGAAAAGTTACCATGAAAATTTATAAAATATTTGAATATTAATTATTAAAAAATATATATATATTTATGTAAATATTCATTTTATTATTAAACTCTTTTTTAACAAATTTATTAAAGAACTGTTTTTTTTTTTTTAATGATATAAATGTAATCATATAAATGATCTTGTGAAAAAAAGAACAAGGCAAATTCTAAAAAAAAAAAAAAAAACTATTTTTATGTATATATGAAAATATTTGTTGAGCTTTTCATTGCTGCGCAATGTTCACCTATAAAATTTCTAATTTGCGCATTGTATTATATTTCTTATTAGTCTATTTTATTTTATATTTTATTCTGTTCTATTATTCTATTATATTTTATATTAAATTCTGTTATATTTTTTATGATAAAGACATTCTCAAATGAGATCTCGTAATTAAGAGTTTTATTTTTTATACAGTCATTGAATCAAATTAAGAGTTTTGAGGCTGTGGAAGCTATACCTCTAGGCATCTCTTCAGCCTTCCCACTAGCTATCTCTCTCTCTCTCTCTCTCTCTTTACCTAGCTCTCCAGCTATCGCTCTTTCAGTCTCCCTAGCTAATTCAATATACTACTGCATGCTAATTGCTGGCATATGCATATAAATACGCTCATTTTCTAAGCGTACATCGTATAGCATTTTTACTCTCAGAGCAGCATTAGAAGCTAAGTGCATACATCAATATATCTATATAGTATTTGAACTCTGAACATAAAAAGCATCTTCATCAATCTGTCGCATCTGACAACAGCGTAGACTCAAATACTCTGAGCTCTTTCATTTTCACTTTCAAGTTAGATTTATCAATAGATAATAGATACATATTTATACACATTTATTTATATAAGAAATTCTTACATTTGTTTTTCATTTTATTATTTTATTATTGCTAGATAATTTCATTGTTTTGAGAAATATAACATCGAGCTTATCAGCCCTGACCTGAACAACTGGCTAAGTGCCTGATTGAACCCAAATTTGAGCCAATGAGTGTTGGAAATTTGCATTTGTCTAAAAAAAGAAAAACAATTTAAGGAATAGAGCGCCCAGTCACCCACACAAATGTAATTTAGTTAAGTGTTTCAAACGCACGCACATAAATTTAGCTTTCACAATGCGTTTGTCCCTCGTCCCTCGTCTCTCGCTCTCTCTCTCTCTCTCTGTCTACATGTCTCTTTGTCTGGCAGCGAGAAAAAATATTAAAAATATGCAAATTTGTCTCCTTGCCTTTTATGAGCACGCATAACCCTTTTTATTTTTGTCCAAATATAACTAGCAACAAAACAGAGCATGGCATATAATCCCAAATAGTTTGCTCTGCATATATACATTTATATACATACATACATATTTATATGTATATAGGACTGCTTGTATACACACTCCATTTGGCAAATATAATAAATGTTTTGCTTTATGAAAATTGTTGGCTTTTTTTTTTTTTTGTTGTGTGGGCCGTTGGCAAAAATTTCTTGCCTTTTTGGCATTTGGTTTTCTGGTCAACGATGGGGCCTCAAAAAATTAATGTGCAAAATATTTTAATGTCGTTGTCTCATTATGCTAAGGCCAATTGGGCGTAATAAGTGCTGCACGCTCTGCTCATGCTCTCAAAACTATCTCCAGTGCGAGTCAACCTTCGGTGAGCTGCTGCTTGGACTTAGCACACACTTCCATTGTCAAACAAGAATGACTGTCACATTCTGTGAGACGACTCCATTTCAGCACACGTTCTCTTGGCCATGCTCAAACAGAGCTGTGTCAACACTGGCAGTTTTATTTGTTCAACCAATAATCATCACATTTCCGCAAACACTCAACACCAAAACAGAAATCGAAAAAAAAGAAGTGGAGCGACCGTGCCACAAGTCGCATGAAAATTTCATGGCCGCTTGTCATGTCCATTGCCAGCACCGCAGTAGCCACTGCAACAAATTCAAATACTCATAAACGACGAAAAATGACAGATTAACACAAATATTGATACAGCGACCGGCAAATCAACCCACACACACACACACACACACACACACACACACCGAGCAGACCCTGTAAAAGCGACCCAAGGGCATGCCTAGCACTTGAGCCCAGTCAGATGCGTTGACTTTTGGCTGTCACGCGCTGTGGCCGCAGCATATCCAACAGATAGCCTCTCTCATTCTCTCTCTCTCTCTCTTTCGCCCTGTCCATCTCTGTCAGACAGCTGTATATTTTGTTGATGCTGTGCGCGTTCCTCGTGGCCCGCATTGTTTTGAATAATTTGCTCTAAACATGAAATATTAATGAGCATTTTTTTTTTTTGTTCATGTTGCCACTCTGCGTATACGTAATAAAATTGAATATGCAGCAAATGATGCACAGTACTTGAGTCAAGTGGGTCAGAAGCAGACGCAGATAATCACTTGAAAGCATCCAGCTGAGATTTCGATTGATTACAAGCAGCGGGTCACAATACACTGTACTCAGCGGTGCGGCGAGCGTTGCTCGATAAAAATGAAAATAAATAAATAAATAATAAAGAAATATTAAGCTAAACAAAGTTTTCTTTTATATCTTGCACTACTTTAAATTACAACACAACTGACGATTGGCCACAAGATATAGAAGCTAACAAGAATTATTTGACTGATAATCGTGCGATAGAGAAAACATTTTTAATTTTACGTATACTTTTGCAGGCAATGCATCAAATTGGATAAAGATATAAATATATATATTTTTATTTTATTTACTCTTTTATTCATCTGGAAAATACATAACTTTGTTTCATTATCAAACAAGTTCAAGACGAACATATGTAAACTTTGATAATTTTCTCCGAATGCCATTAAAAATATTGCAATGAAAATTTGCTGCGTATGCAAAAAATAAAAATAAAAATAAAGGAACACCCGAGTATAAATGTTCAGTTGAATTTCTGGAAGGGAATTGGGTGCTACATAAATTTAACTTTTAATGCGCTGCGTACGCGAATGTGTAAAAGATTATCTTTATTGGCCATTAATTCATATTTAAGCTGGTGCGGCAAAAGAAAAAGGCGCCATTTGCTGAGTACATTTTTTTTTGCGCTCTCCCCTTGCCTCTCTCATTTTTCTGCCTTTTTGTTTTCTGTGTGCGTTTTTGGAAAACGTTTGTAAAACACTGGATTTACGAAAGGATAAAATTATGCTTTGTAAAACAATTAAGTGGCATTATTTATGGCCGTTGACCCCACAGCCCATAGCCCACAGTCCATAGCCCACAGCCAACAGTCGCCCACTTATCCACTTACAGCCCCTGCCAAATGGTGCGTTAGTATATATAATTGCTGCCAGGGGCAGCGCCTCAAGGGTTTATTTATGAAGCCTACTAATGGCCTGGCACTGCCTGTGTTTTGATCTATGCAGTCAGCTGCCAGTTCCTAACTTCCAGCTCTCCACATTCAATAAGTAGTAGTCGAAGTAGTCGATGCTGGGCTTAAGCATGTGATTATTACAGCATTTCTTTTGATTAATTAAAATGTGCTTCATTCCTTATTGAATAGTTCAAAGTGAAAAGAGCATAAGTTAGGGTCTCTTTGACATTTTGGAATATTAATTCAATTTCATTTTGTATGTTTTGTAAGACATAATTTATTTATTTTATTTTTAAAATAATTTGCTTTAATTTGTCTTACATTTAATTTACAATAATCAAATGTGTAATTTTAGATATTTAAATTTTAAATTTTCATTATATTTTCATTTATTTAATTTAAGTTTAGATTTAAATATTCAATATTTTATATTTTAAATTTATAATATTTAATTTATTATATTTATTATTTTATTTTTATTTATTTTTTTTAAATTAATTTTATTGTTTCCAATTGATTTTATTCTACAATTTAGCAACTTCAGCTAAGTATTTTTATAAATATATTTTACCTATAATTTATTAAAATTTTATTTATATTTAATTTATATAATGAATAATTTTAATAATTAAATTTAAGCAAAAATCAAATAAATTTTGTTTTATCAGAATTTATTTTGCATTCACTAAAGTCAACATTTCAATATATATTTTTATTTGTTAAACATTTATTTTCACTACATTTTTGCTTAACTAGGTATTGAAAATATTGAATAAATAATAATAATTATTTATATCCGAAAAAAATATATTTATTTTGCACTCCATTTATATGGCAATAAATGCTCACTTATTTCTATATTTAAAAAATATATATTTTGATACCAATTTTTCATTAATATATTTATTTTTAATAAAAAATAAAATAACATAAAATAACATAAAATAATTTTTGATTATTTCGATCACTATTTATTTTTAAATATTTTTTTTTATTGTATTCTTATTTATATAATTAATAAAAATTAGAAATATAATAATCAAATTATTTTTAATCAAAAATAAAATAGCATTTCTGTTGGCTGAACTTATTTTTCAATAAACCTTCAGTTATTTCTACATTTAAATAATTATTTTTATTTTTATTGATTTTTATATTCTTTTTATTTACTTAATTTTAAAAAATAATGAATATAAACAAAATTTAATTAATTTTAATCATAAAAAAAAATTTCTACAATTTGCAACAAACTTTAACATTTAAAAATTTATTTTCATTTCTTATTTATTTCTTTATATTTTAATATTTACCAATGCATTGGTAATTCATTGCCATGAATTCAATAAAAACTTTTAGTAAATGAAATCAATATTTATGAATGAATTTTCCAATTTGATGAAATCAAAGAATTTCATCAGAAACTACATTATTCAATAACATAGTTCATTGGAAGAGATATCAATTTGCGTTTTGAATTGGCAGCAAGGTTAACGATTTCTTGTAAAATTTTAAAACTCTATGTACATTAGATGGCTGCCTGCTGGTTTCTTGGTAAAGAGTTCATGTTCAGAGGGAATTACTCCTTTAGCATATTTACAAATTCCCGCAATAAACCAAATAACTTGAATAAACACAAAACATTCGCAGGCAATTGGCAAATGGTAAATAGCAAATGGCAAATGGCAAATGGCAAACGCCAAAATCAACTTCAAATCCCAATGCCAAAAAAACAGTGAAGCAGCGGCAACAGAAACTGCTGACATATGCAGCATATAGCATTGTGGGGCTTGCCGGAATTGGCAATACCATTCGCTGTAGCTGCTCCAAATGGGTCGATGACTGCCCTCGAGTTCACAACTTTGAAGTGCGCGCCAGCAACGCATGCGAGATTCGTTGCTGCTGCCAATTTGGAAGGCGCCTCAAGTGAGCAGCAGCTGGAAAAGTTTAAACACCTGACAATGGTGCCTTGGGGCTTGCTTAAAGAATATCTTGGGAAATACACGCACACACACATACACGCGCATGTATGCATATATTGTTGTACATATATAGCATGCGTGCACGCCCCTTACATGCTGCCTAATAGTAGCTGGCAGCTATGCTGCTGGATCTGGGCAACCAGCTCAACTTTTTTGCCTCGCCAAATGCAAAAATTGCTCGCTGTGGTAATGAAATTTATTAGATCATTATACAGGCTGCCTCCGTTCAGCATGCCCTTTCCCCCATTCATCGTCGAAAATTTGTTGACGTTGATTATCATTTTCAAGTTCTGACTTTTCATTTTCAATTTGTGCCCAAGAAGAAAAATAAAAAAAAATAAATGAATATACAAAAAATGTAAAATAAAATGCGCTGTTTTCTTTGTCTATGACGCTCTGTATCCTGGCTAAAGAAGCATCGGCTGGGCGTTGCTCTCAGCGCTCAGCGCAATTTGTGGTCTTCGTTGTTGTTGTCGTTGACTGTGGCATAATTTAACTTAATTTTTGGCACAAAATTGTCATTTGCATTAAGTTTATGGCTATGTGTGTGTGTGTGTAGCCAACTCACCCTAGCTGTCTTCAATCTTTAACTTTTATAAGCTACCGCGAGCAAGTGCCAATCACAGAGCATCGACTGTGTTTGGAAATAAATCTATGCGTAACCCGAACATATGGCGCCTTTTTGTGGAAACATTGAGCAAATCATGTAGCTCATAAAAATGTGAAGTAAAAGTTGCATATGCGACAACTTTAAAATGAAATTGACAGCACTGTCAAGTAGCTGTCCGCCCCAACCGCCTCAATATCTGTCTGTCAGACTGAAAATTAGATGCGGGCCTCCAGCCGCCAGCCGCCAGCCGCCCGGATATTTGTAAGCCAACAACAAGAAATTCGGCCGTGTGGGTGTTGAAAATTCCCGCGGGAATTTTCATGCCATGTTGCCTGAGAAATTCGCTTAATAACTTTCGCTGGTGCGTGCGCCAAGGAAGCGGATTTGCTGGCACCCCAAACAGACAACCCGCCCCGCCTGCGCTTGCCTTGCTGAACACTCCCTGCCCACTGTTTACAGGTAGAGAGCACGCATTGTGGCATTGGGACCCCCGAAAACAGCAACCAGACAGTAATTTGTTTTAACAGCGCCTTTTAAAGATATTTACAGCCAGCTAGCTGCCGAGTCAGAGTCTCACGCATTCACCTGCTCTCCACCTGCCATCCGTCCGACTGCTGCGGCCGACTACGCCATTTCATAAATTATCCGACACGCGGCGCTAATACGGCGCAACATCACTGCCAAGCAGCACAAGCCCATGTCTCTTGTTCCATCTCCCACACTCTCTCTCTCTCTCTCTCTCTCTCTCTCTCTCTCTCTCTCCTTCTGTTATCATCTTCGTTTGCCTGCGCTGTCCGGCGTTTATTCACACGTAACCTAGAGTCAATGTCGGCGTTTTGGGCATTTTCAAATTGTTGTTTCGACTCGACTTCAATTCTGAACTCTGTTTCTTTTTTACGCTGTTGCTTCAGCTACACGTATCTATGGTAGCAGGAGAGAATGATGGAGCATGTTTAGCTTCCACAATTTGTGCTTGTTGCGCCTCATTTGCGTGACCCGGGGGCAATCATTGCCTACGACACTTGACAGCGCAAAGTGACGGCGGGTCGCCAGGGCCAAGCTATATATAGTTAGTAGTAAATATTGCAGAAAGTCTATTGCTGATTTTTTTTTAAATATTTAAAATAATAGTTATTAAATGGAGAGATGAAAATGAATTTATATAATAAATTGATGATATATAAATATATATTAAAATATATACTAATTGAAAGTTTACTTGTTTATAAAGCAACCAGACATAAATTAGAATAATCAATTCGATTTTTTTTTATTTGATGAAACATTTATTAAGAATTTTCATAATATCTTAAATAAAAAATTTAAAAATAATGACAAAACTCAAAACTATCTCTAGATAATTCTGAAAAAATGTTATCTAGCTTTGCTTGTCAAAAATAAAGTAAAATACAATAAAAATAAAAATTAAAAAAAAAATAAATAACATAAAAATAAAATAAAAATAAAATAAAAATAAAATAAAAATAAAATTAAAATAAAATAAAAATAAAACAAAAATAAAATAAAAATAAAATAAAATAAAAATAAAATAAATAGTAATAATAATAGTAATCATACTAATACTTATTAGCTGCAATATGAGAAATTATTTACACTTTCTATTTAAAAAGAGCAAATACAAAAATATAATTTGTTGTCTGGCCGTAGCAGAAGTAGAAACTATAACTTATTTGACTCGCCTGCTATGCTTAATCCGTTCACTAAATCATTTTTATATCTCTTTCAAATTATAAGAGCTCGCATTATATATCAATTTAATGCACAAACTGTCTTAAGCATCAACTCCAATCTAAAGAACAAATCCACAAAGTTTAATCCAAGCGAATGATCTAGAGATTGAGCTGCTAAATAGAAGTACATCAATTCGGTTACATTTATTTCAATTGAATTCCACTTAGATGGCGATAACATACCCAACAAGAGAGCCAGGAAAATACGCAATTTATTGCGTTTATTTCAGCGATTATTAGCTTTAAATTTATTTTCAATTTTGTCTGCCATTAAATAATAATTTACGAGCGACGCCAAATACTCCCGCAGCGACTGCATTCGTAACATTTTCGTTGAGTCTTTCAATTTAGAGCGATTTGCTTTGTTGACCTGAACTTGAACCCGACCAAGAGTACCGAACATTCCCAGCCCGCGAGCTGTCAGACTGCAATCAAGGTGTGTGTGTGTGTATGTGTGTGCGTGTTGCTCTTTTTTTTATGGTCTCGACAATTGAATTTTCGCGGCAAGCCTGCCGCTAAATGAAAAACTTTGACATTGATTATTTTAAAGCTAAAAAATTATCGCCTAAGTTTATTTTGCCTTTTCGCTTTTGTTTTTTTGTTTTTTGTTTGCTGTTGTTGCTGCCGCTGCCTTTTGCTGTTGTTGTCAAATTATAAACGAATTTATTTTAGATTAATTGCGCGTAAAGTTGCAAACAACAACAAATGAAACTAAGTCCTGAACCGCAAAGCTTTGCTGTAGTTTAAAGGCGAGGGCGCTTTGATTACTTGGTTCGTTGAATGCTGGGAAGGAGAGAGACAGAGAGAGAGAGAGAGAAAGAGAGAGAGGGAGAGAGAGAGAGAGAGAGACGGGCGATGTGGTACAAGCGTGCAAATGCGCTCATTTTAAATGCGTTGTCTTCGCTTTGAGCATCAAATGGTATTATTTATTATTTTTCCAAGCATTTTCCCTAACCTCCACACTCCACACTCTCCCTTTCTCATTCTCTTTCTATGTTGCGCGTCGTGCGCCCTTCCGCTTGTTGTTTTAAGGCAAAGGTTTCTTTCGTCTTCATTGCGGTCTGCGTGCTGTTTGTTGTCTTTTGTTTTATGTTGCGGAAAATAATCGGAAATTTTTCTTCTTACTTATATAATGTTAATAGTTATCTCCACGCGGCCTCCTCAGCTAGCTAGCTCTCTCTCACTCGCTCTCGCTGTCTCTATCTCTGTTGTGCTCGTTGCATGAATGTGTATCATTTGGATAGCTCGTTGGAAATTGTCATTATGCCACAAAATGTTGCGCGTTTTCTTGTGGATTTCGCGCTTCAATTGTCTCTGCTTCGACCAGCCCAGACCAGCCCAGACCATCCCTAGTCTCGCTTCTAGTCCTCGTGTCCTGCGTATTTCGTCCTGCCTGGGGTATTTGTAATTTATGTAACTATTTCAGTTAATCGAGCGTAATTGATTTTATTTTGAGCTTTATTATGGTGCTTGGCGGTTGACATTTTTCTCGCTTTTATATATTTTTGTTCGTAACTTTGACTCGAGTTTTACGCGAATCGAAAAACGTCGCCTTGCCTCTCCAATTCTTTTTCGCTCTGTGTGCTTTGACATTGTGACGTCTGATGATCTGTGCTCATCAGTTTGTTGATTTATGAAACTTTTTGTTAAGTATTTATATAAAGATTTATTAATGAATGGCAAGACTTTGTTGAAATAAGTCGGGTTATATAATGTAAATATATTGTATAAAGTATTTATTTTTATTTTATTAAGCAATATCAAAAAGAAATATATCTTATAAATTCATATGTTATAAATGGAAAATGTGTACAAATTTAAATTGAAATAAATAGAATTGCATAATAAAAGTATTCATATAAACATTTATTAATGAATGCCAAGACCTTGTTCAAATAAATCGGGCTAAATAAAGTGATTATATCTATATAGAATATTTAACATTATTTTGTAGAGCCACATTAATATTTAATATATTATATTTAAATTTGTGTTATATGTAAATGGAAAATGCTATAAGAATAATAATAATAACACAAATCGCAATAAAAATAAAACTGCAGAATAATTTAAAACAAATTTTGTTTATAAAATATGTTAATGGAAAATGGGAAAAAATAGTTGAATTGAAATGAAAAAAATCTATAATAATATTAAATAAATTTTGTTTTTAAAATATAAAATTTTGTATTGTGTTATAAATAGAAAATGTGAAAAAAAAATTATATTGAATTAAAAAAGAATTACATATTAATTTAAACTAAATTTTGTTTCTAAGATATAACATTTCTTGATAAAGTGTTTGTAAAATGTGAAAAAAATAATTAATTTTTTTTTTTAATTTGAAAATTAATTTATTTGTTAAATGCCTTAAGCTAGCAGCAAAAGTTGTTGTCTATAAAATATATTTACTCTAATTATACTTTGTTTTCTATTCTGTTTCTCACAATTCTAATTTTGATATATTAGTCAAATTTTGTTATATTAGTCAAATTTTGTTATATTATTTTATTTTATTTTAATTATTTATATTCATGAATTTGTTCACATTGTTAAACATTGATTTTCCAAAATTGAATTACTATATTATTTAATTTATAATTTTTTATCTTCAATTTAAATCAAATCAAATCAATTAAAATCATAAATTGTTGCCAAATATAGTTCATATATGTATAAATATAATTCAAGCATTTCATGGCTAGCAAATTTTGTATATATATCATCTATTTATAAACCAATTAATCCATGCCTGGCATATTTTTAATCCAACTAAACACATGCAAACCAAATTCAAGCATACCATAAATATGTCTATATTTACGAATTTAAAAGACCTTAAAGCTGCTTGAAGTAATTAATACCAATATATGTATTATCATTATGATTTCACATTTCATTGACCTCAATTGAGCCCCGTGGGCTGGCTCCTGTGGCGCGACATGGTTCATATTGAAGTCGCCCTTTGTCAACAACTTCCGCTTGTTTGATAGCAGCCAGCAAAAACTGAGCACGCTTTTCTGGCTTGCCGCTTAATATGGTTGACCCTTCACAGAGCGCGTTGGCTCGCTGTCACATATATGTACGCGCAGTAGATACCTCGCTGTGCGTGTGTGTGTGTGGCACTGAGTGCCTGCTGCTGTCACAGTGCGATAACGGTATTATGCACATTGACAACAGACCAAACAGACACACACACGGACACACGGACACACGGACACATGGATACTCGGAAGAGGGAACAACATCCGCAGGCGCCTGACAAAATGGCGGCCAATCGCCCAATTTCGTTTAACAAATAGACGCAAACGCACCCGCCGCTCGATTGTCTCGTGTCTTAATTGTTTTGTTTAAATATTTTCATTCTTTTTATCGAGTACACCTGAGAGTTTTTCATGTGCGTTTCTTTAAAAATAATATAATTGCCAAGCTTAATAAAATTTAAGATTTATCAGTCACACACACTCACACTCCCTCACATTTATTCGATTTTAATGCAGCAACAAGCATTGGAATACCGCATGCATTTTTAGTTGGTTCTTTTAATTTCAAACTCAACATGTATTTGTTTTGCAAACAAAAGCATTTGCATTTGCATTTGCATTTCACTGCAGCACAGCGCCTCAGCTCGCTCGCCCAATCGCTCCACAACATAACTCAAAATTTCCATTTGCATGCGCTTTGAATATGCAATTTCTATACGCATATTGATTTTCATAGCACACACAGAGAATGTGCCCCGTGAGTGTGTGAGTGTGTGAGCGTGAGAGTTTGGTTATATGTTGCGCTGGCTAACTTCCCATTAAGCTGTTGTTTTTTGCGCCAACTACTTTTGTTAAAGTTAATTTACAAAGAAAACACTGAGCCAAAAAAAAAAAAGAAAAGAAAAGAAAAAAACTGAACGAGCTTAAAAATACATTGTAAAAAAAACCTGCGCCCAGCCTCTTAAAACAATTGTAAAAAAAACTGACCGGCAAAACACAAAAGAAATATATATGTTTTTTTCATATACAACTATATATATGCATATATATGTGCGTGTATATGCATGTGAGTTTACTGCTGCCCTCAGAGCCAGCTACCAGCTGCATTCACAATTTGCGCGCTTGGGCAGCTGTACAAATATGGGCGTGGCTTACAAATTACAATCAACAAGGGCATCAAATGAACTTAAGCCACAGCCCAGTTGTGGCAGGAGCGAACTTTGTTAAATTTAAATTCATTTTTAAAATCAATTCAATTTTTGCAATAATTCAGTTGAAATAATTGCTCTCAGTATTAATTATATTTATTTCACATATTATTTACTTACTTTTACAGTTCCATACACTCAAATATCTTAGATAATGCGCCCGATTAAACCATTAGTTGAACAATAAATACATTTCGAGCATGTAATACCCAGCAGCAGCAGTACAAAATGTGCACAAATTAGTTAAATCCTGTGATACAAAGCGGCGCCCAACAAGCCATGACCATAACCCATAACCACTTAGAGTACATTGGGGCAGCAACAATTTAGCTGGCATCCTGGGCCATAGCCATTGCGTGCCGTTGTCCTTCAAAATCACCAAAAGGCCGCAATCATTTATGGGCCGACTTAGCCACAAAGTCGGCCAATCAGTAAAGTCGCTTCGATGCAGACCCACGCTGCCCCTGCACGCCCCTTGCCGCTCCGCTCGTCTTTTATTATGCTCAGAAGGCCAATCACCAAATCGTGTCTTAACATAATTCTACTCCTGCCACATGGACACAATGCCAGCGAGAAGTGCACAAAAAATTACATTTACGTGCTTCCAATGTGTAATTAAGGATTATTTTGTGCTCAAGTGGCAGCCCCATGGCCCGTGTTACGGCTCGTTCGCCCCTTTGTTGTCTAGGCCGAACAAATCAGTTCAAAAAGCTCAGCTGCGTGACTTCTTGGATGGCCGAAAAGTCGAAGGGTTTGCCAGCCCCATCTTGTTGTTGTCTCTATGAAAATTGACTAATGACTTTGCAGCTCAGAGATGCTTAAAGACTTTGCCAACTTAATGCCAGCTGCTGTTGGATCACATTTAAAGCGATATTTACAAGTTTATAACATTTACATTAATGCCATAATAATGAATATTCAAAATAAATAGATACACAATGGAGTAACTTGATATTTAGTCAGGATTTTTTGATTACAATTGTTTCGCAAAGTCATTTTATTGTTTTCTCTGAGAAGTTTTCGATTATGTTGCATAAGAGTTACTTTTTATTTATACGAAATTTTATTTGAAAATTAATATAATACGATTTTGTCACTCTGGACAGCTCCAAGAAAATCCTCGCCCTTAGGCTTATATTGTCAGCTTTGTTCACTTTAAACATTCTAAATTTAAGCTTACTTGCATGAAGGTGGATAAATATCTCATGAGATTTAATTTTTGGCAATGGAAATGGTTCGATTTTAACAAGAAATCATCTCTATCTATATCTTAAATATAAGAGATTTATAAGCTCGATAAAGGAATTTAAGTCGATTTTCTTAATATTATTTATAAATTATAATTATTTATATAATTATTTCTTTCTTTCATATGTAAAATTAAAATTTTTTTTTTTTTATATATTTTTTTTTTATATTATTATTATTATTATTATTTATTTGTGTTTTTATTTTTATGTATTTATTTATTTACTTTTATTTCTTATTTAGTTTATATTACATTTTGATTCTACTATTAATTAATATTTAAGTAATATTAATAATTATTTCATTAATAAATTTTTTTTAATATAACCATTTTTATTATATTTATTATTTTTATTTAGAATAAAAATTTGTTTATACAAATTTTTAATTAATTTACTTATTATTTATATATTTTTCAAATATTTTTAAAATTTTAATTTTCAAAAAGTAAAAATAAGTCTCAAATATTTTGAGATTTATATATTTTATCGCTTATATTAGATACTATTAATTTTAAATGTTGGACATTTTAGCAATGTATATCACATTTCACTTACATATTTCTTAATTATCCATTTTTTATAATTTATTAATTATCAATTATATGTCCTTTACATTACTTTTTACAACATTAGCAATATTTATTTTTTCTTGCCTTTTTTACATATGTTTCACCAGAATTTAAGGCACATTGCAATAAAAGTAATTTTACTTGGTAATATAAATTTAAAAATATATTTTTCAATTTCATTGGCAGGTGCCTGTTTGAAGAGTTTCGATCTGTTTCAATATCAGATTAATTTCTGTTTTCTTAAACGAATTCCATGTATATTTTGCGCCCTGCTGCCATGGCGCTGCCTTGGCTTGGATGAGGACACGTGCAGTTGCCCAGCTGAAGCACACATAAGCTGCGTCCTGGTGGCAAGCTGAGCAAATCCCAGAGCACCTCGATACCTGACGGTTGGATGGACATGAACGGATATAGATGGATGTGTGTGAACAATTTGCATTATTCACATGTTTAACATGCAAAACGCCGCTGGGACGAAGACTTCGACATACTTGTCAGGATATGCGAGTATGCCTCGAGTGCATATACATACATATATGTTTGTATGTGGATGTGCATTTGTGTGTGTGTGTAAGTGAGATGAAATGCCAGCAAGTTGTGCGGCTTCTTTGAAACTAAGAGCCAACTTCAATTGCCGTTTACAAATAGACCGCACTTGCGGCCAGTGCAGAATCATGAGCTGGGGCAGCGCCAGGGATAGCATTACGCAAATTCATTTCAATCTAATCAAGTTGGTCAAACAAGTTTAAATTGATTTCGCAAAGCCACAAGAAGCTGCACAAAAAAAAGGGACATTTTTAACGGACAATTAAAATTTACGCCGCAGCGACAATGATAATGAGATTTTTAATAACCACAGCAAAGTGTATAGCCGCATATCCCGGGCACACAACGCCACAACTCTTCGGGCAAACGCCAAGCTCGCCGAGCACGGCAAACGGTTAAAGAAACGTACAATGGCCAAGTGCTTGGAACAAAGAGCGAAGCAGCCGGAACGACAAGCGTGTCGTTCTTATTCCATTCTCTTCTTCTGCTTTTTTTTTGCTTGCTTGCTGGCCAAAAGAAGTAGCCAAATAACCGCAAGCAACTCAACAATGTGCAATGTGAGGTGGCTGCCTCGTTGGCTGCTTGATTTTTTTTTTTTTTTTTACATTATGTGGCTTTCTGTTATTCTTTGGCTGAGCGCCACCCACGTCTTAGCAAGAAACGGAAGCGCAAAGGCAACGGCAGAAACAATTAAAAGTTTCCGTTGCCACTTGCACTTCCTGAACATTTTGGCCAACCTAGCCATGACGGCAAAATCAGCTAAGAGCATGCATATGTATACATACGTATGTAGTATATTCCTACTTAAATTCTAATGTAAAGTGTGTGTGTGTGTGTGTGTGTGTGTGTGTAAGTGGATGCCAGCGTTGCCTAATGGCCAACGGAATGCTTAATTTATGCAACGACATGAGCTTATTAAAAGAAAACCATTTTTCTTTTATTCAAGCGCCTTTGAAATAAAATTTATTTTGGTAATGGAATGTGAGAAAAATTAAAAAACATTTACAAATTTTAAATATTTTAAGTATAATTAATCACCAAAATATTTGTTGTATAAATAAAATATAAACATCTCTTCAGACTCCAGTCTTGGTATGCTTGAGAGCATTTATATTAGAGTCACATATCGACGACTCAGAAGTGATAGCATCGCTTCTTCATCGAGATCGGTTCACAGTTATATTATTTTTGTATGTTTCGCTCTTATCGCTCTCCGCGCATTGGGTTGACTTTGAATTGTGTGAGCGTCATTCGTAGCGCTCTCTAAACTATGTTCGGTAATAGAGCATCCAGCATCACACGATCGTGCTCAGCCGAAAGCCAAAATGAAACGAGCCGAAGGCTGCTTAGTACGAGTGGGAGAGAACATAAGTTGATCTCGTTTGATCACATGGACAGAGCGTAAAAGTTCAAAACATTAAGCAGTTATTTGCGAGCTATGATTAAACAAAAATAATAATAATAATAAATGAAGACATTTTCTTTATGTTTGTGTGAATATATATAATAAATAAAAACACTAACTAAATATATTAAGGGATAAATACATTATTTTAATATTAATTAAATTAATATTAATTAATAATTTTGTGCTAAAACTCACTAAATGAATATAATTCACATTATTTATTTTATTGATAAATAATTGATTGCTCAAAGTTTTTTGCTTATATTAAAAACTCTGTTTTAATTCATTCTTATTAAATGCCGTTTAATTGAAAATATAAAAGTATGTGGATAATAATATAAATTAAAACATTTATAATAATAATTATAATTATTTTTAAAAAATATTTGCATTGAAAATAAAGTAAAAAATAATAAAAATAAAAAAATAAAATAAAATTTAGTATAATAATTAAATAAATAATAAAAACATTTAATTTATATATAATAATAATAATCAGTAACATAATCACATAAGTCATTAATAATTTATTTCATTTATATTATTTTTATATATTATAAATTACTTAATTAATAATTTATTAATAATTCAAATGAATAATGTTAATTCCAATTTCTCAGCACTTTATAGTATTTTATAATTCTTATTGAATGCAGATTAATTATTGTATAAAATTTAAATTCAAATGGAATAAATAGTATAATGCTAAAATTTCTTTCAAACTACGAACACTTATCTATCCCCAAAGACAGTGTATACAATATTCGAGAGTACTGATTCCTTCCATCTCTAATTCAACACAATTACTTATTTTAAATTCAGCATTTTTATTCACTTTGTTTGATTATCAGTGCGCAGCTGCCATTTAAGCGTAAAATGAGCTGCTTAGAAGCGCAATATTTTATTTATTTAAATTCGGAAAAAGGGCGAAGGAGAGATGTTAAAAGCCAGGACAATCAGGAATGTAAAGATGATATTGTAAAAGGCTTAGTGGCTATTTGGTTAGCTGAGCTTCAATTTGCAATTTGCACAAAAGTTAATTTCGTTTGGTCAGCCGCAATAAATACGACAAAAGTGTGCAAATAAATGATTGATAATAATATGCATTTGAATTTAAATTTGAAATTCCACATGTGCAGCCTTTAGAAGCTTTGACTGTAATTTATAAGTTGAATATTTGCAAAGCGAGCCAGAGTCAAGGATAAAGCCGGCACGTGTTTGGGCAATCAAAGTTTGCAATGGAGATGCGAAAATGCGGAATATGAAACCAAGTGAAGCGCGTCCTTTTTAATTACCCACTCGAGCAAAGGGCAACAAAGTAAGACGGCAAAGTAAACGTCGAGGCAAGTCTGGGAGTTACGTTAACTTTCAATTGAGGGGGCTGCTTACCCGTGTCAGCCCAGGCGAATGGAAGTAAGGGCCAGGCCAATGACAGTCTAACCGTTCGGCACTTCATCAAGTCTTGACGTTCGCCCAGTGACGTCCAAGACGTTTGCTGACAACGGTTCTGCGAATTGTGTGGGAGGCGTGAGGACAATGCTGCAGTAATTCGACTCCCAGCATGGAGGAGTGCTTAAATTAAGTTAAAATGAGAAGCACAAGAGAGAGAGAGCGACTGAAAGAGAAAGAGAGAGAAGAGAAGGAGAAGGGCTCCTAAATAAACAGCAAAGTTTAATGAAGTAGGCAGTGAAGAGGGTTGAGGCTTGATGAGATCAAATCGAAGTATGTGCTTAAGCTAGATATAAGGTTGCTCACAGCTTAAGGTATTATAAGCAAGGTCAAGCACCTTTTGTTCTTGGCACAAGTCAAAGAAATGAAATATTATGTGATTAAGCTGGCTCCAGTAAATTTATTTTGCATTTGTTATGCAATTGATAAATAAATTGAAGTAAAGAGTTTTTTGTTGATAATTAAAAATCTAAGCTCCATACGGCATATGCTTGATTCTGCTTTAAGGTAGAGTAAGTCTATGAGCTTTCTAGAAATCAATCCA
The DNA here is from genome assembly GCA_030914345.1 of Drosophila koepferae. Taxonomy (NCBI): domain Eukaryota; kingdom Metazoa; phylum Arthropoda; class Insecta; order Diptera; family Drosophilidae; genus Drosophila; species Drosophila koepferae. The sequence continues at coordinate 2,954,171 of JAUESR010000211.1, forward strand.
TGAGGAAACTATGCTCATTTCTCAGCAAAACAGAAACAGCAAGAAAACTGCATGAGCTGCCACATAACTCATTGCTCAACGCCCCTTTACTGACTCTCCCTCTCTCTCACGCTCCCTTGCCCACTTCTTAATTCCTCTTTGTCTATATATCTGTAGCTTCTCTTGGAGTCAGCGCCCCAAGTGTTAAATGTGACCACTTAACAGAATGACAATAGTTTTTAACTTGGCTAGAAGTTTTGGCGTCACCACAAAGTGGTTTTAGTGCAAATCCAGCTCTCACTCACACACACACACACACACACGCCCAACGCAAATGTGAAACTTTTCATATAGCCATCTTGCTTGCCAAGTTCTCATGCTAAGACTGCTTAGTGTGGGTCCAGCAGCACAACAATTGCATATGCTGACGGCAGCTGCTGCTGGAAGTGACCCAAAAGCGAAATATGCTGCTAATACCAACAAGCATAAAATATGCATGGGAGCCAAAGCGAGAGAGAGAGAGAGAGAGAGAGAGAGAGGAGAGGCATGAAGACGTCTGGGTGAGATCTACTGCGTGCCATAAAAAGGTTTCCAGTTACAATTCCATCATCGGTCGGCGGCGGCCATAAATTTTGTGATAGCATTTGAAACAAACACAACCGGACATGAAACACGGCAGACGGAAGCGGCATTTGGTCAGAGGCTTCCTTCCGGCTTGCTGCATGCGGCCAACATTGCGGTCGGCCAATACGAAACGTACATTTGAAATTCTCAGTTGCCAACACTCAGTCACGCTGATATTTCAATTTCAGTGCATCCTTGACAGACAGCCAGGGTCGAAGCCTAACCATTGTCACGGGTCAGCCAACGGATTGCTGTCACTGATTGTCTCGCAACGATTTCATTACGCAACCGGAAACATTTAATGCGCCAGGCCGCCAAAAAGGTTTCAAATAGATTGTTTCTGTCCCGAGCTACCTACCTATTACTGTGCACAGGAACAAATAATCGAGCCTATTGACATTTGGATTCATCTCTTCATCACAAGCTTCAATAACTTATTTACCAGACGTTTTATGCTCAGCATCACCTTAATTGGAAAATTCTTTGAAATGCTTATTATACAATTTGAGAAATTGTTACATAGCGAATTTCATTTCATAAATTTTCCAGCTTCCTGCACAGCGTGTGTGCGAACTTTGACACCCATACATAAGCACAACGATAGAAACACTCAACCACCCACACACACACACATTGAGTAACAGTGCGTCACATTGCGCATACGCCATGTAAGCCATGGTAATTAATTATTTCAGTTAAATAAAAGCCATAACGGATTACCAGCACAGACAACCCAAATTACACGCATGTGTATTAAGAACAATATTATCATGCTGCAAATATTGCCATCAGACTCTGCAGAAACTGCATAATAATCCAGTCGATGCATTTTTATAAAAGGAAAATCGAATCGAGCTGCATTAACTTATGCATTGAGTAATAAGATCTGAGGCAGCTGTCTGGGAATTGCTGTAAACTGAAATGAAAATTATCTGAAAATAGCATTTAAATAAATAAATTATTTAACATATTGTGAGAAATGTTTTCAACAAAAATTATGATTTTTTTAAATAAAGTTTATATAATATAATTCATATTTATTTCTGAATTTTACTTAGTTTAAAATAATTAATAAATTTGAAGTATTATCAAATAATAAATATGAGTGGATTTACTTATATATGTAACTTCATTTGAATTTTTATAAATATAACTTTTTTTAAATTAATTTGTTAATTTAAATGATATATTTTAAATAATAAAAATATAAGTGCACACCAAAATGTTCCACTTTATTTTTATTTATTTATTTTTTTTTTTTTATTTAATATAAGAACTAGTATATTTTTATGCATATTACATTTTTTTTTCTTAAATATTAATTTTTAAATTTTTTAATGCACTTATTAGCTCGGTTTACAGCACAAAACATTTTTTTTTATTATAATAATATACAGATTATTATTCTTACATGCATATCAAAAGTTTTCTCTTTCAAATATACTTTTACATCTATTAATGCTTTTAATAAACAATAATATACAATTCATTATTCTTATTGAGGTTTGTTCTATTAAATTTGTAAAAACTTTACTTTAAAGATAATCTGTAAAGTTTTCAAAGAAAATAGCAAATCAAATACTTTATTTATTCTTTCAGAAACTATACATGACGAAAAGTGCGCGGCTTAATCTCCGCCTTTTTTCCTTCTATGATATGGCATCAATAAAAAAGCGACTGACCGCCTCGAGTTTCAAATAAAAAATGAGAGTGTTTACATATATGAGCATGCATTCAACTTCATACAGCTTCACCACTCTTTTTCACTTCTCTCGTATTCCATCGAAAGCCATGCAATACATAGATTGGATATCAAGTACAAGCTCTTCAAATACATCATACTTGTTCATTAACTCCCACTCAATCAGCTTCGTATTTGTTCGGGTCCCTTGCTTTTGAACTCGATCAATAACAATATGGGAACTCAAAATCGCATTACGAGCGAAAAGCCCGATGCTCATAAGCCGATTTGTTCCCCTGATTCTCTTTATATATATATTTTTGTATACAAATGCTAAATCATCTGTAAATCATCAATAAGTCCATAAGTCTTCGATAACTAAAAGTGAGCTTAAGAAAAATATTAAGTAATAATAATAAAAACGCAGTACTTATCAATAAATAATTACATAAAATATTTAAATATAATTTATTTATAATAAAAACTAAATATTAAACTAAAATTAATTTATACGAAATAATAATTATTTCAATAAACATTTTATACAATATAATTCAGTTACTTCAAACTTGATAAATAAATAATTCACGTATTTTCGTTGAACAAATTAACAAATTAATTTCAAATAATTAAAATATTATATAAATTGAATTATAATATAAATTAAATCTTGAAATTGAAAAAATGAAATATTAAATAAAATAAATAATATGAATTAAATGTTGTTCCCTTGTTTTATAGCTGCACATTACGCTAATGTGAAAATCAGTTACTCTTGCAACACATACAAAGAAGTGTAAAGTCTAAAGCCCAAACTGTTTATCCTTGTCAAATTTTCATATATATATCAGCTATCATATCAAAGCGACAGCTACATATGTACACTTCTACGCTCGGCTTGTACAATCCTCAGAAATGTCACTTGCTGTCAGCGTAAAACAAACACGACAGCCAATCCCAATCGCAATCCAAATCCGAATCCGAATCTCAATCCCATTGCCAGACCTATACCCAATCCGCTGAGAAATGTTAACTGATCTCCACTGATTGCGTGTCAGCATTTATCCCGCATCCTTGTTCATTTCACGTCCAGCTCTCGACAACAAGCTCTCACATGTCAATATTTATTAGACACCTTTCATTCTACCACAACCCCTAAGAGCTGTCCCGCCCATCCTAACAACTGCAACTTATTATAATACATAATGCCAAAAAATCAAAACAACAGTGAAACAGTAAAAAAAAAAAATAAATAAATAAAAGGAGTAGGAGTACGAACTGATATTTTGTTTTCAAAGGACGCAGACAGGAGAGCAGCGCATTTGAGCCGTTGCTTATGTCGTTTGTGTTTCGTCTGTGCGTTGCTTTTTCACATTTAATATAAACACATTTAATTTATACGACATGACAACGACAAGATTTTGGGGCTTAGATTGACGACCCCCAACAAGATACGAAAGTGCGTCTTAGTCGCCTTTCAGCTGCCAACCCAACCCAAGCAAAAGCCTGGCACAAACTTTGCCGCACACACACACACACACACCTTAAGGAACTTGCAAATTGTCAGCGTGTATGATGGAAAGGGCCGCTGAAAGGAGGGATTGTGCTGCGACTTTGTTTTTTATTTTATTTTATGTTTTTAAGTTTGTTTGACATAGCTGTGCGTGTGTGGGTGTCCGCGGAATGTCCTGGGTGCGTGTGTATATAAAATTGGAAATACTCTGGGATTATATGCTGATTTAACGCATGGAAACAAAAACATCACGTATACGCATTTTATATTTGTTATGGGGGAGAACAAACACACATGTGTATGTGTGTGTGAAATGTTGCAACTGATAGGGACAAAGTTTTGCCGCATATCTAGCCGTAAATGTCCTGACTTTCATTTTAATATTTAGTCAGGATTTAGTGGAGTGGACGGCGACCCCGCCACCTTTGTGCATTAAACAAATTAATGCCATAAAAATCAACAACAGAAAAACTTTGCTACAGTCAACTGTCATATATAAATATAAGAAACATTTCTCTGCCGATGCTGCCGATGTTGTTGTCACACAAATTTTATGTTAGTTGGCCAGAGTTTTTATGTGCGTTCGCCTTTTATTTGCTTATTGAAAATAAACAAAATTTATTAACAATAAAAAGGAAAGAAAAAAAATAAATAAAGTTGGCTAAGCTCCATTGAAGCGCTTAAAAGTTCGCAATAAACCAGGCGCAGCAGTCAATTGGCTGCCTTAAAAGATTAAACTGAACGCCGCCGGGGCGATGTCGACGTATAACGCATACGCCGCGTGGTCCACAGCAGAGTGCAACAAAAAACCCAATAATAAGCCACATGCAACAATAACAATCAACAACAATAAATGCAATTGTGGCATATGGAAATTGTTGTTGCTGTTTTTGAAAACGAATGAAATTAAATCTCTCTCTCTCTCTCACACACTTTCCCTTCTCTGGTATTCTTGCCACGCATTCGCTGCCCACGTGCACATTGGTACGCATGTGTATTTGTTTGGTTTTACTCAATTTGTTGTTTTTGTTTTGTTGCTGGCCACGCCCATGCCATGATGGTATACCTTCATTCGCAGCCAATGGCCAATGCAAAACAATTAAAAAACATTTTGTATATTGCGGCGTTCGGCTTCGTTTGCCCAACTGTCCGCCGCAATCATAGAATATTGTTTACTAGTGGCGGCGGGTGGCTCAGCCACAGCGAGCGACCGCCATTTGTAATTGAGTTGATTTTTGCATGGCGCTCAGCTTCGAGCATTATTAGTTGGAGCGCGGCAAGCAATTTGGATGCGGTTGCCGCACATTCTCACTGATGTTTACCTCTTGCAAATTAAATCAATTTCAGCTGCATAAATGCAGCGCTCTGCAATTAAGATATAGCATGTAAACCAGACTAAGGCGCTGCATAAATACACAAATTTCGCTATAATTGTGTTGACTAGCATGTAAATGGGCATGAAATTAATAGCTCAATGAGCAATGAAATTGAAGTGGGCAGCTAAGGCAGAGCATAGAGTTGAGCACACAAAATATATACTTGAAGTACGTTAATTAATTACTTATTGATTCGTTTATAGCATAGAACATTTCATATATTTCTAGAGTGTGCTCAAAAGGTAATGTGACAATAAGTAGTTTTCTCCTCACATATTTGTATCTGAAAGTTCCGAGTAAACACTGTAGACTAAAGCAATCAATATTAAGAAGAAATCCATTAGGTAATTAATTTGTTATTCATTTATAGAAAAAAATATTAAATTATATATAATTTACTGCAAATTGTAGCTTATGTAAAATATAAAATAATTATTAAATAAATAATCATCATAACAAAAGTAATAATTATTATAGTTTTTATAATGAAGAGCAATTCTTATAGCTCATCATAGTCCGTGAGATCAACCGAAAATAAATGATATCCAATCGATCTAATCGAACCAATCGATTCTTTTCGTTTTTGTTTTCTGTCGACCGACGAGAATTTAATGAACATCGTTCAGGGAGAGAGACGTTCGACAATGACAATGCTCTGAGCAGATAACGGCTATGTATTAGGCTATGCAAACGATCTTCACATTCACATATCTCTTTCACTATTTTTTTTCTTAAATTGATAATGAAAATTAGATGCTATAAAACAAAAATGTGAGCATAGACTGGTGTGAACTAGAGAGTTAAAACTCTAATTTGATAAAGCTAATATCATTTGCTAACCTATGAATGGATTTTAAAATACAGCTGCATTGCCACCTTAATCTTCGATGGGGTCTTAAGCCACTAGTGCCCTGTGGACACGTTGTCTCATAGCTTAGACGCACACACGTAGATGAAAATCAATCTTAGTTTTCAATCAATAACCATTATAGCCCACAGGTTTGACAAGGCAATAGCTGACGACTTATTGGACTTTGCGCGACAATTTCCGTTCCGTTCCATTCCATTTCGTTTCGTTTGAGAACTCGCCGAAGTCGCAGTTCTCAGCGCTCGTCGCTTGAACTTTGTGCAGATTGCCGTCATTGTCAACATGCATTCTATTGCAGGGCGACGTCTATATGATTGCGTGTGTGTGTGTGTGTATGGGCTGTGCCATGGCAACTTTATGAAAGGCTTTGGCACTATTTCATACGTTGCCGACTTGGACAAGTTTTTATTGCTTTGGCGTGCTTAAAGTGCCAGCCAGAAAGCGAGTGAACTCTAAATTGTTTTTCCATAGCTGCAGCCACAGTTGCTCCAACACCAACACGAGTGGCAACAGCAACAAATTGTATAGTATTGTGTATTGCAGAAGGGAAAAAAAAAAATTGTCGCAAATAACCCCAGAGCTCAGCGTAGAGGGGAAAGCGAGTGAATCCCACAGTAAACTGAGAACTGTAAACTGCGCTGCGTAACGGATGCGGAAACGGAAATCCGATATTATTGCGTTTGTATTGTATTAGAAGTGCGTCGATGTTGATGTCGCATGCGTTGCTGTTGTTGTTGTTGTTGTTGTTGCCTGTGTTGCTTTTGTTGCTTGGCCACGCTGTGCAGGTGTCTCTGTGTGTGTGCGAATCGGCTGCCATTGTTGATGGAAATTGAAATGTCATATGGCTGGCTTTTTATTCGATTCGAGCTTAGCCACACAACCGAGCAGGACAATTTTGCGGTCACACGCAAAAACAGCAGAAAAGCAATACAGCCTAACTGTAGGCCTATGCACACCTAGTGCTGCGATTGGATAGGGAAACGAATTTTGTTTTGTTTTTTATGCAAAATTATTTGTCAACATAGATGGTTGAATTTTGAAAAAGTAAACATAGGAGTGGTGCTAGTAGTAGTAGTAGTGGGATAATAACAATAATAGTAGTAGTAGAAGGAGTAGAAGAGTTAGTAGTAGTAGTAAGTAAGTCAGTTAATAGTAGTAGCAGCAGAAGTAATAGAAGCAATATCAGTAGTAGTAATAGTATGTGCGAGAGTGGTAGTAGGATGAATAGCTGGAGGAACAGTAGTAATTTAAAAGTAGTAGGAGAAATAGTAGTGATGTAAAAATAACAGTTTAATAGTAATAGGAGTAAGAGAGTAGAAGGAACAGTAGTAATTTAATAGTAGCAGGAGGAATAGTAGTAATTTAGTAGTAGGATGAATAATTGTATAAGAAACAGTAATAATTTAATAGTAGTAGGAGGAATGGTGTAATTTAGTAGTAGTAAGAGGAACAGTAGAAATGTAGTAGTATTGTAGCAGGAGAAATAGTAGTAATTTAATAGTAGTAAGAGGAACTGTAGTAATGTAATAGTAGTAGTAGTAGCAGAAATAATAATAGTGGGAACAGTGATAATATAGTAGTAGTAGGAGGAACAGTAGTTATTTAATAGTAGTACGAGCAACACTAGTAATTTAGTAGTAGTAGGAGGAATAGTATTAAGAGGAAAAGTACTAATTTAATAGTAGCAGGAGGAATAATAGTAGGATTAACCATACTAATTTAATTGTAGTAGTAGCAATAGTAGTAGGAAGAACAGTAGTAAGAGGAGCAGAAGCAATTTAGGAATAATAGGAGTAGTTGGCAGCATTTAGGAGTAGTTTGGTAGTAGTAGGAGGAGTAGCAGTAGGAGGAACAGTAATTTAGAAGGAATAGAAATAGTTGTAAGCATTTGAGAATAGTTTGGCAAAAATAGTAGTAGTAATCGCTCAAAACCATCTTGATTTCATTTAGTAAAACTACTCAAAAAAAAAAAAAAAAAAAAAAAAAAGACTTTGCAAACTTTTGTATCTGTTAGTTAAGTTGATGGCAGTGGAAGTGCCTCGTTTTGTAGGTATAGAACTTAAATTGTTATTGCTCCATGAAATACAATAAAAATTACAACCAACAGAAATTTAAGATACAAATTACAAATAAATTCCACGTAACATCATAAAGTTCAGAGTTTGTGTGCTTTTTATTTATTTTCGGACATGAGACAAAAGTCAACGGAACAGCAGACAAGGCAATGGCAGTGGCAGTGGCAGTGGGTCCAGTACATGCCGTACAGCATGTTATTTATGGCGCTTCAGGTTGTCGGGGTGCTAATAATGTGCGAGTGGCCAGCCAGTCCAAGACGAGCAGCGGCCGACCATCGACTGGCGACTGGCGACTGCCAGGAAGGACGATGCCATGTTATGAGTGCCACGGGCGATAGAGCGTTCCACAAATGGGCAACTTTGTTGACTAACTTTGTGAACAACACGTGTCCAGTCTACGCACAGGTGCCGTACGTACGTATTCCTATCTCGACCCACTGCTGTCCTCGGCCTCACTCATCCGGCACACACACACACACACTCGCACAGCTTTTAGCTCAAGTTGCACATTTTAATTTTGTAACGATATTTATTAAGTAGATTTTGGGCCAGGCCGGACCAGGTGGAGGTTGAAGTTGACATTTTTATTTGTTAACATAGTCGGGGACACAAAGTAAAATATTAAAAATGATAATTGCAGCGACCCTACAGAAATTAGTGTCGCGTAATGAACATACATATTTCAAATTTAATTTATCAACTTTCTGTGTTCTCGGTAAATGAAAGAGACAAAAAAAATAAAAATATTACAGCACACTTTTGGGTAATTACATTTTAATTTTTGCTTTTACTGTGCGTTGCTCTTAATGCCCTTTAACTTAATCATTTTTTTTTTCTGCCCCTGCTCTCAAATGTGCTTTTAATGGACGCCATAGCGGCAAGACAAGCAGTCAGTAAAGATAATTGCTTAACTTTATGCGTGTTATTATTGTATATTTCTGAGATATATTGAGCGGAATTTCTTTTGTGTGAATAGCAAAGCGAAATAGTTTGAAAAATGTCTAAGTAAGGAAATCAATAATTAATATAAAGTCAGAGTTTTACCAGAAATAGACTGAGATTTTTGTTGAAAGTAAACATACAGTCCACTTCTGAGTTAAATTATTGTATTTGACTATGCAGCTACATAGGTATTAGCTTACTAAATAGAATATGGACTTCATTTATCCTCATTATATTCTACTATACAATGAAGCTCTCTATGGTATTCGAGACTGATATTTACGTAAAACTAGAATAAGTTGTCACTATAATTAGTGTAAGACTTGTTGAATTATATCTAACAATTATTAACACAATAGAAATAAATATATAATTAAATACATTAATTAATGAAATAGTAAAAATATTTATAATACAAAATAAATAAAAATAAAAATAGTAATAATAAAAGACATTCATGTAGTTCCGAGTATGCTTTGCTGCGAAATATCAGTTGAACGTTTCATTATTTACGCTTTGCGCTTTCAACCCTTCTCCTACTCTCAAATCAAAATACTGCAGTTCGTTTCGTTTTAGTTCTCTATTAATCGTCTTGAGTTGAGCTATTCGTGTAACGCACTTTTAACGAACATCGTTTAGTGAGTGATACGATTGACAATTCTATAGTGAGAATTGGAGAGTCAGTGCATTCGGCCTTCACATTCCCACTCACACACACACATACACACAATCGATGTGTATAGCGAGCATAAGTCTCTCTTGCTCACATTCCAATACACACACACAGACTTTTTGTTTCACATCACTCTACAAAACGTTTGGCAAACAACGAGAGCGAAACAAAAGAGAAATGAAACGCTCGCTCAGCGATCGCAAACGAATTCGTCAAAGAAGCAATACCATCGATTGCTCTCCGAGTTAAAGTATATTAGTTTACAGTCAACGAGAAACGACCAAGAGATAGTTGCGAGCTCTGACTACCAATCAATCAACATAAAACTGCAACTATTGAAATACTAAATCTCTATATGCCACTCAGTTGCTTACAAGCCAATCGACATTAGTTCATCTGTGTAAGTCTTTGATTGATGTGGGACTTCGTATGTATTAAATTCATTTATTCTTAATTTTGCTATTCCATATATAATTTGCATTTTAAGTCGTAAAACTAGCTTCAATAATTGCATTCATAATATTTTGCTATAGCATTTAATGTCACATTTATTATACGTAAATTGTATTTGAATAGCTACTGACCCACTTTAGAGTCGCATTTAAGAGAATGCCTTAGAGACGTGCAGCTGTTGCCATCGTTTCTTGATTGTTTGGCAAACGGCTGGAACTGATTTCATCAAAACATGTCTAGCCAAAAATAGGCATAACTACTTAATTTATAGCCAAAGTAGAAGGCGGACAACATCAACTGATGTCATGTATTTATAGTAAACACAAACACACACACACACACACATGGACACGCACAATTTATAGAAATCTACAAAGTAATCTACAAGTTAAATGAGATTTTGCAAGCGCTGCAGCCAAAGACAACATTATAAATAAATATCATTTAAAATAAACTCCTAACTAACCTGTCTGCACGTTGTGAGCCAGCTACTTGAAGCTGCACTTGCTAGAAGCACAGACGACACTTGAGTGGAGTCAACTCGAGTGCAATTTCATGCACATACTAGTAGCTGGCACTAACACACACACACACACACATACATTAAATGGCTGCTGTGCTGTGTAATTACCCATTAAACAGTACGCCAGGACATACGAGTCTTAGCCAGAGACAGTGAATGCTGCTGAGACGCCCAGGCAGGCCAGAGGCAGCGGCCGAAGGCTCAACTGCCTACATTGCGCTTTAAGTAGTTTTGGTTAGATCGAGGCGTGCATATCTAAGTGTGTGTGTGTATGTGTGTGTGTGTGTGTGTGTGTGTGTGTGTGTGAGCCATGTGTGCATTTGTGTATGCATGTTAACTGCACGCAAAATGCTTGCGTGGCACTAAGACCGACTCGGAGGCGGACACGGAACTGTAGCTGCAGAAGCAACCAACTGATGGTCTGATGGCAGCGGTGGCATTCGCATTATGCAGTTAAATGTACTAAATAAAATGCTAACGCCATTGCCATTAAATCTGAGAGCAGCCGACGTCAGCACGTCGTAGCATAATTAGTTTTAAATGGGCTTGTTGATGGCTCAACTTTCGTTTTGTAATTCCAGCTCTGGCTGCTGGCATGAATATTGTTTATTGTTGGGGATTTTTTAAATATTTTATTTTCAATATTTATGCAGAGGTAAAATGTTGAAAATGAATTAAAATCTATGAAAAGTAATATATATTTAATATAATAATTTTTAATTAAATAATATTCTTACTTAATGCTCAGAGCATTATGCTTTTGAATAGAGTCAAGCAGGCTTGTAAAGCTGGGAATATATAATAAAGTTTTAATTATAATTATGAATATTTTTTATCAATTAATTTATTTCTGTTTCATAAAATAACTTTTTTTTATCTGGGATAATCAATTTTAAATGAGCTTGTTGACGACTTGACTTTCGTTTATCGTTATATATTAAAATTAATTTTCTTTTTATAAAGATATATTTTTATATATAAAGAATATAATATAAAAATTCCAATAAATATAATTATAAATAAATTTATTGTAATTCTTTAAATTTTAAATATTTTTTGCAAAATCTCGTAAAAGTAAAAATATCTTGTAAAAGAAATTAGTATTATTTATTTTTGTTTATCTGATAATAATTATATATAAAAAAAATAATAAAACAATAATAATATAAAAATTGTACAATTTGTTATTTTTTTTTGTAAATGTACAGTGGAACCTTTGTTAACAAAAAGCTCGGATAACTAACATTTCGCATTGAGAAAAATTAAGTTTCGCTTAACGAACAATGTTTCGCATAACGACCAAACAAATTTCTTGAAAATATTTATTATATGCAAGATTTCTGTGTATTAGCCGAAGCAAATTGGGGAAACGCCGAACACAGTTTGCAATGCTGTTCATGGTCTGTTTAAGTATTTTTTGTATATATACTATTTTCAATATTTTCAATAATGTAAAAATAACTATAAAATTTTTTCTTATTATAGAGTTTAAGTTTGAACTATCACAAGCAGTGTTCAGGAGAATATATGATAGATTTTAGCATGTGAGCTTACCTGGCCAGATTGTTGGGATGAGAATCTAGTGCATCGGGATAATTTTAGTGCTCGTCTCCTGGATTCTGTTTCTAATTTTTAGTAGCTGAAGATTATACTCGATTTCTTTGACTTTAATTTGCCAACCTTTTTGTGTTGCGTCTTGGCTGAACTTCCATAAACTTGCAGGCATATCAGTCAGAGTTTCAACATAAATGTTTTTTTATAAGACATTTGCCAATCAATTTGAAAATCTATAATATATTTAATATATAAAGTAGATGAACTGAAAACCTTTATTGCTTAAAAATTGATCAACTCAATTCAGATTATTTATTAAAATATTTCTATTTATTTATTTTAGCTTTTAGCCTAATAAATTATACAATTTTGTAGCAACAAATATGATCATTTCATTTCATATGCATACAATTTTCTTAAATTTCAGCATACATTAAAGATTTGTATGTGTCTGCGCCAAAATGTATTTCACTGTAACGAAACAATTTTAAAATTCCTACGCTTTCGGTCGCTTTATGTGTGGAGATATGGGCCATGGGCTATGACAGAGGCTCTTAATCAGGCGCTGCAAGCAAGTGCATGTCATACTACCTGCTGTTTGTTTATTTAACAGCCTGCCAGAGCTGCCAGCGAATGGCGAGTGTCAAGGTGGCAACTGTCAGTTGGTGGCCACACGCACTCTGACAGGAGAACAGATCCTGAAAGCATCGTGACTGCTGCTGCTGCTGAGGCACATTTAATCAAGTTTTCAGCTCCGGCTATGTTTATGTCAAGTGTCTATTTGCCTATAACAAACAGACAGACAGATAGACAGGCAGGCAGGCAGACAGCATAGGGGAATGGTTGTGGACGACAGATGAGCAGACACTTTTCAGTTTACAAGGCAACATTAATTAAACAAATAAAGTGCACACGGCCAGAGTCCTAAAGGCTGCAACCGCAATGTCATGCGGCCGCACACAAGACTGAAAAATGCGAGACCCTCTATTAATGTTTAAATAGGACACTCACACGCACGCACACACACAAAGCCTACACATACTCAGTATTGTGTAGCTATGCTAAGTGATGAGCATTTTGGTCGAGTCGTAGGAATTACGCATAACTGTCATTGTTCACTTTTGGAACAGGAGGCGCGGCATGTTTGAGCTCTTCTCCTTTGCGTAGCATACTTACCTGCGAGTTTATTTAATTTCCTGAGCCCCACTCTCCAACCTCCTCTCTGGTGTGTTGTGCCTTTTGGCTGCTAGTCCGACTGCCAGCCGCCCGCCTGTCACAACTTGGGTGCCATAATTGAATTTTTTACGCACGCTCATTTGTGTTTGTGTTTTTATTAACAAACAGTCAGACAGACAGACATTTTGAAGCCAAAGCGGAGTCTGACTTCCACTTCCACTTTCACTTTGACTGAGACTTGGTAAAAGTTTATATAAAAAAAAGAAAGGTCTCTTCTCAGCTCAGAGCTGGAGGCTGGCGTACACGTTTTGCAAGTGTCTATCAATTATAACGTGACTGCCGAGCCTGTGTGTTTGTATTTCGCATACCGAAAGTGTTTGCGTGTGTTGACGAAAGCCTGAACTTTATTTGAATTCCTTAGCTGCCGCTGTCGCTGCCGCTGTGGTTGCCATTTCTGGCCACTTGCCGAGTGGGAGTTGTTAAGCCCAAATTCTTGATATGCCCTTAAAGCTAGTCAGACGCCAAATGCGTTTGCCTTCGCACATTATGTTTCCCTGTTTGCTTTGTCGGGCAGGAAATTAAAATTTACTCCCTGTAATGAGTTTTAATTTCTGCAAAATGAGCTGGCAGCCATGCGACGTATGCGCAATAAACATGCATGTGTTTCAAGCATATTTATATATTGCGCATACGCCCCCTCGGCACACGCAGCTCACGAACAGCCACAGCGACGCCAGCAAATTGAAAAGCAAAGTCTATGCAAATTTATAACTGCAAACACTTGCCGCGCCAATGTCAACACCTTTCAGCTAGTTACTCCACGTCGGGCCTGCATTGTGCAGCCTCCATGGCAACGCATTGGCTTTTAGCTGCCTCCTGTTATTTACAACATATTCATTTGATTGTTCATGCTAGCGGGTTGGTGTTGCAACGGCTGCAGCTGTTATTGCTGTTCAGCCATTGCTGTTGCACTACCACCACTACTGTTGTTAGCCTATTAATTATCACGACTTACACCTAACTTGACACTGTGCAACAAAGCGTGAGTAATGCCAACCAATGGAGTTTTCTTTTTCTGTCTGACTAAATAATGGAATATGAACATTATTGAGCTAATGATAATGATGACTGGTCGAGTTTAAATAGAAAAATATATTCTATTAAATTTGATAATAATATTTTATAATTATGTTAAATATATATACAAAATTTATTTATATAATATATATAAAATACATGTTCATCTATAAAAGTTTACTCATGATTGATAATAATAATTTTTTTACTTTTTTATTATTATTTATATATTTTTTTAATTAATTATTTTTAATTATTAATTTATGTATTCATTTACATATTTTTTTATTAAATTTTTATTAAACAATATATTTATTTATTTAGCATGACTAATTTATTTATTTCTTTAATTACATATGTATTTATTTATTTTGTATTAATTTATTAATATATTGAATAATTTAATTTTTCAAAAATTTTACTATTTTCAATTTTAAGTAATTTTATTATTTTCAAATAATAGTTAAATAATAGTATGATAATTAAATTTAAAAAATAAAAATAAAAATAAAATTTTTAAATATAATTCAATTAGTTGTATTAAATTTTCTTATTTTACTAAATGTTATTATTATTATTATTTTACTTAAATTTAAGTTTTATTTATTTAAGTTAAATTTAATTTTATTTAAAGTTTTTCAGTTTGACAATGGGATATACCCATTTAGTATTACAATTTTATAAATGAAATTAATGTAAATTAATTCTTTTAAATTAATAATAATATAAATAATTTATTTATATTTTTTATTTATTTAACAAATTGTCAACAAAAGACATTTTTTCTATAAAATGACTTTAAATTATTTTTTAAAATTCATTCAATGCCAAAAACCTTTCTCCCTTTAAGTCAAAAATGAATATTTGCACTTCCAAAGACTCAATTTTTCTTGTTTATTATAAAAACGGAATCTCAGAATTCTCAGTAGTCTATATTAGAAATTTGCATGCTCGAGTCCTCACTTCTGTTGCGCAGTGTTGCTCTTGAGCTGTGGCAATAACTGAAGTTGCAACCGGCGCCTGAGTGCATGCAATATTTTTCGGATTCCAAGTTTATCTAACCGTTGGCTGCTTTAATTGAACTTTGCTTTTGTAGCGCATTCGAACGTGCAGTTGGGGCAAAGCTCATTCCAAATAGCTGCCACAGTTGATGCAATTTCCGCAAAAGCCTCTCGGCTAAGATACTGCAATAAGTCTAGCCCTAGCCCTGAATGGAAAGATGCATAGAAACGGCTTGAATACAGCTGCCTGGCTGGGTGTGTGTGTGTGTGTGTGTGTGCATATAGACGAGGCACAATTTCGGTTGCCATAATTAAATATTAATTTGGCAAACGGGCGAAAAAGTTACATTGAGTGAGTGAGCGGCAACAGAAGCTCCGACAGGAACTCTGTAGGAATTTGTTTCAATTTTTGTATAATTTATTAGTTAAATACTTTTAGTTTGGGGGATTTGGACTAAAGTTTCGGCTTCAATCACTGGACATGGCCAGGGGCTAAAAACGGCTCGCACTCTAAGCTGTGAGCAAAACATGCAAGCCGCTTAAGTCCTTAAGTTTGTCTGACCAGGCCAATGCCATGGCAATGATGCCAAGCAGCAGTCAGAGATTGAGCGATAGAGCGCAAGAGATAGATAGAGAGAGCAAGAGAACATTGAGTCAATGGCGTGTTTGAAGTGCCTACGTAGATTTCATTTGGCCTGTTGGTCAATCTGCCATCGACTGCTGGCACGACAATCGCATTCACGTGACCTGCATGTATAATTAATTCAAGGCTCGATCCAAGCCCCCATCTCCAACTCAGCCCCAAAAAATGACTTGGGCAAAAACTTTGCCCAAAATTGTATCCAAAACAGCAACAGCCATGGCCAGAGCTACTACATCTGGAGACCGAGTCTGAGCAATGGCACAAAGTCAAATCTGTGGCAAGTTCAACACAAACTGCTGCCGCTTTGCTTGTTTGAGTTTTCTTCTTCCTCTACTCCTAATTTTTTTGTTTCGTAAGCAGTTTCTGTTTGGCTTGCATAAAGGGCGCAGTCAACTCCTGATCTTTGCCTACTTAACTTTTGTGCCCTGATTCAGAGAGTAGAAAATTAAGCCCGATAAGTTTACCATGGCCTTGGCTGCAATCCCAGCCACTCAAATGCCATAATTAACTTGGCCATTTGCTCAAATCTACGACATTCCCACAGCCGCCTCAGCTTCGCTCTACCTACATATATTAACATATAAATATGAATGTAATTTATTATGTACAGCCTTAGCTCCCAACCACTTACAACTTTTTTTTTTTTTTTTTGTATCTTTAATGCATACACATGTATTAATTATAATTTGTTTGCTTACTATGATTATATAATAGCTGCCAGCACAGACACTAATTACTGTTCGTAAGAACGAAATTCGTATTTAGCTTAGCTGCAGCTTAAGTCTCTTAGCAGTAGAGTCTGAAACTTGACGACTGTCGAAGGCAAAATTTAAGCTTATTAAATTTCATTTTATATGCTTGAGAAAATGAGTTCTAGTTAGTTAATCATTTGATATACAATAATCGATTATTTGACTTCCATTCAGGATTTGATAGTCAAATGTGCTGCGATTAATTGAAAACACAATCGATTATTACAAAAAATAATTGCACAAGCAAGTTTTTAACCAAGGCTTTAATAAAAAGTGAAATTTGGCTGTTTTTTTTTTTAATTTATTGTAAATATTGCAATTATGAAGGTTGTTAGCAATTCATCGGCTTTATTGGGTCGGTCAAACTAGCACAAGGAAATATTTCTTTTTTGCTCCAATATTAGATCTCAAATGCAACGTTCTCTAGAAGGAGATGCGTATAGTGTATGCAAAACTTTATATAATTTCCTGCTTATACAGCTAACTAAAAGACAGCAGAGAGCATCTTCGACTGCTACTTAGAAGAGAAATCATGCAAGATATACAAATATAAATCATTTGATTAATGATTAATCGATTACTTGTCGTCGATTGATTGACGAATCATATGATTAATAATTTTGGTTTACCATCACTTAGTAGATCTTATTTAAAAATATACGTTTATGCATTAAATTACATAAATAAAATTCCAGTTTCCATATACAACTGTTGGCTGCAGCTTTACAGGCAAATCTATGCTAATAGCTGATTCATACTCAAAGCCCTATATATTTTTTTAAACATTTTCCAATCCTCACTTTTTCTCATTCTTTTAATTACAACTTTCAAAACTTCAAAGCAGCACATGGTAGTTCAACACTTTGTCAATCAACAACATCAATATGGTTTATCAAATTCACAGTATACGAAAGTTTCGCACTTATTGCCAACTTATTTACAGTTGGCAGCATCAATGTCCTGCAATAACCTTAGCGAAACAAAAGCAACAACTGTCATTAACTTTCTGCTGTTGCCCACTCGCTGTGGCTGTTCTAATAATTGCTGCCAGTTGCGAAACTAACAAACAATAAAGCAACAACAACAACAACAACAACTCGAACAGCAACAACAACAACAACAACCATAACAACAAAATCAACTTTCCGTATCAATTTGAGTGGCGACCCTTTTGTGGCTGGGGAAGGCTGTGAGCAGCCCTCGCAAGTTGCTGCTGATAAATGCAGTTTTTAGCACCATTTGTTGGCTGTTTACTTTTATTACATAAGCTACACGCCGCCTGCCACACGTATCACATAGTAATAGTTATTTTAACCCATTTCTGCGACCGACTGCTCATTATGACTTTGTGTTTAATGGCGAATAGCGGCACTGAAGCGACAGGGCTAACAGACCCACCCACCCACACACACACACACACACACACACACACAGCCAATTGCCCAGGGTATTCGAGTGCAAAGCTTAAACATAATAACCGTGCGACATCATGGCAATCGCAATGCTATCCCAGACCCTGTGCGTGTGTGTGGTAGTGTTTGTGCCCGTCGTTACCGCATCGTGGCTATGGCAGACATTAGAATAAATATTTGCGCTAATCTGTCATTAGTTGCAGTTCCTATCACAACATCATCAAGCGACTCAATTACCAAGTTTACCAATCACTCAAACTATTGTTGGACCTGTCTAGAAATACCTCGTGCTAGCATTATGCGCCAAAAAGTGTGAATTAAATATAGAATTCATTTAATTTGTTCTTAGTTTGATATTAATATTAATTAATAATAATATTATTAGTTGAATCATATTAGAAAGATGTAACTGAGCTGTGCTTTAATTTAAAAATTATTTAAAAATAATTTATCATCATATATTTATATATTTCAAGAAAATTTATATTCAGTCAAATGTAAATTTAATATTTAAGAATTAGTAATTTATATATACAATGAATTTTGCATCTTAGCAAATTGCATTTTTACAAATCATAAAGATTTTATAATATATATATTTGAATATTAA
Organism: Drosophila koepferae; assembly: GCA_030914345.1. Lineage (NCBI taxonomy): Eukaryota > Metazoa > Arthropoda > Insecta > Diptera > Drosophilidae > Drosophila > Drosophila koepferae. The sequence goes on from JAUESR010000211.1 coordinate 2,973,103, forward strand.
ATAAATATGAATAAATATTGAGAAGAACTGAAATGCAAATACAACGTTTTTCCTATCAAAGTTTTATAGTTTAAGTAATTATTTATTAATTATTATTTTTTTATTATAATTAATTATTATTATTTATTAATAATTATTCACAATTTATGAACAATTCTTTTGCCATTTTATATGGCATTGCAAACACATATGCATATATTTGACAGGGAAGAGAGTGGGAGAGAGAGAGAGACAGAGAGAGAGTAAGGGGAAATATCAAGGTATCATATCAGAATCATGCATTTCTACATATATATACTATTTTTATATAGTTTTATTAATCGAAAAAAAGAGAATCCGATCGAAAACGAAGTGGGGAGAGTTGCTTTGAAAAAGTTTGTATTAGATCTCAGATCTATATATATTTTATATGGTTAGCGATGGCATGTGAGAGAAGTTAAAGAGGTTGGGTATTTCCCATGTTGCATGTCAGATGAAGCATGCTGGAGCGCAGAGCAAAGAAGCCGCGAGTTCAATTTGAATATATGTAAGAATAAATAAGAAAAAATATAAGTTGCTTAAAAATGTTTCCCTATAATATAGAAGCTAAAAACATTATTAATTAAAATATTGTATTATTATGTGAATTATTATTAAATATTACATTAACTTAAAAAAAAAGTAAAATATTTTTATTTTATAATATAATAATTATTAATTTCTTTTTCTATATAAAAACTCTTTTCAGCCATACTTGGAATACAATTAAAATTATTAATTAGAAAATATCAGTTTTCTTTTTTTAATACCTTTTTTTTTAATAATGCAGCAAATCTAATTAGGTCGAGTTTTTCCTTTGCACACTCGCGCTAATTTGAGTGCTCGCATTTTGTAAAATTAGTCATTTGGCTTTGCAGGTGCAAGCAGCAGACAGCAGGAGGCAGCAGGAGGCAGCAGGCAGAAGTTTTAATTGACTTTGCCAACTTATTTGTGGCAGGCAGGCACTCTCTTGTGGTAATTAGTCATAGCTGCTAACATGCGCGATGGAGGACATTTAGTTGATTTATGTAAAACGGTCTCATAGCCAACTAAACAGATCCCCGGACAGTGCAGGAGGCTCTCGTCATAAATATGCTTTTATTGCTGCCGGCCAAAGGCGGCAATGAGAAAAGTGGACAAAACTGTTTGTTTTGTTGTCGCTTGTTGGCTCGGATATTAATAATATATATATGTGTGTATGTATGTATTTTTACTTGGCTCAGCATTAAGCTGGCTGCGTTTCGCTGGAAGGGCGAAAAGTTTTTATTGCCTTGACACCCGCATCGTACTATAATAGGTGACACCCTTTGACTTGGAGCTCTCGCACACAACACTTTGCTTTCATAATCGCATGTTTGACGCTATAAAATCAATTCTTTATCTCTCACACACACACACACACACGGAGAGCACTAGACAGAGCGACACGAATATCCGACCCAGCGCCTGGTGCGTGTCATAAAAACGATTTGGCCCCAACTCAGCGCCAGCTCCACCCCGGGCATAAAAATGATATTACGACAAGTGTTGTTATTAAGGCCAACTGTAGTAGTCAGCAGCCAGCAGCCAGCAGCCAGCAGCAAATCGCGTCTTGTCGTTGATGAAAGCGTCCAGCTGAAACGACAACTCCAAGCAACCCGCTGCTGGCTATGATAACCGTTACCATAGCAAAATATATAAAGTTTAGCTCCAAATGGCATTGGCAGCGCAAGCAAAACTTGCTATTTTTTTATATCTCTACATCTGTGTATCTATGAGTGTGAGTGTGAGGAAAACAAAACAAATTGAAAAGCTCACATACGCAGTTGATAGTAAAGGGGGCCAACATGGCGTATGATTATTGCGCTTGCGACAGCAGCATGAAGCGCAGACGTATGCTACGGTTTATACATTATATGAATAAAGCCAAAATTGAATAAAGCATAGAGTAAATGCAATATATTTGTATGTAATGTTATATTTTATTAAATTATTAATCATATTAAAGCATAATATATATAATATATATAATATATATATAATATAATTTAGTTAGAATTAATTGGAAGATATTATTCTTATTGCTTGATTCTTTTGTTTATTAAATAATTAAAATTTTTTCTATTATAGTGAAAATAAATATACATATTTATTATACAGATGTCTGCATATTATATTTAATATATGTGGACAATTGCCTACAACTGCGGTTTTTATTACATTTAGTCCAAAATGACTTTTCTCTATGGTTTACTATTCCATGACTATACTATAAGGTAAGGTAATAATCAACATGTTCAATATGTCATATTATAATGAAGTTTGCTTAAATAATGTTTAAAAACTCGTTTAAAGATTCGAAAAATAACTAAGAAAATACTATAAGCCATGCTGAAAAAGAATAATGAAGAATAGTGAGCATCAAACAGCTTAAGATCCTAAATAAATAAATAACTAAAAATTAAATAAATAAATAAAAATATAAATCAAACAGCTTAAACTTGTATAAAAATAAAAATAAATAAATAAATAAATAAAATAAATAAAATAAATAAAATAAATAAAATAAATAAAATAAATAAAATAAATAAAATAAATAAAATAAATAAAATAAATAAAATAAATAAAATAAATAAAATAAATAAAATAAATAAAATAAATAAAATAAATAAAATAAATAAAATAAATAAAATAAATAAAATAAATAAATAAATAAATAAATAATTATAAAATAAATAAATAAAAAATGTGATATATTGAATCAAATTAATTGCATACTTTTTTCATGATTCATAAAAATTTTGACGAGCCTAATAAATTTGAATACCCTTAATTTATTATCGACTTCTTTTAATATACTAAGATATTCCTATAGTGTTAACATATAATTCCCTATATATGTTAGCCCAAATCCATTTCTTTTATTAAAATTAATACAACATCTGATTCCCTGCCCAGAACTTTAAGCTCTCTGCCTACAATTAAACAAGTTGATTTTTAATTAACTTTACAATTTGTACATTCAAGCATAAAATGCTGCTTTAATTTGATGTGGCTTAACAAAAATAGTGAACGAAAAATGGAGCCACATAAAATGCTGCACATTCATATATTTAATCAAAAAACTTTTGTGTGGTGGCACAACAAACTGGCGACAATGAAACGGCGGACAACTGTAAAAAAAAAAAGAAGTAAAACACAACAAAAAATATGCGAATTTACGGTAAAAAAAAAAATAAAATAAAATAAAGAAATACTCAAAACTGAAAATGTAAATTTGTTTATTATGTTTTGATAAAAAATATTTTACAAACATGAATATTTTATGCAGGCGGCAAAAGCCGAACGAGCGCATAAACTCAGCCAGCTCAGTACCGAAAATTCCAACTAATAACGCTGTCAACGCAGCCCTTGCCGCCGGCCCATGCAAATCTGTGTTGACAATGTTTAGCAATTAAAACAGAGCAAAATGTTGCCACAACAACATGGAAGCCACAACCCACTGGAGGATACGAGTGCGAGTTAGATTACGAATACGAATAGGAATACGAGTTTCTGTCGCTGATTTGCTGACATGTTGCGCTGATATTTTAATCAGTTTTGTCTGCCATTTTGGCCGTGAGCTTAATTCACTTGCGGTTTTTTTTTTTTCGTTTTTTTTTTTATTAGTTTTATTTTTTGAATAAATGTAAAAATATTGTAGAGCCACAAAGCCATGTAACCAAATGAATTCGAATTTGGGTGACAATAAGATTTAAATGTTTATTTTATAAAAATATATGTGGAATATTTTTTTATTATATTTTATTTAGATTATATATTTAATTATTTATATTTAGTATTTATTTATATTTAGTTATTTTATATTTATTTATATTTATATTTATATTTAATTTCTCTTTCTCTTTCTCTTTCTCTTTCTCTTTCTCTTTATCTTCTCTTTCTTTTCTCTTTCTATTTCTCTTCTCTGCTCTTTCTCTTTCTCTCTTCTCTTTATCTTTCTCTTTCTTTTCTCTTTACTCTCTTTCTCTTCTCTGTTCTCTTTCTCTTTCTCTTTCTCCTTCTCTTTCTCTTTCTCTTCTCTTTCCCTCTTTCTCTTTTCTTTCTCTTTCTTTTCTCTTTCTCTTTCTCTTTCTCTTTCTCCTTCTCTTTCTCTTTCTCTCCCCTCTCTTTCTCTTTCTCGTTGCTCTTTTCTCTTTCTCTTTCTCTTTCTCTTTCTCTTTCTTTTCTCTTTCTCTTTCTCTTTCGCTTTCTCTTCTCTTTCTCTTTCTCTTTCTCGGGATATTTATATTGATCTTGTATAGTGATATGTATATAATAGAAAAAAGAAAATCATAAATAAATAATTATTTTCATCTGCAGCAGTTCAGACATTTCCTTTGCCCTTTGAATGCCTTATTT